>VXBW01004775.1:213534-227840 GCA_013400375.1 Thinocorus orbignyianus
GTGTCTCAGGCTGTTTCAAAAGCTCGCTGTGAAGCCCTAAATCACTCAGGCAATTTTAAGAATGTTGCCCTAAAACCACCACAACTGCAAACACATCTGAGGTGAGTAACTGTGTGCTTTTGAATAGCCCCGTTGAATTCAACAGGACTGTTGGCCTGTGCCAGGTTAATGCGAATGTGCTGACCCAGACCAAATAAAAGATATTCTACCAAAATTTTCTCTTCTCCTTAAAACAATGGCTTTGCTACAGAATAGCATTTATTCATTTCCGTTTTGTTTTTGTAAAAGCCTGTAGTTTTTTGTTGTTTCTCAGTCAACAAAGTTTCCTCTGTTATTGTCCACAGCTGGCATGTTTTTCTCTATCTTATTTTTCCCTTGGTGTTTATAATTCATTGATATTATATAAATTTGTGAGGTAATAAGATTTAAAAAAATAACTAGAATTAAATTGCAGTGTTGTTCTGGGATATTACCACAGTTGCTGACTCAGCAAAATCTGGAGTCCCCAATGCCATTCTAGAATTTATGGCTTTATAGAGGTGTTTTTCTGGAACTATATGAAATATGTAAGCACAGAAGGAAGCACCTAAATAGAAATTAGAAATATACGTGAAATGACTAATCTGTAGATCCTCATCTTGCCATACTGTACTATCTTTCTGATATTATTATGCTTTCATAGTAGAAATGAGAAGAAACAACTATTTCTTGTATCGAAGTATTTTTTTTGTAATACATGGAATACAAGTTGTAAAATAGTCTGCACTAGTGGGATTCTGCAGTATTCTTTGCCATAGAAATTAGGAAAAGATATAGTATATAGCTCTGTTTAAACCTATTTTGCCTAAAGAATGACTGAATTGGTTGCTCTGTCTTACCCTGCGGCATTCAAGGCCAGGCTGGATGGGGCTTTGAGCAACCTGGTCTGGTGGGAAGTGTCCCTGCCCACAGCAGGGGGTTGGAACTCAGTGATCTTTAAAGTCCCTTCCAACTCTAACCATTCTATGATTCCATGATTATTTCACTTTATGCTTTAGGGGTGGGCACATAGGGTGGCACAGACCAAAGGCAGAATGGCCTCTGGTGACACTACAGATAGGAGACTGAATGCCCTCAGCTTGCACAGCAGAGTATCTCTAATATTTATATTTCTGAATGGGTTTACTGAAAACATAAATAAAAGAAGGGTGAGTCTCACCTTCAATTTCTTCAGGATAGATAGGGCAGAGTGCAGACGTTTAATTTTATGAAGTGAAATAAGAAGCCAGGGGTTTGTGTCTGTTTATTTCAGGTGACTGGTTAATTTCTAAAAGCAGTTTTCATAAATTATAATGAAAGAAACGATTATGATAATTAGCACTGGAGGATTTTTTTTTTTTTTGTTTCTCATAGAATTGTTTCTCGTATAGAATATCAGCTAGAAGTGTTACGATTGAAAATGTGGAGACTATTTCAGGATAGGCTGCAATTTCCAAATATTGATTTAGAAAGCTCATGTTCATGGAACATCCTAAGTTGGAAGAAACCCATGAGGATCATGGTAATCATTTAATTCTTGTCTGTTGAGTTGGGGGGGAATGTGGCTGGGTTCCTTGTGTGTGATGAATGTTAGTGGATGAGTAACACTCAAAGACTATTTCTGAACAAGGTGAGATTTTTGGCCACTTTTGTCATGCAAGGGATGGGGGTGTGTGGGGGGTGCACCTGTCCTCACAGCTCAGTTTCTGTGAAAGTTTTGTTGCTAGTAGGCATGGACCTCCTACACTGACTAGCTCTTGTTGCAGAAAGTATCCATCATCAGAGATGACAGTCATGGGAAGAGGGCTCTAACCAACAGGGCAGAAACCTCAGTCCTAACTCTACAGGGTGAAGAGCATGGTCAGTTCCTTGGGTAGACAAGTACACAAAGTTCTAGATGAAAGTTTTTCATGCTAAGTAGTTTGATACATAACTTTAATGAGATAGAATAATCAAAGCTAGTATTTAAAAGATCAAAGCAAAACTTGGCTGGACACTCACAAGCCTCATGTTGCAGTTCTATTTCTGTCTTGCTCCTGCAAACATGCTGCAGTAAAATCTGAAAGATCCTGGGCTGCCTGCTAACTTAGAAGGGTGAAGGGTATCTTTCATCAAGGGAAAGGTTATAAAGGAAGGAAGTTATTAAAATAAATGTCTCACTTCTTTCCATTGCCTTATATTTATGCCAAAGATCAGGCTTAGCCTATTGTTCAGCTGGAATATGGATGATGCTCAGAGGTGGCCAGGGACATCTGTGTTACAAGAGATCCCTCTGAGCAGCCCTGACAACTTAGTCCTGGCTTCCTGTCCCAATGGATGTTGAAGGACACATCTGAGGGGACTGAGACTTATGGATCTCTATGGAAACATAAAATATTCTTTTTCTACATTTGTTCCATGGTGAAGTTCATCTCAGAGCTGAGAAAATGGATGTTTGTGGAGAAGCAGGCACTCATTGCCTTGCACGACACCTAGTGCTTCAGGGAGGTGTAACTTGGGCGTGAATACAGAGTTCCTGTCTTAGGAGAAGAAAAAGCCAACCTGAAGAGGCACCATGCTGAAATCTGCCAAAGGCACCGTGGGCTGGGGCATCTGAGAGCTGCTGAATAAGACGTTGTGCAGCTAAATACATTAGCAAACCATGAGGTACTTGAATACTCTGACAATGAAGGCTGCCTGAGCACTCCAGCTAACTAGATAGACACAATCCAACAGTTTGTGGGGTCTGGTGGAAATTATATCATAGCCTGTCTATGAAATCCAAGAATGTACGATTTTGTTGCAAATCAGGCCTAGTTTAATTTAATGAACTGGTATTAACAAGCTTCACGTTCCACATCTTTCACTGTCTCTCAGCTGTGTAGTATTCATTAAAAAGAATATATGCAAATTTTAGCAACATAAACAGAATTTAAAATAAGGAATAACACACACACACAAAAAAACCACTCAAGAAAGCTTTCTGGTGTTCCTTCAGGATGAGTCATCTGTTTGCTATACCCTGTTCTCTGGTTTGTCCTTTAAAATACTGTCACTGAATTGATTAAAAAGAAAACTCCACAACTTCGCCACTCCAACAAGCACACTGGGAAGAACTTTCCTAGCATTATCCCATAAAACAGACCTTGGCAAGTGGATCAAATCCCACCTCCACTGAGGTCAAAAGGAGCTTTGCCCAGAGGCCAAGGCTGCCCTCTCTGTCTAAAGCCAAATCTTTTCTCATACATCAAGAACTCTTCATGGTAAAATAGAAAAGCAGATGCCATCCCCTTTTGCTGCTTCTCCAGGCAAAGTGTAAACCTCAGTGCACTCAGCAGTAAATTCCTTCAAACCTGTGTGTGAGCTGAAATTGCTTCATCCGTTGACCTTTGCTCAATGTGCAGCCCTTCATCCAGCCACGGTTGCACGTATCAGATGGGCTGCACAGGTGGAGAGCCTGTGGTGTGTGCCTGGGTTCTGTCTTTTTTTTTTTTTTTTTTACTGAACAGTGCTCTGCTTCCTCTTTCTTCCCTTGTTATCTGGTGAGATGAGTCTCATCCATTCTCTCTTCCATGGGTTAGGGTAATGGATGCCCTTTCTCATGAGTGAATGGTAGTTGCCTTGCATTTACCTTCTGTTTTGTTTCATTTAGGATTTACGAGTTTATGTATTGCCCTGATCACAAACTATTGCCGGCTGTGGACAATGAACAAAACAAGTGATGGAAAAATATTCCAAGTCTTATATAAGAATGAAGACTTAAAACAGACTTATAAAAAGATTTAAGACTTATACAAAGACTCCAAGTCTTATATATTCTATATTCCAAGTCTTCAAGAAGCCAGATTTGTGGAGGAATTAACAATAGAAGGAATACCTGTGGAAGATGCCACACTTGCAGGTGTGGAGGTAGCAGCCCTCTGATGGCACACAGGAGGTTCAGGACCAACAATCTCAAAGTGCAATTCCTCTGCTGGCAAACTGCCATAAACGAACTTGTAGTCCTGACCTCTAAGAGCAAAGGGTCTACAGTCCTCTGTGTTTTAGGACCCAGTCCAAGTGAGCTCTGACCTCCTCCTGGGCAGAGGGGAGTCAGCAACATTTTGCCAAGACCAAAAGCAGAATGTTTGAATGCACGCCTAGAAGTGCAAAAATGAAATTTAACTTACTGAGGGAGGACGGGGATGGGGAAAAGAGCCAGAGGTACCAAAAGTACAGACAGCTCGAGTGGTGCATTGGCCTTGCTTTTTCTCAATTAAAAACGTTGGCTGTTTAAAATCTTTTATTTTCTGATTTATTCAGAGAAAAAAATGACTTCATTATTGCATTTCATTAAGTGGTAGATTGTACATAGTTTTATTTTACCAAACGAGAATTGGAGCGAAGTAGAAATTTAAGCTTAAAACCCATTCTTGTTGTTTAGGTGTATAATTCTTTCTCCTGCTTTGCATGCCTGGAACTAATGTGGCATTAAGTATATTCTAATTTTAAAGAATTTAATACATGCATAATCTGCTTTACAAGCAGAGATTAGATTTTTTCATATTAAAATAAATTGGGACAACTGAGAAGCATAACTTAAGGCATATTCATTTGAAGAAAATAGGCAAAGTCTTTCATTTTTTAACGTTCTTTTTAAAGCATTGATATACTATGGTTTAAAGAGCATTGTGTGAAGCTTTCATTGAAAAGGACTCATATGTTCTGTGACTTGAAAAGAAAAATTAAGGCAATACAACTGAACCTATGGGTAAGCTTTTATTTATTGTATGCATTAGTGGTTTCAATATTTTAAAACACAGAAACAGGTGCTTATGTGCAGTTCAGAATACCTGACACTGCAGAATTATTTGCTAAAGACAAGAACAAAATCTCAGCTGTGGGAGATCTTCAGAAATATTCAGCAACTTAAGAGGCCTTCATTTTGGGTTTGGAATTGCAGCTGGATCTGACTCCCAGCCAGGGGCACAACATTTACCTCTGAAAATAAGTTCCCTTAGAAAATTGTACCAACTTCAACCTCCAAAAAATGGAGGGTGGAGGCTGGGGGTGTGTTGTCACAAAGTATTTTTAAAAATACTCCGTAGCCTCCGCTGTCCCCAGTACACGCTTTTGTTCTCTCTCTCGGTAACAGAAGTCAGTATTAAAACTTCTGGCAGAAAATGGTTTTTCAGACATCAGGAATGACCTGTTCTTTTGTTGCAGAACATGGGTAAATCTTAACCAGACTCCAGAGAGGTTTGGCATTTCAAGCCTGAAATAGAATAGCATCAGGCATGCTTTGGGACTTCTTTCTAAACCTCACAACATTATTGTCAAAATAATAATAATAATATATATATATAAAAGGTGCTCTTTTCTATGAATGATTTTAAGCTATTTGGTCTTTGGTGTTGGAGACAGTCTCAAGTTGCTACTAAAAGGACTTTCAATCAGTGTGCGAGCCTTTTACAGTGTGTACCATTTTATTTGCACCATATCTCTTTTATCAAATTAACACATAAAAAGCTGTCATAACAATTTCAGATACTTTTCACCTGAGTGACCTTCTGTAGAGCAGATCTTGGCCAAGGAATAATATTACAGGCCTAATCCTGTTTCTGCTGATGTCCTTTACAGACTTGTGAGTAAATACACTTGTTTCTGTCTCTCATAAGTCATAAACAAGAACCTGACCCTACTCTCCCTCACACACATGCACACACAAAAGACGCACCTAAGGATACATCTACATGAAGATTACAAGGGTTTACGCCTCAGCAAAGTCACAAACAGGGCATTGCCCATCCTTCTAATTTTCTTGCCTCTGAAGAGGCTATAAAGTTCACACAAGATTTGTTTGGGAACAGCCTTTACAGCATTTCCTTCCTCACTGTTCAAGAGCTTTGGTGGCACACACTTGTAATACCACCTTGTTTGGGTCTAATATGTGAGAATTTTGGATGCAAAGCAGGTTTTATACCATTTCTTCTTTTTATGAATCCTGATCCCACTCTTTTTTCACTACCTTTTCAAAAAGAATTGTAGAATCAATCGTAGAATCATAGAATGGTTAGAGTTGGAAGGGACCTTAATGATCATTGAGTTCCATATTATCACAGATCATTTTATTTTTGGTCTTTCGTGTATGGCATATACACTCAGAAATGAGAGGGGTCAGGATTTTTTTCACTGGTGCTCAGTGAGAGGACAACAGGAAATGGGCACAAACTGGAACATAAGAAGTTCTATCTAAACATGAGGAGGAACTTTTTCACTTTGAGGGCTGTAGAGCTCTGGATGAGGCTGCCCAGAGAGGTGGTGGAGTCTCTGTCTCTGGAGACATTCAAAACCCACCTGGACACATTCCTGTGCAATCTGCTCTAGGAGGACCTGCTTTGGCAGGTGGGTTGGAGGAGATGGTCTCCAGAGGTCCCTTCCAACCCCAGATCATTCTGTGATTCTACTGACACAGGTTGCCCTGTGGGTCTCATTTGCCCAACCTGTACAGTAGGTGCTTGTCTACAGCAGACAGAAATGGTACCTGTATTGCTTGTGAGCATCTCCCTGAGTGCTCTGCTCTGGTCCAGAGAGCATCAGCATCGGTGCACAGCCCTGCTAGTGTGGTTTTTTGGATGAAGGCAACCTCCTGGTTGCATCTTCTGGGGTCTGGGGTCGCTGGTGCAGCCATGTGGGCAGTGCTGCTAGTCTGGCACTGAGACCCATACTTGTAATCCCAGCCTGAGTTAGGAGCAATAAAAAAGTGCATATACAAAGTTAATACTTTTATAAATATGTTTAGAAAGAGGTGTTTTTTTCTAAACATAGGTAAGTATAACCATGCATAAAGGAAAAAAAGGGGCTTTGCTGGCCATAAGCCTTCTAAAAGAGGTATTTATTCCTAATTATATTTTTAATTATACTTAAGCAGAGAAGCACTTTCTCTCTCTTAGATAAAAAAAGGGCAATTTGATGCAGAAGTCCAGAGGTGGCATATCCTTTTGATAAAGACTGTGCTGTGTAAATCGGGTGAGAAATTTAGGAGATATATTATTGGATTAGCTTCCTTATGAAAAGCTAACCCTGCTGGTGTCTCGGACACATTCTTCATCCCTCCATAAAGCAGTTATCTTTAAAACAAGTTAGTGGAAATTTATACATAACTATAGTATCCATATTCCAATTCAATTATATGAGTCATCTCCACAGGTTAAACAGAAGATGCAGGTATTCCAGCCTGTTTTGTAATTCAGACCATTTGTATGCATTGGGTAATGTGATTTATAGCCATATTTGCACTTTGAAATAAAAAAGGGAGTCAGAAAGGAGATACTAACACCTCTTTAAATATATTGCTTTATTTTTCATGCTGAAACCACTTGACCTGTGCAATACCAGGTTCTTTACCTATACAAATAAATTTAAGGCTTAATCCTTAATAACACATACTGCAAACATTCAAGAGCGGCTGAAGTTATCAAATTAGTATTAGGGGAGGAAAAAAAGAATAACCTGCTTCAGCAACAACAACAAAAATAAAACCCCCGCTTTAATTTAAAGTATTCTTAGGAGAGGAGGTACTTTATTAAGTGAAAAAATCAGGACAAAAAGCTTTTGAAAATAAACCAATATATAACTTTGAACTATATTTATAAAATATTTAGCTATCTACTAGAATGGAAAAAAATAATATTTTTATTAGGCATACTTATAAATCATTGTCAAAACATTTACTGAAGCTTGTGGTAAACATTATTTATAGCTACACTGAGCAAACAATTGTTGCTATATTCATTTTTTCCATTAATAGTGACACAACTCTTTCCTCCGAAATCTTATTTATATTAGAAATTTATGAATTTTCTAGACATACATGTATGTAAATATTGTTCCAAATACACATGGTTTTCCTGTATTTGCTTTTGGACTTTTTTTAAAATGGACTTCTTTTCTGCCTAGAATTTACTTATTTTGGGATGCAGCTTTGAAAAAACAGCAACATGTTAAGGCTGCTCCACAATCCTGTGTTGACAGTCTGGGGTTACATTCCGTATTCTTTTAATTAGATTAGCAGATTATTATTGTAGATGACTAGAGTTTAAAATCACTTTATAAAAAATAAAATTCAACCATCAAGTTGTTTGACATGCTGGGCAAGAAGTAAAATTACTGGAGTTTGAATCCATATAGTTACTTTTGGAAAAAGCTTTAAAGCACTGCAGCCATTTTCATGCATCCATGCATGTGTGATTTCTGAACATACGTAGATTTTTCCATAATGCCACATGGTTATTTCCTTTTAAATACTAAATCTGGAACTACTTCTTTGAAACTTACTTTTTAAATTAAATCAGAAATGTTCATAAAATAAAGTATCATGTCTGCACCCTGTAAAGGTAATGGATTTTTCCAAAACGATTCCCTTAAATAATGTAATTCAATAATGTTGATACAGTAGTATGCTATGTAAATATATGTAATAAAAATTAAACATGTAATGAGTACTACATGAAAAATACGGTTTTGATCTGCTGTGTGTATATAAGGTACTTGAACATAGGACATTACAATATCTGAGGAGTTTATGAAAGTTGTTCCTATTAATACCATGGTTTGATTGAAAATCTGAGAAGTATTAAACCTCTACTGTGAATTATGTTGAAAAGAAATAAAGCACAAAACACATAAAAGCTGTTTACCAACAAAAGTACTTTCAATTGCAAATAATCCCCCAAATCTTTTAATTCAGTAATCTTTCTTTTACGTCCCTCTTAGTGAAATATTCTACATAACAAAAATTACTATTTGTGAGCAATAGAAATCCTATTCTGTAATTAAAAATTGAACAATTTTACTCTTCATATTTTAGCTTCCGAAAACCTATTTACGAAATATCACAGAGATCAAATATTTGGTTTCTAATAACTATGACTTGTTTTGAATACCTGACCTATTTAATTTTAAACTAACTATGCAATGTCTGTTTCATATTAACATCCTTAGCATTACTAACATGTATTTGCTACTAACCGTATTTGCTGCACTCTCTTCACACTTGCTTTATGAAATAGTTTAAGTTCTAACTCTGTAATGAGAAAGCAGTATTTGGAATATTAAGGAACACTCAGGGGGAAAAAAATAAAAATCCTGACTTTAGCAGGATTTATAAAGCTATGGATAATTATTTTCAAAACAGTGATTAATAAGTGTCCATTTTCATGTCATCATTGGTAATAGATGCAATCTCACTCAGGCACCCCGCCATTCTGTTTAATACAAGTGTATCCTAGTGTAAAAAGGAGCTTGTCATACTTATCTCTAATGGTGAATGATTTCTTTCCCTCTTCCTGAAGACACTTTGCACCCAATATTCTCAAATCCTATCAGGCTACAGGCTGACAAATAAGCTAACAGCAATGTAGGGAGCAGGCTACATTTGTGTGTAGGTGTATGGCCTCTGGAAGATATGCAGGAGATAACGGGATCTTTTTTTTTGCCTGTAAATGAGGCAAAATGCACATATGAAGAGATCCGCGTATAGGCACAGAGAAAATTTCTACATTTTGGTAAAATACCATAATCCATGAGTGCAATACGTTCCAAAGAATCCTTGCCTTTCAGAAAGTGGGAGGAAGATTAAGCATTGTTTTCTTGTCATTACTGCTGGAACTCATCAAAATGCGAAAGCAGAATGGGTCCGTCATTACACCAATGACCAGTGTCGCAATTAATACCTGTAACTTCTGCTGGCTTTCGCATATTTCCCTATTTTCTATGTTTAATTCTATTTTCAGGCATTTGTACTGCAGGAAACAGACAACAATTTGTCCTGATTCATGGCTTAGGAGGAGCAGCTGATTAATCCCATGTCAACAGTCTTGACCCTATGCAGAAAATAGAAGGCCTGTTTAACAATATATCAAGGGTATAGTTGCTTATTTTCTCTGGTTTGTAAAATCTATAAATCACCCGCAAATGCAGAATAAGTTAGGACAGTGCAGTTCAGTGTTATCTTTTTCCTTTTTACACAATAAATGTGTTTTTTTCTTTCAAATATTTGGGTGTAAAATGGCCAGCATCTTACAAACACCTTTTTTTTTTGTATGCTATCAACATTAAAAAAAAAAGAAAAATAAAGAGCCGTATGTATTTATTAGTTGGTTTAGGTTTGGCTTTTCATGACCGGCGAGATCCGTACAAGGCAGCAGCCCTGTAAAGCAAAACCGCCTCCATTCCTGCCACAGAAAGCTTAAACATCATGGCTCAGAGCTGTACTTGTGTGAGTAGGCTTTACTCTTCCAAGAAGAACCTATTAGCTTCCGTGGAGCCACTTATCTTAACGAGGGCTTGCAGAATTGGGTCCTTCCAGCAACGTACACAAAGAATATTTGGGGCTTTTTTCAGGGCAGAAGGTTATTAGGATATCCTTTTAATTGTTTAACCCTCGAAAGGATTCTCTTTCTGCCGCAAATGGGTATAAGAAAAATAATTGTTCTTCTTCCACTCATGCTTTTGCTTAAGTACAAAGTGTCGGGTTTATATTTGTCTGTCTGAAATTGCTGGGTAAATCAGATGAAAAAAACTACACATAACAGTCATTTACAACATGGTCATAGGCAAGAGGGAAGGGAATGTTTGTGTTTTCATTTTTAGTAATGAAGCATAGTGACTCACCCAGGCCAGTTTGGAAATACTGATGAAATTTTAAATTTTAAGGTTGTGCAATTCTATACGGCAGCTCCAGAAAAGAACGTGCCCTTTATTATTGTATATTATACGCTGCTAGCTAAAGAAAACCCACAAAAACCCACCAAAACCCCCCCATAAAACAAGCCCACCACCAAAAAATGTACATAACCTAACGAAATAAAGCCAAAATCTGTGGAAATCTTCTCATGAAAACTGCATAATAGCACTTCAAATGGCCCCTTTCTGTCATCCACTGTAACCATCACATTCCCATTTCTGCTGCAGTCAGGTGAACTGTCAAAGAGCTATTACGGTTGGCTGCATAGAATTCTGAGGAAAGACAAATCTGTGCAATTTTCTCCTTGGACAATAAATGGTTCTTTTGGTGCCTTTAGGTTTTCCTAAACAATTTTTGGTAAAGAAAAAAAAAAAAAACAAAACGAGGCTTTAATTCTTCTTCCTTATTTTTTACATGTATGCGATAATGCGTGGGGCTTTATTTGGGCTGAAACCTTTGCTATGAATGTGTAGCTCTTTGATGGATGCACATTAGCATTCCAGTATGTGGGTAAGATTTATATATTTTTTTTTCCTTTTCTGATACATAATGTAGCTTCAAGTAAATGCTTAAGATGGTATGATGGCATGTTATATTTTAGTGTGGGGTTTTGCGCTATTAAAAGAATGGGCACACAACCGATTGGAACAACGAAATGTATATACAAATGCAAAAATCATCCGATCTATTATTAAAAACTAATAACAACCTTAAAATATTAAATGCATTTAGTCTTTCACGTCTGTTTAAAATACTGCATGATCAGGAGCAAATACATTATTGTGATGTGTAATACCGCATCTTCTGATAAGCCTTATCTCATAAATAAAAAAGACGTATAAATGACGTGCTTTCTTCCGAGGCAAGTATTTTGTCCATTCGGGTGAGGTATGTTGTATAAGCAGAATGAGAGTTTGATTATGTCTTTCATATAGTTAATAAACACGTGGTTGTCAGAAAACGCAAGGAGGTTTCTCGCTGGTTGTTTTCGTCTTCTATAAAAAATTAAGGTGCTTCAGAGCTGACCTTTGCTCTGTTGAGTCATCTCCATTTTTTTCAGTTCAATTTGCCTTACTGATCAGTAGCATAAGCTGGATTTTTTATGTCCTTAGAAAAAAAAGGCAAAAAAGCAACTCATTCTTATAATTTTTAAGTTGGATTTAAATGGTTCTTAAGTAGATGATTTTCATAAAATGTGAGACTTTAAAATTAAAAAAAAAAAAACAAATCCAAAAAAACCACCACCAACAAAAAGCAGCCCTGAATTTTTGTTATAACTATCGTTTCACCACTGAATTTCCTCAGAGCATTTGCCTGTTTCGCAGCTCTTTTAAGTAGTAATTGTTAAATAAGACATTCTTTATATTGAATTCAGAGCTATAATAGAGTAGAAATTGAGCTGCATTCACCATTTTTTATGCTTTTAGAAAATAAGGTTTTAATTTGGTATCTTCTTCTGGAAATAGCTTTATTTACTTAAGTCCACATATATAACTGCACCTCCCCACACATTGCTGAGGATGTAGCCCCACAAACAAGTTTTCACATGCATGGGGAATGGTCCCTGCCCCGAAGTGTTTACATTTACGACAGAAACTTCCATTTTGATGCACTGTCGCAGCATTCCCGAAAAATAAACCAAGGGGATGCAGATTAGTGGGGGAGAACCCAGCCCTAAGTGGCAGAGCTTGCTTCTGCCGTTTTCAATAGCCGGTGTTACAGGATAAGGGTCTTTCTGTGCATTTGCTAATCTGATGATTCTTTCTCCTTTGATTTCCCCCATGGAGGATGTAGCATCTGTAAAGATACTTGATTTTTTTTGTATTTATTTATTTATTCGTTTTACAGATAGCAGAGTTTGGGAAATGCTGTTTGCAAGCTTATTTGCTCCTGCGTGGTGGTTCAGAAGCAGAATATCGTTCATTTCTGCCTATCTGCTAGACTGGACAAATCAAGGTGACAATCCGTGGTTAACTCTGTCGGGCCCTTTGTCCTTGCTGCTTCTGTGGCTGGAAATACAATGGAAACGGAGTGGAATATATAACGGTCCAGCTGCCTTGTTGTGACAGCGCGGTCCCGCGTTACAGTTGCCTCGGCCCCTGCTTGCCTATCGATAGCCACTCCATCAGATGACAATGCAAATCCTGTGAAAGCTCCCCCGAAAAAGACAAATACTAATAATTAATAAGAAAAAAAAAATATATCACGCCGTGAGAGGGAAAAAAATAAAAATAATACTCAGTCTTGCCTTGAAAAATAGAAACTCATAAAAGGCTCTGGGTTTGGTAGAGTTGCTGCATTCAGATGCAGGGCCTGTTTTTCTTTAACCTTCTAAGGGATGCAGGTAGGCTCGTGCCTTTAAATCCATCGTATGGTGCCTGCTTACAGGGTTCTGCATTGATGTTACTTTTAAGGCAGTTTATATTTCATTTAAGCATGCAATTAATCATCTTTACAGTGTTGATGTGACTGGCATCAGCAGCGTTATTTAATTAAATTTGAAATTATTGTACAGTAAATACAGGCTTCCAACTAGCCAGGCCAAATTAAATGCTGAGGTCTATTTCTTACCCATGGTGTTTCCAATTTAAATGTTCATCCAAAAGGTTACACTTCACGGGTTGAAATCATTTTTATGTTCTAACTGTTGCTAAACCCAAAGATCAACTGTACGTGAGTCCTGTGCAGCTATTAGCTATAGGAATGTGTACACATTATCTATATTTCTCATATTCCATTTCGTATTAGTGATTTTATGACTGATGCTCTTTCAGCACCATTTTTCTCCCCATACTTTGTCTCCTCTGCCATGTCAGCCCTGAGCTGCTTTTGCAAAAGAAAAAAAAAAGAAGAAAAAAAAGGAAAAAAAAAAAAAGAAAAAGAAAAAAGAAGTATTTCCTCCATTTTGTTTCAGCCTGGTAATCAAGCAATTAGCCCACAAAATGGAGGTACTCTCCACTCCTCTTCTCATCCTGCTTCTTACTTGGGGTGGGCTTTACCTGCGTGCCAGCAGCAGGCAGAGAGCATTTTGCTGCCGAAGCCTGTGCCATCCATCGGCCCCCCAAGAGCTTTCCTTCCCACCGTGGCCCCGTGAGTGGCCACTGCTTTAGGGGTGACTCCAGGAGGAGGAGGAGGGAGACCTTCCCGGTGGGATCACCGGAGCATTGGCCGTACGGCATGTGTGCTACCTGAAAAGCTATGTGAGAATGTGTGGGGCTGCCCTCCTCTTCCGGCTCTGCTCACTCCCTAATTTTATAACGACCTGGAAACGTGTGGCGAACCAAAGTTGAACGCCCTTGCCATTCCCCTCATCTTTTCTCTCAAAAGGGAAAGAAAATCAAAAAAAAGAAGCCAAACCAAACCAAACCATACCATACCAAACCAACAACACCCGTTTGTTTTATGTTACAGCTTTCCACAGACAATTCACAACATGTCTAGCAAGGAATCAGACCAGAAATACTGTCTCACTCCTATCATATATATAATACAGCTTTTGAATACTGGAAAATCTGTCATCCGTTAAGTGCAGCTCAGGTCTTCTGTGTGAAAAGCACAAGCCTCCTTCTTTTTTTTTTTTCCT
>VXBW01004775.1:227867-305980 GCA_013400375.1 Thinocorus orbignyianus
TTTTTTAATGCAGTGCTGCCTTGTCTGCACTTTTTTGAAATTGCATATTTATCAGGTTATGAATTATTTATGAGTGGGGAAGGGAGGGGGAGGGCTGGAAGGGGAAGGAAGAGTGAGAAAACATATGCTTGGGCAGAGGAATACCTTAAATGAATCCACTACCAAGTCTTTTGAAGGATTACTTGTAACTACTTTTTTTTTTTCCACCCCCCCATCTTTTTGTTTTGTTTCTCTTGTGTTTCTCTTGCTATTTCTATTGTGCTGTCGGTTGGGTTAATTTGGCTTTTAGGGAGCAGGAAGGGATTGGGGGTAGTGCTTGCTACGAGGTGGAAGATTTTGCGCGGAAATGAATTGAGCATTTCTTTGACTTCTAAAGTACAGGGTGTTTAATAAATATTAATCCTTCAACTGTCAGGATGAATTATTGTCAAAAGGAGGCTGACAGATTGAGGATTAATGACATGTTTCATAAATTAGAAATGAACTATCAGCAGAATGTCCAAAGTAGGGATCAAGAAGGGACCTGATTTGTACCTCAGACCAGTTGAACATCCCATCTCTGTCAGAACTGAGCTCAGACTCATGCGGAAAACAAAAACAGCCCTCCCTCCTTCCTGCAAACACACCTTCTGCTCTTCCTGCGCCGGGATCTGACATGTAGAGCCTTTCTTCTTTAGGATCTGTGTGTACCGAAATAGCAAGGTTGTATCAGACACCAGATAATTTGATTAGACAGAGTCAGATCCATTATTCCTTTTCTCTACAGTTTTGTTAGAGGAAAATTGGGGGAGGTGGAGTAATTTCTGTTCAAACATCTCGATCTTGTATTTTCCCACTAGGAAAAATACGACATCACAGAAAGCTGAAGACATGGCATTATAATGGTAAATTGTAAAAATAGTAGCTGCCTCTTCAAAAACACACAGAATTTCCAATATAAATTATGTATTAAAGGAAATATGTTTGCATAAAACAAGTAGCAGTAAATTAATATAAGGTGACAGGATTTTTAGGAGAGGCTAATGTGTGTCAAAAAATATCGTGTATAGTCTTTAATCAAACTCATGATCCTCAGTTGAATGATTGCTCGTAAAGCTGATTTTACTGTATTTTCTAATTCATTAGAAGCAAATCGCTCTCTCCCTCTCCCCCTCTTTTTTTTTTTTTTCCCCCTTTTATGATTATTAGGGGAAAATTAAGTTAAATTTGTGTAAGATCAGATCTTTTTGGGGTGGCTGAATAAAACAAGCAGTCATTTGGGGTGCCATTCTTTCTCTCGACAAAGAGGTACACAATATGAAACCGGGCTTCCAGAGTGTATAAAAATGTTTAGCTTAATCACTCCCTAATGACAGCGACTTATGTCCTTAGTGCAGTCGATTTGTTTCCTGGGTTTTAAAAGTAGATTATTTCCATGGTGCAGGCTTAGTGTAAGCTGTTGAGAAACCACAAGCACTGCACTTCAGCCTGAGTTTGGGACGTTCGCCAAGGGTAATCTGATTAAAAGGGCATTTTTTACAACATGGTGGTGCTTTGAAAATTCTGTGCAGCCAGATAGAGTAGGGCCAAAAAAAAATTGCTTTTTCAAAGCTAACAGTTTTGCCTGAGCGGAATTAAAAGCATGATAAGCAGCATCACTGGAATGATTCTCTTCGACAGTCTTGCAACTGGATAAACAAAGCATCCTTAGTAACACATCTGTTACAGACCCACAAGCAAATTCATGATCTATTTAATGCAAGGTTTTCGCTTGTTTGTTCTGCCTTTAATCACATTTGCTTGCTGCATAGGTGTGAGGTTCTAAGGCCTTGCTTTATCTACAAGAACGAAAATGTTTCTCTTTTTCTACAGTAGCTTTTCCCTCCCATGACGTGACATTTATAAATGTTCTGCTATGAAAGTGGTTATTTGTGATGTGCTCTAAGAACCAGTGTTGGGTACCATATTCCTGAGAAGTTTAGCAGCTGTATGTTGTTAAAAGATAATTATCCTATCTCGAATCTTGGATTTCTTATAAGAGATAGAATGTAATACTAATTAAATATGTCATGTTTGCACACATCAGAACGTACTCAAAAGAACTGTTCTTGGATCATTTGCCTTGTTGAACTACTTTCATATTCTTCTGCAGCACCTAAATAAGGAAGGAAAGATAAGAGACTTCTCTCCCCTTCTTCACAGCCCTGAGTTTCTCTGAATGGCAAGTTCATGCTGGTCTCCACACATGCTGATAGTACAGGACTGCTTACAGCAAGACATTTGTATACACAATATACTTCAAAGTCACTGGGTTCGGTGAGACTATACAGCAGATCAGACTGGCACTAGGTTCTAGCATGACAGGCGAAATGAAATTTGTTTTCTACAAAACGGGCTATTTTAAGTTTGCTTAATAAATATTGGATGACAAGACATGGTTTCTTATCTTCTGCTGCATCACGTGGTTCTCTGGAAGGGGGGAAAAAATGTATAATGAATTAAACTGAATTAAATCTACCAACTCTTTGTCTTAATTGTAGCTGCTGACTTGTAAGCAAAGCCAGAGTGCGATGCATCATAAACTACATTTTTTCCCCAAAGAGGCCTCAATGATAAAATTACAATTCTATTTCCTTGAAAATAGGGATTTAAATTTTGTTTATGTTTTTTTCTTTTTTTTCCCCACAGAGGTCAGAGCATCCGTGCATGTGGTGAAGCGTGTTTTCCCTGTCTCCAGGAGCACTGTGTCGTTTTTCTACCTATCAGCGTTTTAAAACTGACAACCTTCTGACTACACGAGCCTTTTAGAGAGAGAGCACTCGTGAGGTACAGGCAACGCTGCATTTACTCTAACTTTGCTTTACCCGTCGATCTATACATCCCACACTCACTCACCCATATACACTCAAAACCTACACGTATGAACCCATGTAGTTATACAAAAACCGTCACTTTCAGCGGCGATTTTCACAATGCTCAGCATTTCTTGCTGTGCCCCTGTTGCACAAACATGAGTGTACGCTTGCGAGATGAAAACACACGTTAAACTGATTTTAAAGCCGGTGGATGGGGAGCCAGAGCGCAATTTGGTAGCGGCGTTTCCAGCGTGAGGCTGCGCATCCCAGAGCCCTGGTGGGCTGGGAATAGCTTTGCTGGGGCAGCTCGGCTTGGGAGCCTTTGATGCTGTGATAAGTTCAGTTTAGAGTATTTACCAATAGCGGGTCTTCAGCAACTGTCAAAACTGCTTGGAGCTATGAGACTCAGGCTTTTCCAACCCGTTTTACCGGCCACCCTCCCTAGGCACGACAAACCGCTTCAGGGTAGCGATAGCCCACAAATTCACTTTATGCAACCATAAAGAAAGGCAAGGGGGGAAGCGGGGGGAGGAAGGGAAAAAGGCAATTTTACTGGGAGAAAGCCTGAATGAAGGTGTCTTTGTGTCACACTTTATTTGCTGTGGTGTTGCCACCACTCCTCAGATATGGAAACAGAGCGCAGGCAGAATTAATTGAGAAACATCTGTTTACTATCCCTGTTTACCCTGGATAGGTCAGCACAGCCCTGCTTTGTTGCCAAGCAGGTTGGTTTTTTTGTTTTTTTTTTTTAATCTTTGAATTCAACATACACCTTGATTTAAAAATTTCCTTTTGAGGCTGAAGTTTGTGCCTCTCAAAATGAGATGTTCATTCCAGGAAGATGACCTGCTGTTCTCAGGGAGAGAAGGGGAAACCATTAGAAAAGAAGAAGATTTCTTGATAATCAAGGACACCTGTGATTCTGTGTTGCTTGCAAGAGCACAAAGACCTATAGATCTGTTCTTTCTTCCAGAGTGAAATGTCTGTGATCCATAAGAAGCTCCAATCCTTCCTTTTTCTCTTACCAAAAAGAAAAAGGGAAAAAAAGAAAATTATGCGCCATCAGATCAGCTGCTCTCTGTTTCTTCTTTAAAAAGCTGAGGATGTTGCTATTTAACATAAAACCTTCTGACCTTACTACCGCAGCTGCTTTGAAACACCAAGCTATTTAATGATGCAAATTGCAAACAGAGGGAAAACATCAGAAGAACCTGTCTGAAAATTAGTGTGTTTGACTGAAAATTAGCTGGCTTAATCTGAGTTGCAGGAAGTGGAATTTTCTATTCAGAAACCTGCCTTAGAGCTTTTGTCCGTCAGGGTTATTCTCAAAGTGTACAGGACCTTCAGGAGTGCGAGAATTAAGGCTCCACAGTGTTGTGCCTGTGTCTTGTTTGCTTATATTTTAGACTAAAACCCTTCAACACAAAAATCTTATGCTATGCACAGATCAGTCTCAGTTCAGACAGACCTAGTTACTGCTGTGGCTTCAGGCCCCTACTTTCTTTCACAAAACCACGATGTTCTGTTGGTGTAACTAAAGGCAGAATGTGTGCAGGGAAGATGCTTATCCATTCATCCAAGCATGGAGGGGACCCTCCACAAACGGGCTTCTTTCTTTTTGCAGGGAAAAAAAAGACCTCAGCTGCCCATGTCACCCTCCTCTATAGCACTGGGATTTGCATTGAGAGGGGCTTTATGGGCAGGGTGATTAAGATGAAGGAGTGGGAAGGCCAAGCAGCTGCTGGTGGACACAAAGTGTCTCAGCCTGTGTCCATCCTCATGACTCCGCATCTTGGCCAGAGGATTCCCACTCTATTTACTGTTTCCGAGACCTCATTACCAGGTCTTTCAGGCACAAAGTGGACATAGTCCACCACCTTTTGCAAGAAAAAGAAAATTGAACCCGCTGCTCCAGGTCTTCATATTGCTCATTTACCACCAGCATATATTCTGTAAAGAAATTAAAGGCAGAAGGATGTTCTGGGTTTGATTCAATTTAAAAGCTGTGAGTTTGCTACGTGGACAAAAAGGACTGTGAAAAATATGGACTTCAGTAAGTCTGTCTCCTAATTGTGAGTGGTTAACTGGTGTCTGTCGACACCAGTTGTGTGTAGCTAACTGTAGGTTATATGGGTGAATTTGCCTTGCTGCCGTGGCATTAAGAATGGGGTACTTCAGTATCCTGCCACTGGAAAAATAATTTGCCTAAGTAAAGGGCATGTTTTGAGCTGGCAAAACTCAAAGCTAAGGACCAAAGAAAAACAGTTAACTGATAAAAACGTGTAAGGAAAGATTCATGGAGAAATTGTTCAAAACATCGAAATGGGAGGGCTTGAAATTAGGACCAAAAATAATCTTAAAACATAAACAGCTAAAGATTCTGACTTCCATTTTCCACTGTATCACTAGAATTTCTGGGCAGTCACAGGATGAAAATCAAGTCGTTTTTGTTAGATATCCATATTTTGATTTAGTAACCTAGATTTCAACACCTTGGTTTTGACGTTTAATTTAATGGTAAGTTCTCAATGAAGATGAAAATCAGTGTTATAGTGTTTTATCTAGTATTTTTGTGAAAACAGATAGATAGTTTTAGAAGTGTAGAGAGATTTTGTAAGTCATAATAAATTTCTGCAAAATCAAGGTCTAGATAATGCATCTGTGTAAGTTGAATAAATCGGATAATGTTTTATAACAGAAGTAGTTTCATGAATATCTCAGATTTTCTAGGTCCAGAGATTTTTACTGTTTTATCACGTAAGTACCATTGATTTTCAGATGATACAGCAATATTTTATTCCTATTTTCATTTGATTCAGGTGCTGCATTACCAACTGTGTCCAAGGCCAAATGTATCTGTAGAGGCACGCATATTTACAATAATGGCTACAGCCCTGTTGCAGAAGATTCACTATTAGGAAATATACTGGCGCTAACTTTATCTGTTATTCTGCACAGAGATGTTTCAAACAATGAAAATCTAAGGAAAGAGTTGTATTGTATAATTCTGCTGTCATGGTGAACTTATCTTTCCATTGGCATAGGCAGCACAGATGAAATAGATATTTTTCGCATTTACTTTTTTAGCACTGGATTTCCCACGTCTCTAAACTCCATGAAGGTTTAGGGTAAAAATGGCCATTCCTGAAAACATTTCCTATTCTTCATAATTCTGCTGGCAGTGTTGCAGAATCTCATCCTTTATAGGTATCTGTCACAGTGTGATAACGTGATACCACTTCCTCACTTGCTTTAGTCCAGCATGTCATAAATTTAACTTCTAGGAAATAACTCGTCTTGCAAAGTGCTGCACTCAGTTGCAAGCTTCATGTTGAAAGGAGGCGATTCTGTTCTCCTTCTTTTAAAGGTAAAAAACTTGTTTTTTCTACTAGCAAGGAGTGTTTAGAGGTGTAGGTGCTGAAGACATCGCCTTTACCAAATTCGCCTTGAATTAGTACTACCCAGGCACCACAAAAACTAGCTCTCAATAATATATATATATTTTAAATTTTAATTTATAAAGCAAATAATTTCTACATGTCTGTACTCGTAGCAGATTAACTGGTTATAAGCATATCAGTTGAAAATAGATTTGTTTTTCAGTGAAAAAATAGAAACCCAGTGTTTACCCTGGAAATATTTGGAAAAAATTAAACAGTAGGGAAATAAGAAATAAATATATTTTATAGAGGATAGTTGAAGCTTGGGATAATGTATTTAATTTCTCTCATCTTTTGTGAGTGGTTTAGTCTGCAGGTCTCTCAGTAGAGCCTCTACATGAACAACTTAATTCTGACTACTATTGTCAGAATGAAACAGTAATCAATGTATAATTCCTGTTTATAAAATAAATGAATCTAAGCTGTCCATATGAAGCACTATGTAATTAGTCTTTTATAAACCAACAAACAGTATCTGTAATAAATAGTTATCAAAAATCGGTGGAATAATTTTTAAATCATCTCACGTACAGAAACAGTGGGAACAAAAAGAGTAGAAATTTAAGGAATCGATTACACGTTGGATCTAAATTCAGAGGGCGTAATGAAAATTTCCTTATGCTGTTTACCCGCTACAAGACTTATTTATGTTTCAAAGTGTCGTTCACACCACTACTGTGCAGGAGTTAATAATAATCCCTAAACCAGTGGGGAATACTATGCCGTTTCCCTTAAGACAAGGAAAGGATTGTGAAAGGTTTGAAAAAAATGTGTTGTAAATGCTGAAATAAATGGCAAATTTTAGAGGAGAAAACAAAAACGGAATATAGAAGCTGCTGGTCTCCCAGGTAAACTTAAGTATTGACAGGTCTGAATTAATAGAGACTGTTTTTCAAAAGGTTCAGTGTCAGCTATATATTGCGTTTACTCATTCAGTTCCCACACTACTCTTAAGGGGATTGCTTGATTCCTGACACTCTGTGACAGAAAGAAACTTTGCCACAGAATAGAGAAATAATGTCTGTTTTGCTCTCTAAACCAAAGTCAAATACCAAAATTCTATCTTTTCAGCATTTTAAGGGGATATACACACGGGGTTATACTGGACACAGTTAAGAAAAGAAAAGTTCTTCATTTGCATCTTTGTTGTGAGATCCTGGCTCCTGCTAAAGCTGGATTTTAATCCTGAACCTCTAAGTATTCGACAGAGGACAGGTTAAAGAGTGCAAACAAGCACTCACAAGTTACCTCCCGAGGGAGCGGGTCAGAGGAGCGTGCCAAGGAACCAGAAGACTACAGTAAGAATATCTATCTATCTATCTATCTATCTATCTATCTATCTATCTATCTATCTATCTATCTATCTTGTGTCAAAGTTGCACATCCTTTGCAGTGCCCTAGCAATAATCCTGCCAGGTATTCTCCTGAGGCTGAGTTTAGTCTCTGGGCAGACAAGAGGCAGCCTCCAAGACCTCACTGAATGCGAGAAACGATTCACTGTGCCCACTCCACTGGAGTTTTATCAGGCAAGCAATGCGTTATTATTTGCCACGTATAGCCTGCTACAATTTCATGATTGTAGCTTTGGACGGCATTTATTAACCTGCAAAGAAAGTGTCTTTGAAAGCCAAATACTGTGCCCAGAATCCCATACTAAAAATTAGGAAACACTGACTTTTCAAACACATAATTACCTCAAACACAATTTGCCGTTCTTCAGGTACAATTCCAGAATCGTTACACCATTTCACAGACTGCTTAATGATTTTGGTGGCAGGGCAAGTTTAGCCACTGGTCAGTTATAATGCTTATAATATTCAGCTTGTTTGAGATGGCACAAGTTTTTTGAAAGGGTATATTAAGCCATATTTTGATCTTCTTTCCTACCTGGGGAGTTTTAACCCGTCAGATGATCTTTGCATCTTTGTACCACTATGAAAACTCAGAGAGCACATTCTTGGTTGGGGATCTTTTGTTAGTTTGGTTTTTTTGTTTGGTTTTGCTGTTTTGGTGGCAGTTTTGTTTTGGGGTTTTTTTTGGTTTTGTTTTTTTAACTAAAACAACTTATTTCACTCTTACATTTCCTTTTCCCCCCACTGACATAATTTAAATTGCAATATGACTGAATACTCACGGAGTTAATACAGGAAAATTTTCAAAATTACATTCCATGTACTGGAATGTGGAAACAAAAATAGTTCTTCATATACAAGGCTTTAGTACTATATTTATTTTCTGTCAGACTCAATTATCACCAAAAAAACCCCAATAAGATCTTCTTCTTGTCCTTTAAAAACTTATTTTAAACAGAAATCACCTGCAATTTGTTTCACCCCCTCACAGCTTTAGAAAATGCCTGAAATTAGAGCTACTTAAACACATATCTGACATATACATAGGTTGTTGCATTAAAAGTGGATGGTCTGGTGGAATTAATGAAATGAAATGGAGGTGGCATATGAAACTTTGTAGCAAAACTTCTATATATTCTTTACATCCTAAGTAGGAGATTCTAAGTGACAGGAAAAGATTGTTTAAACAAAATAGCCCAAGATAAAGGATCTTCATTTTAGTCATTATTTTTCCTTTTTTCCTTTTTTTATCCCTCTGGACATTTTTTTCCCCACCTCCAGACTGGTGAAAGTTCCTACATGCAGATGTCATAAGTGGAACAGTTAATTTGTCTCCATGCAATTATGTCTTAGAGTCGGTGGGACTGTTGCCGTGAGTCAGAGTTTGCGAGTTTGTTCTCATCGTCTTTCTGGCAGAGAGTACCAACAGTTTCACAAGAGAGTCCCATTTCCCAAATCACCAGTCTCAGCCCAATTTTACTGACGAGTCTGTGCTTTTTTAAGTATTTGCAAGTTAGAGGTTTGAGTTTTATCAGATAAAGAAGCCTGGCGCTCCGGGGCTTGCCTTTTGCCCGGCTGAAGTAGATGAAACAGTGACTTTCAAAATCTTTGGGCTATACTACTTCTTCGTGAGCCTGTACCTTCGTTACCTGTGCCAGGCTGACCCAACACATTAAAAATGTGACGTCTGAATGAATTTGAGCCTTGCTGATGCACAGCTCTCAACGATGGAGCGAGCACAGCCGGTTGCGAGCGTCTTGTTGCGGGAACAGAGTTTTGTTGTTTTTGTCACTGGTGTTCCGGGACCCTTCTTACACACACACATACGCACACCACACACACGCCGGTTGTTGTTGCCTCCCTTTCTCTAACAAAAGGGGAGTTGTTGTCAACAGTTTTGTTTGGTTTGGTTGGGCTTGGTTTTTTTTTTTTCTTCTCTCTCGGTTGTATTTGTCGGGCAAAGATCATCATGCTCTGATTTAGTGTTTTCAAATAAGTGTGCCCTCTGGTGCAGCACTCTATTGAGAGACAACACAGCCCAGGCAGGAGAGTTCAGCATGGCCACTAATAAAACACAAGTGCTGCTTTGTCAGGCCACGAGTGATTACTTGAACAAGTGCCAACCAAGAAACCAAACATTGGAGCGCAGCTCTTCAGACCCTCAAGACAAAGGGCCAATTGACTTTCCTCATTAGTTTTTGTGCCAAACATGTAAACACAGTTTCCTCTCTATCTTTGATGCTCAAAACATGCCAGCTTGTTAACATCTTGGGTGGTACGGTGGTTTATGAGCCTGTAAAGACTATTATGTAGCGGTGGGTTTTGTCCTAATTGAAAAGATTGGCTTATCCTAAGGACGCCTGAAACTGGCATCTTTTTGACAATTTAGAAATTCTGTCTTTGCTCTAACAGACCAATGGAACTGTCTAAAACAAATTTAACGTGCACGGGACTTTTCTCTGTCACACAAAGATGTTAAAGTTTTGTTAAGAATTAGGATTGGTCCCAAGATCATTGAAAAATAAAAACAAACAAAAAAACCCCTCCCAGAGCAGCTTTGGCTACGTAAACTGCCTGATGAAATCTCATTTGTAACTGCTGTGCAGAATGCTTACTGAGATTTTTTTTGCTTGATGTTCTTTGTTTTGCACTGCTTTTATTTTAGGGACCTCTGACATTTTAACTTCCTTTGCATTTTACTCCAATCTTCCTTCTTTCTAAATGCTGTGACTGTACAAGATAATGGAAATTGGAACAATTTCAAGCAACCTGAAATGTTTGTGAAAGGTGTTGAATTTTAGTCAGTGCACAGGGAATGTTTTCTCTCTTGCAAATCCCCTTCACATATGGTGTGACTGCTGACACGAAATTGTACCAAAGTAAAACACCGAGGGTGTCTTAAAGTGGTCACTTTATGAATGGTTGTGCAAGGTGGTGACCTCTATGAACTGGCTTCTCTTTTCATTTTTGCAAATGATATCCATATTTTTTAACTGAAAATCTTAATTTACTTTTTTCCCCCCCCATACTAAAATATGAGGTTTTCAAAAATGAGGCTGACTATTAAGAAAAAAAGGCCAACAAAACCTATTTAGCTCATGTTTCCAACTAAAATTGAAAGAGATTGATTTGCCACCCTCTGGCAAAAAAAATATAACCTTCCATTCATGGCTCTAATGAGAACTTAGTTATTGTCAACAAAGAAACTGTAAAAAATAGGCACAGGGACATTGTTTTGTATTTTCTTTCAAAGTACTAAAAAACAAGAAAGAAAAAGAAGAAGAAAAAAGGTGTTCTGGTATTTTCTTCCACTGTCACACACACACAGACAGGCAGATAAATCCTTTTTTTTTTTAAAATAAAGGTTGGAGGGAGCATGGAGTTATTTGCAGACGGAGCAGCCAGCACACTGGGCTCAGTGGGAGCCCAGTTGTGGCAGGGCTTGATGACACTGAGTGAACGAAAGGGCTAGATTTTTGGTGGAGCACTGGCAGCCAGTGCAGAGGCACAGACGTGGGTCTCCTACTCCCTTACACTGAAAAGAATGAATATTAGTTGAACAGGAAAAGAAGTTTATGGAATCAAATGGCACCTAATAGTGTGTCTGATAATGAAATTCCAACTCTTTCCTCCCAGATTGCCCCACAGCCAGGAGACCCCAGTGTCCTGTGTCCCTGGCTCTGTAATTTGCGGCTTGCAGGATCTTTAGCAGGTGACTGATCAGGCTCTGGGTTCCTCGTCCCTTCCCTGTTCCCACTGCAGGGTGGGCTGCCAGAGGTCTGGAGGTGCTTAAGATTTCTGCCTTGGGCTCTGCATGATTTAGGTCTCAGTCTGCAAGCTCTGCCTGTTTGAGGTTTCCCAACATCATCTTGAATTAACCCTAACCCGGGAGTAACGGCAGAGTGCTGTTAATCATCCTCCAGTGGACCGTTTGTGGACAAACAAATGGTTTCCACTCAGAGCAAGCTGGTTTTCCAAGGCAGGACTGTACGGGAACGATAAGCAAGCAGGCAATCTCTCAGCTACAGATATGAGCCACCCGAGGGGGCTGATGGTGGGAATCCTGCGACAGATTAAGTTGCAGATGTTTTCAAAGAGCAGTACCTGTGCTGTTTACCTTGAGGGGAAACGAAGCAGGGAGCAACCCTGCCTTCCTGCAAACAAAACCACCTTCGGTGGGCCACCAGGGAAGGATGAGCACAGCTGAGGGGATTTTGGGCTGGAGAAGGTATTAAAAACTGTGTTTTCATGCCTAGGAGTGCTGTTGGGTGGCTGTAGAGAGTCAGAATGGAGTCCCAGAACACCCTCCTGGCCTCCTGGGGAAAAGGCAGTGTTAAGCCATAAGGAGGTCCATGGGGTCAGTACACAGTCTAGAAGAGATTGTGAAACAGGAGTTTGATTTCCCAAGAAAGTTTTACTGAATTGCTTCCTCACACAAAATTGCACTGAGAGACTCCAAGCCAGGGCAGCATCTGGAGCCTTCCGAGGCTCTTAAGACTTAAATTGCTCTGGGAACAGCTGCAAGTGGGACCAAACATTGCAGCCTTGTGAGTGTCCGGAATGGAAGATCTCAACCATTTCTGTGAGAGCTGGAGGCCAACTTTCTGAAAAGCCCTCTGAAATTCCCTCAGCATGTAAAAAACTATAACTGCTTTTTGTATTTAAGGTATTTTCCCCACCAGTGAAGCTTCTCCTGACTTCTCAGTACTACAGGTAACATCAGTTTCCTTGTGGTGCCAAAGCAGATTCTAACTGACAGATCTGGAGGCAAAGAGCTGGAAAGGTCCATCTGAGTAGGGTGAAACAAAAGATTCGGTGACAATAAAGGTACCTGCGGTGAAGATTCAGAGAAATAAGGGTGGGAGTCATTCCTTTTCTCTCCTTCTTCCTCAAACCCGCACTCCATCTCCCTTGCCCGTTGCTTTGGGCTACAAGAGCCTCAGTTTGTTGCCATATTCATCCCCCTCCTTCCTCTTTCCAGACCTCTACTTTCTCCTTCAAGCTGCTGACCTCCTTCATCTTGAACCTTCCATAAGAAACAGCTGTGAAAGTTCAGTTATTCAACTTCTGCCGCATTCTGGATGGTGCCTACCCAGTGGTTGTAAGGATGCCATGGTTTACTCAGGAAAGGGTCTTCCAGATATTCTATATTTTCGAGATAATTTGGGTCTGGTCTAAGAATAAGTGAAGCCAGATACTGTCTGAGGCAAGCGATAGCAGTTTTTGCTCAGGACTAAACTTGTGTATGTGACAGCCTGGGTCAGAATGCTGTAGATGTTACTCGGCTGTGTTATTCTTTATGTTGTGGCTTCTTTCCTTCTGAATTTCATTGAAAATATCATGCAAAACAACCTTTTCTGTAACCTGGTGGATTTGAACCAGAGCTGAATTTAGCTCAATACACTCTGCATCCAAGGCTACATTTGTAGTTTGTTTTAAAACTCCTCTTTGCCTTTTTACCGAGTTTCCCTTAAAGAAATAGTCATTTCAAACTGTATTTCCAGTAGCCATACCTTCTGATTGCCCGATGTTCAGGGTGAGTACATTAATAACTTTCAAAATATGGTTTGCAGTATTTCTGACATCTCAACACTCTGGAGTTTCAGCAATCACATTTGACCTGCAGAACCTTGCACGCAAAACCCTCAAATCGATCGCGCCGCACAAAGCAAAGCCTGCTCCAGCGTTACTGCTAAAGGGAAAATTGAAGAGTATGGTATCGGTGCTCTTTTGCTACCAGGTTCATCAAGGCAAAATCATGAGCTCACGATAGACCACATAAGTATAATGAAACTCTCAGCATTTTCATGTGTAAGCCAAGACCAATGCCTTGACCTTTCAGGGCCAGTAAAACGGATAGAGGAGTTGTGGAAGAGATGTCTGTTCTTATCCCGAGTCAGGCAATGTATATAGAGATAGGGTCACTGTGTGCAAGAAACACCATTCAAGATGTGTTAAGATGCTTTCCTACTGAAGTTCAGCATTTTGCTGAAATGGTAAATTTCAGGTGAAAACAAATTTCAGACATCACTGTGACAGAATGAGCAGTGAGTCCATGAGAGAAACCACTTTCTGATAGTTTTGTCACCAGCTAACTCTGGAAAACAAAATGATTGTCAGTGGATCACAAAGATAAAGGTTAAAGTTAAAAAAAGGTATGAAAGTATATGTATCTATCTTGCTTCCAGATATAGCCGCTATCCAAGTGTTACTCATCTGATCATCTGCAGCAGAGTTTGTAGTTAGGGATTTGTAGGTTCTCAGATATAGGGAAATTGTTCAAGTTCTAGCAGAAACAAGTGGTCAAAGCACACTTTAAATCATACTGGAAGCAGGTGCAAATTACTTCTTTGATTCTACAAGTTTTTCTCCTCCTTTGTGTGTGCAGCAAAGTAGCACGAAATGCCATTTATGAGGTCTACTGGTGAGAAGAAAGTACATGACTGTAGGTGTCGGATTCTTTTCTTGGTAGGGTTCATCCTCTCTTCAAATCCACGGTGATTATGTAGTGAATTATTAATGACAAGGTAAATGCAGTTATTCTGGTGGAAAAGAAAAAGATGTGTATTGTTATTATGACTGAGAAATTGTTACATGGCTGTCATTTACAAACTGTTTTTTCTATTTAAGGTCTCTCATTCTGTTGTTCCTCTCTAACTGGGTCCAGAAAAAATTGAGAGGCTGGGTTAAGGATGAAATTTTTTATTTAAGGGTCACTAGTTGCAACTGGGCTTCAATTGGGTCTGTCCCTGCAATGAGTTCTGCACAGGCAAAAGCCTGTGTGGGCTCTGAGCAGGGTCATATCTAGTCCTCTTTGGGTCAGGGCAACAGGAGTAAGGGCTATCCAAAGACATTTGGTAAAGGGGAAACTTGCACACTTTATTTGGGGGTGGGGGGGTGGGGAATAAAAAGATCGTGGCTTTATAGTAGAAAACCGTTCCAGTAAGCCTCGTCAGAGAAGTGAAAGAGAGCCTAAAAATATGACCCTCAGAAAAACAGTCTATGACTACTGGTGTTTAAATAACACAGGAAGCAAAGAAATACCCTTTTTTCCTTCAGTCACCTCCCTACTTTGTGGGGATGTTACAGGTGTTTCATGATACTAACTGAATGATTTATTAATTTGAGAATATTTTCTGCCTGGTGTAAAGGAAATATTTAAAATTCATTTTTTCTTTATCCTTTAAAAAAAATTGTTAGGAATTATTATATTCCTGTTTCTGAATACTTTGTCACCTGTAGTTTATGTACGTCATACACTTTTATCCAATCTCCCTCTTTAACAGCCTTTGTATGTCATCTGCACTCAATCCAGAACAAATAGAAATATGGTGTGATCTCTTTGTCTGTGGGATTACTATTTATACTCTATCACCACGCTTTCTCCTTCTACAGCACCTGGCAAAATGGGATCCCAATATGCTTTCACGCTGCAAAACTACTTACTACAATGCGGTAGTGACACATTTACTTTCTAGCTGCCTGTGCACATACACGAGGAAGTTTTGTGTGGTCCAAAGTAATATGTTATTCATCTAGAAAAATATTCTTTTTCTCTGAAGCCAAGACTTTTAAGGCATTAAAATCACCGTCTTTGTTCTTTGCTAACACATAATTCTGTTCTACTTATGGAAAACGATCTTTCTGCTTTATTAAGCCCATAAAAGCTTGAAAGTTACAAAACCTACTGGAAAATGTTTACACTCAACAGTGCCTTTTTCTAAGTAGCAATGAAGGTGGCTGCACAGTTAGAGTTCTTATCTGATCATCTATTTAAACTATTACATGATTGAATTCTGTTCTGGTTTGTATTCAGGCAGCTCCTCCAAATATGTTAGAGATATCATACATTGAAATTCCAAAGTGGGTGCAGGGCTCCCTACTTTTGTTCTTCTGCACTGATAGTTTTTAAAATGAAAGCTTTAATCTGTATTATATAGGATCATTAATTTCTGCATTTTACACTTGAGCAACAGCATTCTGATTATCTGCTGCAATGAAAAATAAGCAGCCCTGCTCCTGCAGACTTAATTACTTACTGCAGGGCCCATCCCTTCCTAGTTATGGCACGCAATCTGCAAATGGGGTCAAAAACATTATTAAAAACCAAATTACCCGCTGGATGGAGAAAACAAACATGCAAGTGTGACCTAGAGGACCTCACCAACACAGGAGGCAATCCTAGCTGCGCACGTTACACAGCTCTACAGAATCTGCTAAGGAGCTCTGCTCTCAGTTAGACAGCGAAAAACAAGCAGCCAAATGAGCTCATTGCACAAGAGAACCGTGCATGCTATCGTGGTGTAAAGTGTATTCTGGCTGAGTATTTTTATAAATGGGGGAGGTGACTGATGTAGAAATACACCGATGTGCTTTAGAAAACATGCCTGCTGATTGAGTGCCTGGATAGGGTGAAGTTTCTAGAAAATCTGGCTTTGGCAGCAAGGACCAAGGAAGTGTCCCTAAAAATCTGTGTGGCCCTCACGAAAATTAAGCTCCATTTGCCAGATCCTTCTAAAAGTGTCTTTCAGCCTTGAAGAAAGTTATAAACAGACTTCCAATAAATTAAATATATTGCATCTACCATTCTTTAAAAATAGCGTTGCTTGCATTTAAGAGTAAGCAATAGAAACTATGAAGGATTTGGGAGATTTTAAAAGTTAATAAAATGCATTAGTGCTTACAGAAACACATGAAAATGGAACAGAAAACACGACTGGGTCCCTTGAAAAAATAATAACCTATTTGTTTAAACATAGTGTAGAAGAACATGGCATAATATTTATACAATTTCCTTAGTTGAATGGATGAAAAAATGTATCTGAGATAAAATTTTCCATGTCTAAAAATCTAATGGATGGTAATAGAGTTGAGAACTATAAATGAAATGCTGATCTATTTATATTAACAGAGATACAGTATTTACTTGCAATATTTATAGCAATAGTATGTTGATCTAATTTATAAGACAATGGGCCAAGGAATCTATTGTTTTGAAATCACATAAAAGCAATAATAAAACAAAACAATAAAATATTTAAAGTGCATACAAGGAAAATAAGTCCATAAAACACACAGTTAACATTAAAAGATCATTCAGTACCATTTTGAATTTTTCTACTTGAATACATTGTATTTAATTAATTGTAAGCACTGAAAATTGCTGAAGCTTAAAAATATGATTCAGTCCAGCACATAATAGTATAATATTTTTTCTATGAAATAAAAACATTATAAATTATAAATAATAAAACTCCAGGAAAATGATCAGGTTACAACAAAACAGTAGTAAGTTATCAACGTGCAATAATAGGAGAGATGCAGACAGTATATAATTATCTAGATATCAAGAGCAATTCCGTAATAAAGTTTGTGCTGTAATTTAAACTTCAAGCAGTATTAAATTTTTAAAATTTGCGTTTGCTGAATTCCCTCTACAAGTCCAACAGAATTAATCTTCACAGGGTAGGATAACTTTTTTCCCTTTAATCACCTACTAATGTTCTTCTATGATCCTGTGCCACTGAGTTGCTGCTTTGCTTTCCTGACAAGTCCGTCTGGGTAGTTCCCCATCATCCAGAATTCTTGCTCACTGGATTGATATTTCAGACAGAAGCCAGGTGAGCATTTTACTGCTGGACTCAGAAGGGTTTACACTCTTTATGCTGGAGGCTTTGGAGCTATGGACTCTCTCTTCTTCATTTCCTGGTGCTTCATGGCTGTTCCCAAGCTCACTGGTGGTGTCAGAAGTACTGGTGAGCCCCAAGTGAGGATGGTGATGATGAAGGGAAGGATAGGGGTGCTGATAGCTGGGGGAAATCTGCAGTGCTTCAGCCCTCCAAGGGGTGGCACAGGGAATTTAGAGAAGGAAAGATACTCCCAATCCACCATGCTTAAGAACATGGTTTAGTGGTGGTTTTATCAGTGTTAGGTTGACGGTTGGACTCAATTATCTCAAAGGTCCTTTGCAACCCAGACAGTTCTGTGATTCTATAACTCTATGGTACCTGAGATCCCGCTCTGGCTGTGGGGAGTTGGGGGCTCCAAACTCTCACCTCCTCCTGCCTCTTATCAGTGGCTTCCCGAGGGGATTGCTGGTGGCTGGCCAGAATCAGGTGTCTGTTGGTTGGAGTCTGAGGGCCGAGCTGACACCCTAGCTGGGATTTCACCTCCACTGGTCCCCCTGCCCTGCCATGGCTGGGGACAGAATGTCTCAGGTGCTGCTGCAGACTCTCTTCTCAGTGAGCCCCTACATCCTCACCTGCCTCTGCTCGTGAATCCCCGACATCAGAATGAAAATGCAATAACCCTGTCAGGTTACTGAGTTGGGGATGACGAGAAATATTTCAGAAATACCAGATGATCAGTGCAACAAGCTGGGTAATTGACAGCGCGCTCTCTATTTTTATTTGCCTTGATGTGAATCGTTGTTACAGGAGCAGCCTTTCAAGGAGAAAGCCTGAAGCCCTGCTCTTGCTGTTGTTACACGTGTTACTTGCCTAAATATTTTTTAATATTTAGATCTGTTAAGGATTTGCAGGCAAATACCCGATATTCCCTTTCATATTTCCAAGGCCAAGAAAAATACAAAGGCAGAAGGTGAAAGAAATGAAAGCAGCCTATCACCAGTGCCTTGCTACGTGCTCCAGGAGGAGCATTAAATCAAATCACAACATCTCCTTAACATTTTACACAATGACAGTAGAGGTTTTGTTTACCCCTTCCATCTCAAAATATTCCTGGAGCAAAACACACGGCAGTGGTTGCAAAGCCAGGTACTGCCATAGCAGTGTGAAATGATTGTACAGAAGCCCCAGATTTTTAACTCTGAGGGAAAAGTGGGAGGAGAAAATAACTTTTCTTTCACGTTCCCCTGGAGGACTTCCGAACTTGCCTTGACATGGAGAACCAAAGACAACCTGACTCCTCTCCTTCAGTGGAAGCCAATTTTTCCTCCTTCAACAGAACTGGAGCTCTCTCTGCTTTGTCTAAGTCCTCCAACTCTCTCACAGATCCTCTTATTGCCCTGCGATTTTTCCCTCCATCTCTAAACCAGTTTATATCCATTTCCATTCTCCTTGCTGTGGCTTCTTTAAATATGGAGCAGTTTCTGCCTAAATTCCCAAAGGAAATATTAGTGCCTTTGCTGAGAAAAGCTGATTTTTATTGTCCAGTTAGCAGTCATTCAGAGTTGAGATTTTTCTTGTGTCTGTCTTACTGTCTGCATGCCATTTCAGCTGAATTATAAATGATTCACGATCTTGCAGTTTTAAATTGTGTATTGGCCCATTTTTAAAGTGTGTAAAATGACAGTGGCTCATTTTAGTTATTGACCACCCATCAGGTGAACCTCTTTTTCTACCTGTTTCTCAGGTAGAATTGAAATTATGTGCAGAAAGCCTCCATGTTTGTGATCATACTGCATCAAGAGACCCAATATTTGTCACTAATCACATGAATTTTAACCTTCCTTCTGAAACACCAGGTTCTACAAATCTGAGGAGATGAGAATCTGAGCTTTCAGAAACAATTAAAAAAATCCAAAACAGCTTTTGTAACACAGAGAACCTCACAACATAAGCAATTTAGGAAAAGGAAGAGGGATTCACAATTACAGAGGAGAGAGGGTGCTAATCTTGCAGTTTGTAAAGAAGTGAATTATGGTTTGTAAACACTTGCAGTCAGTAAGCTCCCCTCATGTATGAAATACGATGCTGAATGCACATAAACAAGGAGGAGCAAAGCTGTATGGAAACACTGACTGTTATGTTTTACTTAGTAGTGCGTGCTTAGTGTTTTATTTTACAGAGAAATTCTTCTTTTCTCTTTTCCTTTCTCTTAATTCCTCTCATGGCCAAACTGGACTCATATTGGACTTATTGGCTTCTTGCGCCACCAATAAGATGCTTTGTGGTACTTAGTGGGTTGCCTCTGAGGCATGCCACTTCTAGAATGAAAGCTCAGCAAACAGCACCAAGGCAGACACGCCAAGAGACAGGAGATCTGAACACAGCTCCAGGGAGAAAGAAGACGTGATTCATTCACAGCCAGTGCTGGATCAATGGATTTTGCAAAACTGAGGGTATAGGGGTTGCTCCTCTCTCTGGCATGCCTGATACAATTTTCAACGACAAAACAGACCTGCCTTCCTTTGCATCAACTCCTTACTAAAACATAAGAAACCTTTCAGCTGAACTAAGCCAAGTTTGCATTTAAAACCTGCACAAATAGCCTAACAGGGTCATTTCATTCTGATTTACTTTGAATTTTGTATTGAACTATTTCTCAGCCCCTGCAATGTCTGCCATTTTTGTTCAAATAATCTTAATTAGAAATTATTTCCTCTCCAGTCCATTTTATTTATCATCCTCTGCTGTGATAACTAATGAATTGTAGTTTCAAGACCTGGGGCAAGAGGGGAAGAGGTGAATGAATTCTGCAGTAAGACTTTGTTTAATGCTGTGTTTATAAGGGATAGTTTTTATGACAAATCAATTGACTGAGGTATTTTGAAAGGCTGTAGGAACAATGTCCAAAGACTTAACAGATTTTTTTTTTTTTTGAGGTTTAGAATAAAAAATACCCCTTGGAAAGCTAAAATTACTTTGTTGTAAGAATCAAGCAACACTGATCTGATTTCAGAAATCCATTTCATACTTGCATTAATGTCTTCTAACAAGACAGGTTTTTTCTTTCTTCTTAAGCTGCAAAGTAAAGCAAACCAAAATGAACTTCTAAGTATATTTGTGAAGTTAAATATTTGTGAGTCATGGTAGACTCAAAATTAAAAAATAATGTGACCAGCTTACACAAAAGATGAATTAGACCCATCCTAGCAATTAAGAGAATTTCTGTTACCAACATAATGTTTAAAAGTAAAAGCACTGTTAAAAACAGTGTATATTTTAAGCTAATATTTTGAGAATACTTTCAAATTTTTCAGACCATTAGATAAACATAATATGTGAAATGAGATGATGAACATTGCAAAGTGCCTATCTATACACAGCTGTAGAACGGACCTAAATAAATTGTCAATAGATACAGAATGCAAATGGAAGCAAATACTGATAAAGACAAAACCATGCATGTCAACAACACTGTTAAAACCAGTGTACTTAATTAAAAAAGTGAAGTCAATTAAAATCTAAACAACAGTGCAGCATGTACAAATGCAGGAATAATCATTAGGCCTTGTTGAATAATGGAGGAGTATAGAAATTTTTTTTTAAAGTGAAACAGCAGGGGTGATACATTACACAAAGCAACAATCTACAACAATATGACAATTGAATTACTTCAGCCCCATTAGGCAGGTGCAGAAGAGTAATTAACATGAATTTCTTCAATGGAAAGAAAAAACCCCAAACTTTTGTCTAGTACAAACTGCTATTTTTTCCCTCCAAAATGATGAGAAAATATGACAATGAGCAGACTGATTAAAATGAAACCTTTATGCTTATCCTCTTTGTGAGACTGGTTAATCATGGGATAAAATATGTACGCAGTGAATTTCCTCATAGTCTGACAATTTAAAACAGACCACCGTAGCTCATGTCAGCTTTTGATCTCCTGGTGAGGCACAAGCATTGATTGCTCAGATTAAAAATAAAATATAAAAGGCAATAGGTTTTGAATTTTTAAACTCTTTCTGATATAAGAGGTATTCAGTCAAGACTTGGGTTCCATTCAGTGTCTGCTTTTCCATTTCAAATTCAAAACAAATATGTGACCTTCAATTTCAATCTGAGCAACAACTGTTCCCTAGAATGAAAAGAGTGAAGAAACTTGCTAATATCTCACAAACTGTAAGCTGCTTCTTAAACTCCAATTGCTTCTCCAACGTTTTTCCCTTTGGAGTTCTACTAAAATAATTCTATTTATTTCTTTTGAAAGAGATTGATTTGGAGACAGATAGCCATGCAGTTTACTGAGGGACATTTCATTTTCTTCCTTTAGAATTAAAGAACTGGGTGGACACTAGCACTGGTCATGTTAGAAATATATTAATTACAGATATGGACAGAAAATCTCAAGTTAGATGAAGTTAGCACATCTTAAGAAACTGCTGTTCTGCAGCCAGAGAAACTGCAGAAGAATTAATGCTTATTTTATGAGCAAAGGTTGCGTGCTCTGGTAGCTTTAACTAAGCCATTTGACTTTGTGTATGTAACAGCCTGTGAGGGGCTGAAGAGTCCTAGGTCTGTCAGAGAGTTTGTCTTGTCCACACCATTACCCACCATCCTCTTTGCCCATGGCCCTTGGCATCTGGTGGACTACCAGACTACACCAGTCTGCTGCTGTCACTCTCCAGCCTGAACTCAGTTACCATCTACTGGAGTATGTTGAAGCTGATCAAGGAGAAGACCTACTTAATGCATTTTTCCAAATGACCAATTTCACATGGAATATGTGAACCTTTGGGCAGGGCCCTCCCCTTTTCATAGACTCTCTTCTCTGAAGTCACTGTCTTGATCTTTCTTGATTAGAAAGTAATACTTGCTGGCTTACTTTCCAGCTTTATTTATGGCTTTTAAGGATAAAAATTATGAAAGTATCTCTCCCGTGATCCTGCTGTGAGTGTGCAGTTTCTGAGGTGGACGGGTTTGATTCCCATTTAATAAAGAAGGGAATCGAATCCTGAATACACATCTCATTTCCAACCCATGCGAGATGAACCCTCTGAGATTAGCTTGATTATTGTGATGAAGGAGAAACAGCACCTGGGTGGGAGATAATACTTCTCTGCAGTGTTATTTTCATTGGTTTCTTTTGGGATGTCTCTGTCTGCAGCTGGAATGAAAAATGGAGGCTCCATACAAAAATAAACGGGTGTACATCAGACCTACTCCTGGGTTACTCTTCCCTTTGACAAATATTTGGGCACCACTGCTGCTATCAGACAATGCTAGATTGACACACAGAGTCTGTGTTTGTCTAATCAACATTAAATTCTAACTTGGATAAAATGAACAAATCTATGTCCATGGTAGCCATTTTTTGCCTTCGTCATTTGAGGGACCACATGGTGTTACTTGTTGTGGTACCCAAAGCATCATACTTAAGAGATGAACTGCATTCAAGTTATCTGTGAACACAATGTCCTTCCTTCCTCATTTCCCACCCCTATTTAATTTTGAGAATAATAAAAAGGCTTTTTAAAACCGACCCAGAGTGAATAATCTCCTGAATATTTACTCCCATTAAAAGTAGATGCTTCTTCCTTTCTATGAATATTTTTCAAGTGACAATGCTTTCAGCTGGTTTGCTTATAAAAAAAAAAAAGCTGCAAACATTCCTGAAGGAATTGGCAGCTTTTATTCAAAAGACAGTACTCTCTGGAAGAGAAGGGAAGTGTTTGGTGAATCCTCTTTCTTGCCTACCCTCAGCAGTTATCACTGCACATAAAGAGGCTGGATGAGCCCTGAAGGTGGTAGGAAGATTTGTCCGTATATGAGCATGTTAGAAATGCCAAGTCAGTGTGACTAATGGATAAGACAGAAAGCAGAGCCGGTGATCTAAGATGAATAGAAGCATTAGAGGAAAAACAGCAGTGCAAATCTCACATTGTTAGAAACACAGACCTTACGTCTGCTCCAGAGTTTTGTTTCATCAGCTCTTGTAGCTCGTGGGCTTCTTCCCTGTAAGGAATAATTGTAAAATCTGCAAAAAACTGCGAGAGGTAGAGCTGATGTTTGTATTCAAAGTTGCTTGATGGAAGCTGCTAAGCAATACTGAAAAAGCTGGCAGGAATCCCAGAGTTCGGAGGGAATTTCCATGTGCTGACTCAGACATGAATTTTGAGCTCGCTGGAGTCCTGCACCTGATCCCACTGAGGTTACAAAATCTGGAAGCAAGACTGAGTTCAAGGTGAACTTCTGAAATTCTGAACAGCACACCCAGAAGACACAAAAGGGAGAGTGATGGATGTAAACACATAGTATATGGCTCACTGTCCTATTAAGTGCTGCTCTGAGGGATAATTTCAGAGACAACTGAACATTAAGTCAAGAGACATCATCTGGTTATGAGGACAGCAAAATCCTTGTCCTCTCAAATTCACAAAACAGATTAACAGATGCTTAGTCAGCCTTGGAGATCCAACCACCATCAAAATACGTTACTGCTGGAATTACTCTACATACAGAAGAGAGAGTACTGATGGCTTTTAAAGGCTTGCCATTTACTGGACTGTCTTTACTTCTTTACATGCTACTTTTAGCCGCCAAATGTCTGTAATTACATTTCAGTACGGAAGTTAAATCTCTTAACAAGGTTTTCATATATGTTAGGATACAAGTTCAGAATTACTAATGAGAGATCATTTTCCAAACAACTCTAGTGAAAATGGAAACTCTGGATTCCATTGTAGACGCAGAAGTAAGATGATATTTCTGAAAGAGGAGGCTATGCAGAACCTATCCCAGCCCCTGTGAGAGCAATTTAATCGAGCTGCAGGGCAATAACAGTAAGAGACCCTCCTTTAACTAACACTTACGTATTCCTATGGGAAGCTTGCGGACACATTCTCACAATCCTGCTTTTTCTATTTCCCTTTTCATTGGCAAGACAAGTTCTAAAGACCTGCTTGCCAGTTATATTTTTATTACCCAGTAATACTTTAAAACACTTTAACATCTCTATTTGTATGGGAAACATCATCTCCCTCCTTCCAAAATATCTGAAAACTTATCATCAACCACAACATCTGCTATTCAGAATCTGGTTGACAGTGTTTGTCTAGAACAAATAAAACAATTCAGAAAAATTCATTTGATAAAATTAGTCTCTGTCCACTGTGGCTCATCAAATGCATCATGATTTTCTCAAATTTCTCATTGATCTGAAAGTTTTGTGAAAAACACCCTGCGCAGAGTTCTTAGTCTTTCAATCATTTCTCAGCAATCTCTTCCAAGCACTCAGTGTTTCAACATCAAGCTTATGATTGGATGTAAAGCAGGAAGATTGCTGAGACTGATTAGAACCTCTTCCCAGGACTAACACTTGCGATTACAAATTGGAACTGGTTTTGCTCTGTTAATTTTTTTTGCTATTAAAAAAATTCAAATAAGATCTAGGAAGTCTAATAAGCCATTGATTACAGACATGTTGTGATAAAATGATTTTGCTGTTATGGGCAAGGTTTTCAGAAGCAAAGAAAAGTTTTTATCCACTGAGATCAATGACAAAATTCTGTTTGGACTCAGTGAGAGTGGGATTTTAAACACTGCCAAGTACTTTCCAGAATCAATGAATTTCTTTAGAAAAAGGCAGAAAGATTTAACAAGTGGCAGCTTTCAAAAAATCTTAGGAAAGTGCTATTGTGTGCCTTATATTGCACATTGAGAAAGGCAAATATCTATTTTCTTTTCTGAAATTGCACTTATCTTACACATAATAATAGCTAGTTTAAAACCAAACTGAAATTGCATTGAAATATATAGCTTTTTTTTTCATTTGTTTATTTCAACTTCCATGCCCTTTAGCTTCAACGTCATTTTCTTTTCACTGAGCTACTTGAATTTTATTAACGTTTCTTTTTATTTGGTGCTAAAATATTTGTGTTGACATAATTAGATCTTATGGTCATGGAATAACACTTATTCAGTTGAATATTCAGCATTTATTCAGTACACGTCCTATTTCATTAACAATCTCTAACTCACAGCTCTTTCTCTCCACTGACAGAAAGCAGAGTTCATGAAATCTGCAGTAAATTTTCTCTGAATGAAACCCACTGAAAACAGTATGGTTTTTTGATAGCGAATGTACTCCCTGAAGGGAAAGGAATTTTCTGCCCAATCTTGGGTGATAGCATTGGTTTTTTTGCTTATAAGCAAGAAATTATAATTTTAATTATTTTTTTTTTAGAGTTAAAATTCACGTTTGACTTTCTTCCTAGAATTAGAGATTGTGTTATTTTTACACAAGGCTGGGGTTATGTACCAGCAGATTCATGCAATTTCTAGCAAACACTTAAGTGACAGCAGGCTTATGCTGTAAATACAAGGTTCTGAGGGATAAGTAGATGTGTGTGGACACTGGTGGAAGCCATGGGGACCTGCCCCATCACAAGCAGAATCCCAAAAAACATTTCTGCAAAGCACTTCTAAGAGTTACTCCAGTATGAAGCAGTTGCTTACTCATGAGACATGTCCTCATGTGGCATAGGCAACCTACTGTAATAAGCTAACTTGTACCCAACAAGACCATTTTAGTTCCCTCACCTTCTTTACCAGCTTTCAAGATCTAGACATGCCCACGTGCGTGTGAGTAAGCAAAAGCTGCAGTTCAGAGGGCCAAAAAGATGATTAGAGGGATGGATTACTTCTCCTATGAGGACAGGCTGAGAGAGCTGGGGCTGTTCAGCCTGAAGAAGAGAAAGCTCCAGGGAGACCTTCTAGCAACCTTCAAGGATCTGAAGGGAGCTACAGAAGAGCTGGAGAGGGACTCTTTGTCAGGGAGTGGAGTGAGAGGACAAGGGGTAATGGTTTTAAACTGGAAGAGGGGAGATTTAAATTAGATATTAGGAAGAAATTCTTTGCTGTGAGGGTGGTGAGACACTGGAAGAGGTTGCCCAGAGAAGCTGTGGCTGCCTCATCCCTGGAGGGGTTCAAGGCCAGGCTGGCTGGGGCTTTAAGCAACCTGGTCTGGTGGGAGGTGTCCCTGCCCATGGCAGGGGGGTTGGAACTGGATGATCTTTAAGGTCCCTTCCAACTCTAACCATTCTATGATTCAGATCAGCCAGGTGGACATTTGTGGATTTGGGGAGACAGAGACAATGCTTGTGTGGATGTAAGTGCAGGAAAAGTTCAGATTTCAGCAGGCAACTTGCTTAAGTTCTGATGTAGGTTTTTGCAAATTAACAGGGGACTTTGTGATTTTGGGCTCTGGGAGTTGTCTCTCTAAAGGTCTGTAAAAAACAAGAAAGAGAAACTCTGATATAGAATAAGCCTCTGGTTTAAAGGAGTACACTTCTCAGTGTGAAAGCCCTCTTTGTTCCTCTAAGATAAGCAAAAACCTTACAATTAATTGGGAACGAAAAAAATAGTACAGGGAGCGTAGCTTAACTTGGGTGTGAGATTGTGGTAGGACACATCTACAGAGTATTTTTTCAGGCAGATTTGATCTCTCCTTAGTCATTCCCTGAGCCAACTGCAAAACCCAAATCTCCGTATTGGCAGACATGTAGCTGTAGTCCTCACAGCACTCATTCTAAACTAATAAGTCTGGCGGAGGGAGAGAGTATATTAGCTCATTCTTAGTTCCAGCAGCTACCCAGAAGGCATTACAACACACTTGAGATATATCTCATACAAGCTACTGATATGCCCACATGGCAGAGGAGTGACTGCAGTGTGCTGTAGGGACAGCTCAGGCACCGGGAGCTGTGACAGCTCACAGTGAGGTATTACACCTTACATCCCAAGCAGACTATTACTGAGTTAAAGCTGGTTTAGCTGTAGCTCCCGTGGTGTCAAACCTATGAAGAGAGTCCAGGTTCTTCCCCCCAAAATAAATAAGTAATCTCAGGGAAGCATGCGTGTTTTCTATTCCTAAGCTCAACAAACCCTGGTTTAGCCTCAGGTATCTCTGAATATTTCCTGGGTGTAGAATTCATGTGATATAACTTCTAAAGAGTGCCTTGCTTACAGTCTCCCAGGTAAGAAAAAACCCAAACCTGCAGGAGCAGGATGAGCTAGGAGAAAGCATAACATAACGGTCAGAGGAAAGAAGGTGGCCCTTTGTTGTCCCTAGCATTAAATTAAAGAAGACAGCAAACTTCAGAAGCTGAGAAGCATCATTGTTTTCAGCCACTGGTAGCGTGTCTGGAGTTATCAGCTGAGATCAGGATTCCTGAGTCACCAGCAAGGTCACCAGTGCTGTAGTGAGGAGCTTTGTTTACTCCTTGCAGGAAGAGAGGCTGTGGATGCTGGGGCAGAGAACATCCCTGCTGCAAGCTTGCTGTGTCCCTGTGCAACCAAAAAGGCCAGTAGCATCCTGGGTTGTATCAAGAGCAGCACGGCCAGTACACCAAGGGGAGTGATCATTCTGCAGCAACTGATTACATACTCCTCGCCCATTGCAAAATTTTTAAGAAACCTATCAACTTATGTTTCTTACATCAGTGTGTAAGCTGAAGTCTTGCTTCACCCTTTGCATGAATAAGAGAGAGAGTACTGCTGTTCAGAAGATAAGTACTAACACTTTAGGGCAAAACTCCTTGCTTTGTGTTTCAGTTATTTTTCCCTCTTAGGTTAGAACAGAACATCTCAAAACAGGCCAATCTGGTATATATCCGACTGGAAGTCAAGGAAGACACTTCTGACTTTAGTGTCTTTCTGAGAATGAAATACAGTTGGTAGACTCAGCCTTATTAATTGGGATATTTATATACTTACGATGTTTCTAACTTCATTTATCATGGCACACTACCTTCATGCACAATACTCTCATGTGTATTGCACAACATCAGAATAAGCTGCACGTCAAATGTTTGAGTATTCCACGTACAACCTATTTTAACATTCAACTGTGTTAAACCTGTGAATAATTAAAGTAAGAAAAAGGTAGTTTGACCTGGGGTGGGGAGGGGGGAACTGACTTAAGAAATGCTTGGGGAAGCTGACTGTAAAATGGTGTCCTATTTTAAAAAATATGAGTCATGAATCTCTTTCTCTCAATATAACACTGGGGAAAAAAATTATAGATGCTTCACCTGGTCATACTTCTTTTTTCTTTAAGTCTACTCTATAATTTTCTCTTGTGCTGTCTAAAATGGATCCAAGTATCTCTCCAGCACAGTTCTGGTCACTTGCAGCTGGCTACAAAGAGGACTTGATTACATCATTTTTATTCAGTATAAATAAAAACTGTCTCTAGATCTTGAAATTGATATTTTCAGAGAAATTCAAAAGATTAAAGCTTCTACAGCTGTTGGACTTTTATTGGCAATAACATCATTGGGTTTTGGAGGGATTTATTTTGAGAATACGGGTCCGGAATTCTTCCGCTCCCACATCATAGCTGTGCTCAAAATTAAGACAGTTTCAGTTGGTTGGTTGGGGCTTTTTTTTAACATGAAAATGAGTCATTATTACATTTAATTCCTAAGAAATGCACATGTACCATGAAATGAACTTTTCCTTTCTTCTCAATTAGACCCACAGGTACTGCCAAGACCCATTTGCCTTTGGACTAAGACGTTGGTGTATATTATTCTGCCTGCGCAATTATATTTAGTTACTTCTCATTCATCCTTCTCATTGGCTTTAGCTAACTCGCTAAATGTAGCTGAAGTCAAATTATCAGTTGCCTGGGTATCTTGATCTAGATACCCAACTAGATATCTAGTTGCCTAGGTATCTTGATTCAGCCTAACTGAAAATCTACATAGTGCTCACTGTTTAGTCAGCTGGCCAAATGATATCCTCTGCTATTTCTTTTACTTTGGTTTGAATGAAATGAACTGAATTTTATAAGCAGGAAATTAACTAGGAAGTATTCACAGGTCACTTGTCAAAAAGCTTAGCATAAGGAGGTCTCCTAGGCTGCAACTTAATGCTTGATACTATTGCTTGTGGTATATTGTATGTGATTATGAGAATAGCTTGAAAATGCAGTTATAAGGTTGGAGATACACAGTGATACTACTTCTAGATCACATCTTCAGTACCTATTTGAGCAATGGTGGTATAAAGCACTCAAGAAAGCAACGAAATTCTTTAGGCCAACAATGGACTACATGATCTCTAGAGGTCCCTTCCAACTCTGACAATTCTGTGATCCTGTGAAATAGGTGAGCACTTCCCTAAATAAAAGTGACTACCTTAGAAACAGTTAAAGCAATCAACAATAACTTACCTTCACTCTCAATCAGTGGTAAATTTAGTCATTACCAGCTGCTGGGAGAGTTTCCTAACTGCTCGATTTTATAGGTCATAATTTAGAGCAACCCCTCGACTGTCCTGACCTGTGCTAGCCTGACTGTCTTTGGCTTCTGCTCAGCGTTCCTCACTAATTAGCTGAGGCAGATCCTCACTCACCTCACAGGCTTGCACACATCCTATTCTGAAAACCACTATTTCTACCTATAAAGGGCTAAGGTGGCTACCAGTGTCAAGATGCAAGTCCAGATGCATGAAATGCTAAAAGATTTCCTTTGCTAAGTGTGTGACTGAAAGTCCTGTGGCACGTCCAGCTGAAACTGTCTTGTCACTCTCTGCTACAATCTACTACTCTATGGCAGGGTCAGCTGAGTGCATCCTCTGAGCCCTTTCTGGTGGGTCAGTTCACAGCCAGGTGGAGCCCCACATGCTTTAACTACACCTCTCATTAGGGCAGTGCTTAACAGATCTATATCTTACCCACTTTGTCTACTCTAAGGCAAGATTTGGTTTAGTCTAAGGTTCTGGTGATGAATTCTGAGGCATTGCATGGGCAAGCCAAGAGGTGGAGATAACAAAGGAATGGTCCTCTGTCTTCTGCAGTGGAGTTCTGAAAAACAGGCACAGCAGAAGTAAGTCAGTCTCATGGTAAACAGCAAGTGAGGAGGATGGGAAGACCCTTCCTGTCAGCAGACTAAAACTTGCTTGTTAGGGGATTTAAAATTAGACAAACTCAGTCAAACTGAGACTTACCTCACATGAATATTCAAAGTGAGAAACAAGATGTTGTGTCACGCTGCCTTCAGACTGATGGAGCAATAAGGTATTCAGCGAGGTAAGTCGGAGAGGATCAAACAAACAAGAAGGTACCTGAGAAAGCCATGGATCAGAGGTTTGATTGTTGTTAGAGAATCTGTCTTTCAAGCTGCTTATCTGTGCTAAAAATTGGTTTCAGCACTTCGAATTGCAAGTGCCCAATCTGCATAAAGTGGAAGCAATATGCTGACAAAGTCCTGTACAGGTAGCAATCAGCATCATCCTGGATGAGCTACAATATTGCTAAGATGTTTTAAGGACGACCTGCCAGAGAAGCATTACAGTAATTAACCCTGATTGTCAGAATGCTGGGCAGGCCTGTGTCTCAGGAGCTGAAGCATTCAAATAAATAAATAAAAGAGTGCTTGATGTACATCACTGCTTAGGGACTGTGAGTCTGAAACCGGCATCCTGAGTCCATAAAGATAATAGCTTGCTCTCAATTGATGTGCATGGATGACAACAGGAACCTTTAAAGGTGATCTGCACAGGCGGGGGGAAAAAAAAGGGAGTTGTACCATTTTCACTTCTTTGTAATGGCTAAGGAAGGCTTGAAAGCTTCTCTACCCACCTCTCTCCTCCCCATTTCACATCTTATCTGATCTGCTTTTCTGGATGATTCTACAACAGACTATAGGGAAAGTATAATTATGAACCCAAATTGTATTACAGAAGTAACGTTGAGTTAAGAAAGAAAAGAGCTTTGGTTTCTTTAATTAAAACCACTGAACTCTCTGACAGTTTTTAATCCATGTTGTCGTTAGCAGCTAGTTAATTCCAAACTTTTTTTCTTAGAGGTTTACCTTTATCTCTTTCAAGATTTGATACTTCCAGTTCTACAGTGAAAAGCAGAAAAAAAATGCTAAATCCATTTCTTTGGGTACTCCACAGAGATCTCTCAGAAAATAAAAATAAGGCTGATATTACCAGTATGTTTAGTTAAAAAAAGAACATAAAATAAGTGTGAAGCTGCCACTCTGTGTTGTCACACAGCAAAGAGAGGAATGATGGTAAGTGACATAATGCCATTCTCTCTGCCATCTTTGAATCTGTAAATGCTGCAACATTAAAAGATGTGTGTTTAAGCTCTTAAATGAGATCTCGTGTAAATAGCATCAATATCTGACACATTAGCATGCAAAAGTTGCTGCAGCAGCCTATTTAGCATGAGTAACTCAACAGAATTGAAAGAAACTTGGAGATAAAAACATGCTGCAGAAAAAAAAAAGAAGTACATTGCACAAAAATGTACAGAAACCAAAGGTCTGGGATTTTCTGGCAAATTAAATTCTCATCTGGTATCTCACAAATCAAGATTGGTTTGGGGGAGCTCTTTTGTGACTAATAGTATTGCTCAGCAACAGCATTTACTGCCCGAGAAGGAGAGAGAATAATCAAAGCTGACCCAAACAGTATAAGCAGATAGTCCACATGGGGGAAAATTTGAATGATTTATGATAGCCAAAGCGTTCCTTAAATCTCTCCCAAAATAAGCATCAATAGGAAAGCAGTCACAGATGGCCAACAGATCAATCAGAAAATAACCCACAGGATGCTTAGCCCCAAAAGTAATTGACGTAGTCGTCAAATCAGTTTCTGATGGTACAGACGCTTCTGTACTCAGTCTGCTCCTCTGTGCTGTGGATCATTTGGCATGTTGTTCAGATCATTGCTGCCCAATACAGGCTTGTAGCAGTCATGAAGGATTCAGGTAATTTCTGGAGTTTACTCTCCGGAGTTTACTTTCCACACACTCACAAAGATGCCAGGTGAGGACCAAGCTACCGCTTCTGGTAATTGAGCACTTAGATGATATTTACTTTTGAGACATAGTATTTTCCCCCAGATATTTTCCATTTTGTGCACAGGAATATAGAGCCCTGGGGCACCACGGACTTTTGCACAAGATGTTCCTTCACAGTGATTACGGGAAGAGAAGGGCACAAACCTGGTTGCCAACGTACTTTTCAGGCTAAGCCTCTGGGTCATTAGTCAGAGCAGTAGCAGTGACTTTTTCATCTACAGTACAAAGATTACTGCACAAAGTAACAATGCAGAGTATTTTCCAGAAAAAAAATAATTTATTCTTTTAGCATAACTAAAGCACTTTTCAAATCGTGAGAGATTTAAATGTTAAAAAGGAGTATATTGCCGTATCTGCCAGGACAAAGGAGAGAGAAGGGAATTCCACCTGGAGATACACCCACTGAGGAACTGAATCAGAAACTGAGTTTAATGCTTCTTTCAGGCAGTAGATTGCCAGCTGAGTAGGAGCATATTTTGTTTGCTGGTGTGATCAGTAGAAATCACACATTAGTAATATCCAGCTGCCTCCCTGTCTATAAAGTGCCTGTCTGTGCACTATCCAGAAGTTTAAAGTTGTTCAGAAGCATAATAGCTGAAAAGTGTTTGAGGTACTGATGGATATTTATGTCTGTTCAGCTGAGGAAATGAGTCCTCTGCTTATTTCTATAGGCTTGAGCACAAAGATGTAATGTTTTTTGGTGTGCTTGTGCAATATAAGAAACATGCTGAATGTTCTGACATGTGGTAGGTACATCATTTGGAAAGATCTTGGTGGTGTGGGAATCTGATATGTTTTGCATGTAGTAGAATTTTATGTCACTTTGGGGTGAGATTGGAGGTTTCAGGCCAAAGAGTCGTTCCTGAGTGTCGTGAACACTTGTTGCTTGATCTGGGAATGAAGGCTCTGGAAAGTGCGGGCGTGTGCTCCTTATAGAGACATGCTGAGATAGGGAGAGACCTTCTGCATTAAAGAAAATAAGAGACAGCATTACTGACAGGTAAACACAGCAGAGATAGAGGACAGATTGTCCTAACCAAGATGATAGCATTCATCCTAACACATTTACAAAGAGGGTTGAGGTCCCAGGGTCCCACTACCCATAATAAATCCGTGATCTCAAAGCTGGGTCTCCACAGCTGCTTAACAGTCACCCACATCTGGCCCAAGGGAAAGACCCAAATACTTCTGGCCCTTTGCATTTCCCTAGGGAATACTTCCTTTTACTTAGCCCCTTTTCTTCAAAAATCAACAGAATTCAGTGTTTTTCCATGGACTGCAGCAGGATTAAAAAAATCCACTGCAATTCCTGGACTTTTCTCAGAGGCCTGTGCTCCTTAGTAACAAGTAACTTAAGCTATGATTGGGCCACTGTGCTTCTCTATTTATCCCCTGTTACTTCAGGAAAAATCCAACTGGACCCACTCCTGGAGGGGTTCAAAGCCAGGCTGGATGGGGCTTTGAGCAACCTGCTCTAGTGGGAGGTGTCCCTGCTCATGGCAGGGTGGTGGGACCTCCTTGATCTTTAAGGTCCCTTCCAATCCAAACCATCCTGTGATTCTGTGACTTTTTCTGTGGAAGTATGGGCTCTAAAATAAAGGTAGCTTTGGTGTTTCCCTTAGATCTCTTTTTATAGCCTGCTGCTCTGCCAAACCTTGTGTCATTCTGCTGGGACAGAACTAGGAGAATTTCCTTATTCAGCTTTTGCCACTGATCAAATAAACCCCTCTGCTACATTTTGGACCAGACACATACAGGAATACACCTATGTTTTGCATTCTTGTACTAGATAATTTTGATCCTATTCATTCTTTTAGCTGTATATTTTTCTTGGCATGAAGGGGGACACCCCTCCCTCCTTCTGCCCTTGATATGAGGTAACAAAAGAAGAGCAGAAAAAAATTCCATTCCAAGTGCTGCACATATTTCTTTGTACTCCTGAATTCTACCTCCATCATAGTGCCTGTAAATGGTGGTTAACAAGGCAACTTCAAGTTCAAAGCAGAGGTCTGTGACTTTAAAACAGTGTTGGAATAGAAAGCCAAAAAATTGTTTATCTGAATAATGGTGAGGATTGCTGGCCTGTTGGAAATAAAGAAGCATGACTTCTAAAACTATTTGGAAAGATATCCATTGACCTCAGTGTGTGCTTGCACTGGCCTGAGGAATATTCAGGTAAGTTTTGATGCTATCATATTTGAAATAAAAAAGACAAATGTCAACTGATCCATGATTTCAAAGCATGCAAACCATTGGACCCCATTTGTCCCTTTTAGCACTACTTGGCAGCTTCTGCATTATCACATAGATGGTCAAATGAGTGGAGTTTGAAAATAATAGGTAATTTTAGAAGTCTTTTAAAAAAATAATTTAATTAGTTTTCATTTCTCCTTCTTGCACCTGATAAATGAACATATTAAACTGTGAAGACTCAGGAGCCTCCAAAAGCCTTTGATGTGTATTAGAATAATCTAATAATTAACCTCAGGATTCACCAGCATGACGCATTGAGGTGAAGCGAAACAGTGCTTATGATGAAGGGAATTCCAGATCTGCCAGCCCCAAGGTACCAAACTGGCTTCATTCTCCTCAGCTTTGCCATGGAGAGCTCCAAGCTATCTTTGATCTGCCTTTTGTTGTATTTTATTCTTGGAGAGAAGTTCTTTTTTGTTTCAGCATAGATTTTTTTTAAAGAGCTGGGCCCATCGTGTTTAGAAAGGCAACAATGGGAAGTAACATTTTGCTTATATGTAAGTAAAAAGAAGGCATATTTATATGTATGTAAAAAGAAGGGATGTTTTCTCTCTGGGATATTTTTGTCAGTACCTGATATCAGAGAATGTTATTCAGCTCAGAATAGCTATTACATACTTTGTACTGATGTGGTTACCTGATCTAAGTGTGAGCCCCCTCTCTGAAGGGAGACAGCCTACCCTCACAACTTACTCTGCTTCTTTGGCTGACGTGGTGTGGATACAAGTCTTACCTCTGTTCTGGAGAAGGGTGGTATTTCAGATCCTACAAGTGCCTCTGAGGAACTGCTTGTTTTGTGTTAATAAATTGCTCCCCTTGCCTTTAACTGCAAGCATAACGGTTGATAATAATAATACAACTCTGTACTTGTACCAGGGCCAGAAGTAGTCACTGATTTTATGTACTCAGATTAAGTAAGTACTTTCATCCTGATTTTGTAATGTACTGAAAAGCCTCGATGCCAGTTGGACCCGATAGTGACTGAGGGCATCATCAGCTCCCTGAAAATGAACACTCCAAACCTGGAATTGATTAAGGAGTGGACATTTGAAAACCTAGGCAGCATTTACTGTTGTCTAAGACTCTCTGGGTGCTTTTATAATATGCTGTGGGAGCCAAGGTAGGCTCAGACTCAATGAAGAGGGCCACAACAGTTATTGACCTGCCAGGGTCACTGTATCTCGTTCATTCATAACATGATTCAGGAGGTAGGAGTGGTTGACAAAAATGTCTACAGATTCGTGCAGCAGCGATACTGAGAGCAAAATTATGCAGGTAATGCTTTAATCTACTGCTTAAGGACTACATCTCTGTAAACATACCCTCTCTTACAGTTGCATGGACATTTTTAGAACCCCCTCAAAAGTAAATCAAGACACACTAGAAGACAAAGCAGCGATACTACTAACAGTGTGCAACCAAGTCTGCAGAAGGATGTCTAGGAAGAACTGGGCTGGGAAGAACTGGGCTGGGAAGGGTTGCTCTTGCTGAACCAAGGAATCACTGACCAAGGAGGGAAAAACGTTTCAAGGTGTCTGAACATTGCCCCTTACCCCTGAAAACCAAGTATTAATTTTGCAATGTTAACAGAAGTTGTATCCAACCAGTAGCTATAAGGTAGTATGAGGAAAGGAGCAATATATGTAGCAGTAGTAAATTGTGCTCTGTATTAGTCAAGGATTCATCAACAGTAACCAACTTTTTAATTTGCAAAGAACTAATGAATTTCATTGTGCCTTGAACAAGAAACCCCACAGAAGCTCTAGAAGGGACTTCTCAAGGAAGAGGAAAGCTGCTCTCTCTCTCTTTCTCTCAGACTTTCTATGTTAGATATATTTCCATTGTATATCCACTGCCTCTCAGTGCACTTCTAGATGCAGATCTTCAAGGTCATTGACACACCAAACTCAGCCATAGTTTTCTCCACACTTAATTCCACACAATATTGTAATATGTAATAACTGCCTGGGTGAAATATTCTTCCATCTTCAGGGGTGCCAATCATACTGAAACCAAAGCTACAATTTATATATTCCTGTCAATGGAGCTCCCTTTCCTTTTAGTACTTGAATGCAGTGAAAAGCTTAAGATGAACTGCAGTTAATAATGGCTTGTGGTCAACTTAGGAGTGCACTTCTAGCACGGATATCTCCTTTTGACTGTGCTCTTCAGCACTGTCACTGGCGATGTGACCAATGGAACATGGAGGGCAGTGTATTATTAAGAAGAGGTGCAGCATTTGGAAAAGTGTGTAGGTTTCCAAAGCAAGGTGACCATCTTCGATTTGAAAGCAGCAAAACGGATTGAAAGCAGCAAAATGGAGATTTGCAAAGGACAAGCGGAGCCTGGGAACTTGGGACTGAGGATTTAAAATGGGCCGTGTAGTAAGAGGGAAGAAAAAGGATCTAAAGTTTACAACGTGCCACAGATGTGCATGAGGCTGCTGCAAAAGAACAAGTCTCATTCTGGGATGTTTTTAAGAGCACAGTTGGATGTAAGACAGAGGAATGAAATTATTCTGCTCTACTTGCCACTGGAGAAGCCTCAGTGGAAGTACTGTATCCAATTTGGGGCATTGCACTTAAAGACAGATGTGTACCAACTGGAGATAATCCAGAAGAAAGCATCAGGAATGAACAGTTTCTAACAAATGTGGCTAAGGAACAAAGGCTGAATGAACTAGCTTTTTTTAATTTACTAAAAAGGAAAGGAAGAAATAAAGGTGAACATCACTTCCCAATTTGTAAAAGTTTTCTATAAAAAGAAGCTGGTTAGTTATCCCTGGAGTCCAAAAGAGGAAGGCTCAGAAGAAATCGACTTGTTTCACAACAAATGAGATTTAAATTATATATAAGGGAGAGAAATCTAATCACAAGATTTATAAAAGTATTAAAGCAAGACTACATTGTGCAAGTCAAATTAAAATTAGTGAAGACTTTTAGATTTAGACCTAAGGCTTAAATATAACCCATCCTTGTTCTCTGAAAGGATACGAAGAAAAGGACCTCTTGAAGTCCCTTCCAACACTGGGAAATTTCAAAAGGGTGAATTCCACCCTTCCTCTTCTCAGTGCAAAAATGTAGGGTGGGGATTCAGAGATGGTGCTGGGATGGCAAGTAAAGACAGTCATTTAAGCTTAAAACTAATGACTTTTTGCCATGTATGCTCCAAAACACGCTGTCTCATATCATGGCATCACAGTGGTTGACAAGAAATTTGGACCCATGACAGAAAATGCTGCAAGGTTAGGAGCTGGAAGAGATTTATAATCCATGTGCTTAGAAGCTGAGAGCTTGAATTTCCTCCTGGTTGCCTAATGTCCATCTGAAACACTATTTAGAAACACATCCTGATGTTATGATGTTTCCTCTGCTGTTCTCATGGAAAAAAAATAATGTAGATTCTCTGTGAGACAAGCAGGGCAGACCACCTGCATAAACCATAAACTGCACTGACTTTCAGACTATGGGCTGACACTGATTTTTTTTTTTTCTTTTCAAAATGTCCTAATGGATTTATCGGATTTGGAAACTTTGCCTCGAGATGAAATCATGTTGTCATGCAAAGATATATATCCTACAGCAGGGATCTTCCATGAGAACACCTTTGCCTTTCACAGGCCACAGGACCAAGTGAATATGAAAAGACAAACTTGAAAATGTTTCCTTTTTCAGTTATTCAGCAAACAAACATGGAATTTCTGAATCAGCACATTAAAGCCCTTTTCCAATCAACACATACTAATGAATAGGAAGGCCTGGCAAGTGTTATGTAGGATGATTCTGGAAATTGCTGCCTGAGACTGCCTTAATCTGGATATGACTGGTTTTGAATAGCGATGTGTAAGTCACTATCAATTTTCATCAAGTTGGCCCAAGCCTGTTTATCCTTTTTCTGTATGTGATGACACGCATTGCAGCCTAGGTGAAAATGTCCCGTCCGCCTCCTAGAAAAGCTTAATAATTTATTTGTAGCCCATTTCATTCTAGACTAGTGCACACTGCTTATTCTCTGTGCGGCACAGCCGGCTCTTAAAGCAGCAGTACTGTGTGCTACAAGCAGCTTCGCCTGACACCCTCTCCTTTTTTTCATTATATTGATATGTAGTCAGCGTGTGCTGTTAACATTTTCAAAACAAAACAGAATGAAGAATCGATTCTGAGGGTGTTTGGGAGAAATGTCATGACCTTGATTACAACTGGTACAATTCAGCAACCCAGCTGCAAAAGCAATTTCACCCCAGCACCACCAAGGTAAGGATGCAGAGAGAACAAGTTTCCCACTGTATAACTTTTGTACAGGGTGTCAGAGCTGCGAAATTAGCAGCAGCTCATTAGCTTCCTCCTCTGTGGTTGTGCTGACGATAAGTAAAAGGAGAGGCAAAGGAAAAAAACATTTCCCCTCTTTCTCTCTTATGAGGAGTTTGTGGCACTGTTTTACCAGACCACTATGTTGCTGTGCTCCACCAAGAAATGGCTCATGTCGCATCTGAAATCACGGTGGGCTGAACGAGGTGAAGTCACGTAGTCTGTCTCCTCAGGCTTTCCACTGTTTGCTTGCTTGCTTGCTTATCTACCTGAGCAGTCAGTTCTATATTCAGCTTCAGGCTGCGACCATCAGCTCTCCATCCAGACATCTCAGCTCTTAGGGTGCAGCTGGTCCATGATTCAGCAGTTCTGCTGCAGTTGGTTTGCGGGACCAGGTCCCTTAGCACTGAAGCTGCAGCCGTCCTGTCTGTGCCGCTTCCAGCAGCAGCCAGCTGCTGTGCTGCGAGGGCATCCCATCATGTTTGTTGCATTGACACCTCCTGAAGTCTGATTTACCTCTGTCTTTAACTCCACCACTGCTTTTAAAGCGTATTTTAATATGATTTTTAAAAGTGCCACTCTTGCTCTCCGAGCGTTGATGAAGAATGCAGAAGCAGGTGAGCATTTCTAAGCTAGACAGGATGGTTTGGGACTGGAAGAACGAGCCGCAGGGCTGCAGGTACAGTCTGACACCTAAACTTCCCCCTTGCATGAAATAAAATTAGTGAATTATGAAAAAAACTGACAACTTCAATTACTAGAGGAGCTATAGAATCATAAAATCATAGAATGGTTTGGGTTGGAAAGGACCTTAAAGATCATGGAGTTCCAACCCCCCTGCCATGGGCAGGGACACCTCCCACCACACCAGGTTGCTCAAAGCACCATCCAGCCTGGCCTTGAACCCCTCCAGGGATGGGGCAGCCACAGCTTCTCTGGGCAACCTGTTCCAGTGTCTCACCACCCTCACAGCAGAGAGTTTCTTCCTCAGATGTAATCTAAATCTCCCCTATTTCAGTTTAAAACCATTACCTCTCGTTCTATCATTACACTGCCTGATAAAGAGTCCCTCCCCATCTCTCTTGCAGCCCCCTTTAGGTTGTGGAAGGGGCTAGAAGGTCTCCGCAGATCCATCTCTTCTCCAGACTAAACAACCTCAAGTCTCCCCAGGGCTGCATAACTTTGCAGCTACACAGACAGAGGGAGGGTTTGGCTTTCTCACTTTGAGTTCACCACATCTGACATCTGTGTTTCCCGTCCTCTGCCTCAGTTTCTTTGCACTAAACTGCACTTCATCAGATGATACAGGCATTTTCCCTTCCCTGCCTCCGCCCTCTTTCAGAAGCCTTCACTCATGGCAGTGTCCAGGTTCTTCCTTTCTATGGCACACCATGATTTTTAAGATTTTAGTCTTGTGTACTAAAGGATCTGAAATTCCATAGTCTGCTTGGAAAGGTTTAGTGTCTTGGGACAACTGGGACATGCAAATGCTTTTTATGGACCTTAGATTTTGTCTCTGATTTGTAAGAACGGACTAGGTGGCCATTTCTGGACTCCCTCACCATCCTCACTCCCTCTCTCCCCCTTGCTGTTTAGGTGATAGTCATCAAAACCAAATATTTTTAAGCTGATGTGTGGACTGATGATTGATGTCTCTTGTAGAGAGCAAGCAAAGTGCATGTGCCATTACAGGTTGCCTTATTTTCCCCCATGAACTTGACTGTTCATTCAGACTCAGACTGTGCTCTTGCTGATAAACTAAACAGGGCCCGGGCATTTTCCCAGGTGAAAACATACCTGTGTAATTATATTTTCTTAGTTGGCCCAGACAGAAAACAGCAGCAGGAGCCATGCCAGTGACCTGAGAGTATGGGCAGCCAAGTGCCAGGCTGGGGACCCTGCTTGGCTTCTGTCTGCTTTATCAGTACAGACGTAGCCTGAGGGAGACAGGATCCCGAGGTGTGCATACATCAGAAGGCCAGCAAAAGAGAGAAATCCATGGATCCTGAAAATGCAGACACATCTGCTACCCATCTCTGTATGAGGGATGGTAGCAATGGCCATATAGTGGCTGGGGCACAGGCTTTGCTAGCAGCCAGAGGAGACATAGAGGCTCCTTGGTGACAATATGTTCTGATTCGCATTTTGTAGAGCCAGTGCTGTTGCACTCTTGATGCTTTTTTGTACCTATACCAGTCTGGACGACCTAGCAGAATTATACCAGCTCATGCACTAATTGAGGCCTCATTTTCCTGCACAGACAGCACAAATGCTGGATTGCCGACCGTGCAAGCAGGAGCTGCCTCATAAGCACATATTGGCTCAGACTAGAGGTCCCTTTAGCCCATTTCTCTGTCTTTCGTAGTGGCCCATAGCAGATGCTCAGGGAGTAGCAGGGCATGCATCATATATCCCAAAGACAGCAGCTGAGCAAATCTGGGACAAGGAAGACTTGAATGAAAAAGTGTGTTTATCGGTTTTAGAATTTGGGTTTCGTCCACGGGCTTTGGCAAAGGGAGAGAGTTTTCTGTTTACATGCATCGCATCACTACTGCCATAAAAGCAAATGACTCTTTCTGGCCTGTTGCAATGCAATAGCGGCAGTGGTACCATCGAAAGCAAAATGTGCTGCATATTCTTCCACAATTCTGCCCTTTCACACAAACAAGACACAACCCAGCTCCTCACTAAAGCCCGTTGAAGCAAGAAGGAGGTCTTGCTTTTGGGGTTTTTGGGTAGCAAGTTCTATAATTGATAGGAAAAGGTGTAATGGTTTTACACTGGAAAAGGGAAGATTTAGATTGGATATTAGGAAGAAATTCTTTGCTATGAGGGTGGTGAGGCACTGACACAGGTTGCCCAGAGAAGCTGTGGCTGCCCCATCCCTGGAGGGGTTCAAGGCCAGGCTGGATGGTGCTTTGAGCAGCCTGATCTGGTGGGAGGTGTCCCTGCCCATGGCAGGGGGGTTGAAACTCGATGACCTTTAAGGTCTCTTCCAACCCAAACTATTCTATGATTCTACGATCATTTTGCCCAAACTTACAGCTGAGAGCCATAAGCACCTGTCTGTCTTCATTGTTATCCAAAATGGGACACTGATACAGCCGTGCTGCTGATGCTTTTGTGTCAGAAAGCTCAGCTCCTGTATGTGCCCAACAGCCTTGTTTTATGCCTCTCACTGCCGCTTCTGAGCACGGGCTGGGTTTGGGGAGGGACAGATGCCTGCATGCCATTTAATGCCAGCCTGGCCCTACATCATGAATTTGGGATGCCTGCAGATGTTTTGCACCATCCTCCGGTGGGCTCAGGCTTCCTCCTCTGAGGGAAGTGTTAAGTCCTGGAAGAAAAGAGGGATGGACACCTGATTAATGTGAGCTCTGGGCTACAATTCCCCTCTGAACCTTGTCAGCATCGCTCAGTGAGCTCAGCCTCCCCGCAGCCAGCACCTCGGTGCCCAGCTGAGCTCCTTGCTCCAGTTGTCTTTGGTCTTCCCCATCCCCTGTGCTCTTCATACTCTCAGATGCCTTGGCTGTTGCTTTTCCTTTCCCTGGCTCTCCCTGTTTCTTTTTTTTCCTTTGGGACTTCTCTCTGCCTCTCCCCTTCAGGTTTCCTGTCTCCCTTCCCAGCCGGCACTTCCGACAGCAGGAATTTCGAGATATGGCACGCTCATACATTTTGTATTAGCTCTAGGGGCTCTTAAGCCTTCTGACTTCATGGGGTTACACAAACTAGCAACTGCTACAGCCCAAGAATGCACCTGGAACTAAGAGAAAAGGCGGGGGGGCGGAGGTGGGAGGGCAAAATTAAACGCTTAACAACAGGAATGCCGCACTTTTGAAGAATTAACTAGCTATTCATTCAATCTGAAAGGGTTATTGCATTAAGAACTCACATTAGAATCAAGGGGGGGAAAAAAGCACTTGCTGGCTAAAGGCTGAGGATAAACCCAGCATTTCTTTATCACTGCCTAGGGAAAAGAAAAACCTTAATTACAATACTTGTCTTTGAATAATATTTCAGTCATAACAGCACATTTCTCAGATTCTGCATGATAAGTACATTAATATTTATTCATTTTCTATGACCTTTAGATAATTCCTAAGGGTCTTATTTTGCTAGCATTGATGGTTGCTCACTTTTTATGCTCCTTCTGTACACTGGTCCAAAGCTTGATCACCATGTATCAGCATCCTTCTTGTCTTGGGAAGCCTGTTCCTGTGAATGGGGTGAACAGAATTATGAGCTGACTTTGGCTTTTTTCAAGACTCAAAACTGATCTTTAGGGACAGAGATCTACTGCCATGGTGGGCCCTGGTGGACCTCAGGCTGAGTGCAGAGACCTATTCCTACTGAAATTGGTGGGACTGGGAAACTCACTAGTTTCCCTTGCAGTCTCAAATGTTGGTCATCTGTTGATGTTTAATTCCCTCTGTCAACTTTAATCTTCATCCTGCTTGCCCTCCAAAGGGGGCTACTCTGGAGAGTACAGGAGAAAGACTATCTTGCTTTGATTTCACTCATTTTACTTTTAAAAAACCTGTATATTTGCACCTTTAACACATTAGAAATACTTTCTACAGTTTAAAAACTGGTTAAAATACATAGAATTTGTCTTCTTCATCTGGTGCACTTTTGTCATTGTTAAGGCCCACTTTTCAAAACACTTGGATTTTGTTAAAATATTAGTGTATCAAATTACAGAAATCTGTTTTCTAGATATTTCTGTTTCTAGTTATAAAAGTAGGGTACAGAAGACTGAGTATCCAGACAGTGGCACCTGACCTGACTTTACAGAACTCATCTGGGGCAAAATGACTTTTATACGCATAAGTGTGGGCTAGAAAAGATCACCTTCCTCCAAGTAGATTGCAGGCAAAGAAAAATCTAAAGTCTTCTGCCTAATGTATGTGTGCATGTTTGCAAAAAAAAATCTGAGGCCTCTAAACTTCTAGAAGCAATAGGGGCATAAAGGAGGCCACGTCTCTTTCTTTCTTTTGGCACAGCAAATACCCAACTCCTAATCACATTTTTCAGTCTTTGGGGATAAAAATACAATTCTGAGAGGAGTATAAATGCCCTTTATGCAAAGAAAAGTCTCTTATCTGCAGTAATTTGGTGGATAGGCTCTGTGATGATATCTGAAATGCTGCGCTTCACCCACAGAAGCTCTGCCTCCCACCTTTATTTTTTGGCTCAGTAATTTCAAGAACTTAGAGTGATAGCCAGGCAGAGAGATGCCAACGTGGGACTTTTATTTGTATATCAGAGGATCAGAGTCTCTTTCTCAACTAAACAATTTAGAAAAACAAAAGACATTATCTTTCTGGGATGGTTGTATTTCTTTCATAAACAATGTCAGTAGATAAGGGCATATTTCTGTCCTCAGCTAAGGAGTATTTTATCATGAAAAGGTATCGAACTATTATCTAGTCATGCACTTGTCCCAGCGCAAAAAGGCTTTTTGAAAGCTGAAAGAGAAAAATGCTACAGCTTTAGTATTCAAAAGTCTTCTGCTGACAATACAGGGCAATAATGGCCTTTAAAAAAATAACTGTGGGGTGTTTTGGTTTGGTTTGGATTTTTTTCTGGTTTTTTNTTTTTTTTTTTTTTTTTTTTTTTTTTTTTTTTTGTAAATACAAAAGATACATGTCTTAGGATCCAAATTAATTTTCACTACATTTGCCAACCAGGAGGAATCCAGACTAGTTGCAATGATTTCAATGTGGAATATTCAATGAGAATATTATATATTGAGGTTTTTTTATATATAATGAGGTTTTTTTGCTTAGGGCAGGCACTGGTTTTAACCCTGCTTTGGACTTTCTACATGACCTTGGATTTATAATCTGATCTTCAGCTATTCTCAATATTCGCGGGAGCTGGAGAATTTTCTTTAGAAACTAGAACGGTCGCTATTCCCACATCCTTGGCATTAAATCGATCAAACCCATTTCCAAGACAGGAGTCCCAAATCCCTCCCAGAGCTCAGAGCCCAGACGCCTCAGAGCACTGAAATGATGGATCTCTTCCCGGGAGCAGATTACTAGAGCGTGAAGACCGTGAACACCTATCCAGCAATGTACCCATTGCGGATGCCGCATCTGGAAATGAATTCAATATATTCGATTGTTTCAGAGCGTCTTATTTCAAAAACAAAACACAAGATTGCTCTGTCCTATACATGAGAAACGATATTCTGGCTGACACAAATAAACATATTACACGTATCATGGGTACAAATCTCACAGTGTTTGTCTCGCTGGCAATTTGTCTCTTGGCTCCCAGGTAGAAATACCCTGACAAGAACCTACCTCAGTGACCAGCGAAGTATGATATAACATTTGGACCGAGAGCAGATGTGCTTCATGTACAGCTCAGCACACAGCTCAGCTTCCTTTTAATCACATGGAAATCTAAATTCCCAGCCACCATCAACATTAAAGGGAGGTGAAAATCCATCATTAACCCCTGCACTGGCTTTCTCCTGGCTATGCTGATGAAGGATAAATATGGTAACCTTGACTAATATTTCATTTTAATTAAAGTAAATTGCAATAAGCACACAACACGGGGAATTAACAGAAAATTAAACAAACTGTATAAACCTGTAAAACAACTGTGAGGTAATTTGAATTCTTCATCAGGCAGGGGACTGTATACATGTTTCTTTCTTTATTTATTTTATTGAATGCTCATGTTTCATTCCCAAGCAGGCCTGCGCGTATTGATTCGATCTTATGTTCAGTGAAGTGTGTATGTGCAAACGTCTAATGGGAACGAAGACCTGAAAGGGAAAATGGTCCTTTTTTGGCCAGACCACACACACCCTTGGAGATTTTCCGGGCCCAAAGAGGATGTTATTGCACAACTGGCACAATCTTTTTTTTGAAGCTTAGAGGGGAACTCATGAAGCAACATTTGTGCACCGCAGCTGAGAAAAGCTCTAATTTGTACTGCTTATCTCTGATCCATGCACAACAGATCTGAGAGGACGATTTTGCCCTTAATTTGTTCCCTGGTGTCTACACATTTTGAGTGTGTTAGATCAATGAACAATGCTACATTCCATATGTGCCACATCACGTAGACATAGCTAGGTACACTGAAGATGAAGAGGCAGCCTCAACTTTGAACCTCCTGTTTGTAAAGCAACTTTAAACATTAGGCAGACGACTTTGTAAAGTGAATTAATTAGCAATAAAGACCAAAGGCAAATTCTGTGGGAATAAACAACATAGATTTAGATCTTAGTTGAAACTTCGTGAACGTCAGCTAAAAAGGAGGTCTGTGGAATCTGTCAGGCTTTGCAAATCCTGCCTTTCTGAAAGGAAAAGTATTATTGCTCCTAGCAGAAAATGCCTAAATAAGGCCTGAGTCTGTGTGGTGGGGTGAGATCTGTGGCTCCAAGATTCAGCATCTTTAGCTTTCTGCGGGAAAGATTTTCTTATAGCTGTTTTTTATTTAGCCAAGGGTTTCTCCGGGGAGGGCAGGAGGGCGTTAGCTCAAGAATTCACTTGATAGATTTCAGATCAGCAGCTAATCTGTCACTTCAAGGGGTGACAATGACAGGAGGGAAAGACTTCCTAATTTATTCATAAAATACTTTATCTGTCGATTCCATTTATTTAGTTCATTCTTCATAGGTAAAAGTATTGAAAAAAGGAAATTAATCCTGACCTTGGAGGTGAGAAACAGAATGCTGATAACTCCAGCTCTGGGGGCATGAGTAGGCCAGGACTTTTTTCACCCAAGAGTGTGAAAAACATGATAGACTGATATTATCTCATGCATTTTAACCCCTGAATTCTTGTTGATACCACAATACCACAGAGGCTTTACTGCCCTGTTAGCAGCACTCACTGGAAACTCGTATTCAGTATAGCGAGTCACATACCTTGTTTGTTATTTTCACATAGCACAAAAAAATCTGGTGGTACATTTTGTCTGCCTCTGTGCAATTGTTGCCAGTGAACAGATTACATGCTGTCAGAAATGCCAGAATTTTCTGAAGGAATGTTTCATGAAGTTTAAGAATTGACAGATATTTTTCAGGGAGCTGCAGCTCCCTTTTAAGTTCAACACAGCCTTGAAATAATTATTGTATGATTTTCTGGGCAAAGAGTCTGAACAGCAAGAATTCATTGGCCAACCCCCAATATGATTTTCTGTCATTGATGAGTGTTGAAAAAGCACCCAGAATTTAATTTCACTAGGACTTTCATGTCCTTAAATGTTAGATAATGCAACATCAGGATGATCCCATGCAATTACATTTTGATTTCATAATGTGATAATACGAAAGAGTGCTTATTGCTAAAAGTTAATTCCTCATAACAGGATAGAGTCCACAGATTCAGCCCCACTGAGGCAGTATAACTTCCCTTTTAATTGAAAACTTTTTCACCAGTAAATCTTAGATGCAATCCTACTTCAGGAACACTGAGTCTGTGCAAAAGTATGATGATAAGAGAATCTGATGCCACCTGGCAGTTAATGGGGTGAGCTTGATCAGGAACTGAATACCTCATTTACTGATCTACACTCTGTGTTGGCATAGTAGATGCCCTGACCCTGGAAACATTCAAGATCAGGTTGGAGAGGACTCTGAGTAACCTGATCTAGTTGAAGATGTCCCTGCTCATTGCAAGAATGATTGGATTATAGGAACTTTAAAGATCGCTTCCAAACCAAACTATTCTATGATTCTTCTTGAACAGGTCTTGAAAGACTGTCCCAGCCTTTCTCTTCCAGATTTCAGTCTTCAAAGTTCACATGGTTTGTGATGATGAAGCATATATAATTAGGATTATATAAAGTTTTTTACAGTTACAGCAAGCCTTATTAAAGGGGAAATATTCAGAAAAAGGGACCTCAAAAGAAACCCTAAGGTGTATCTTTCAAAGGCACATTCTTTGACCAAGGCTGAGTTCGGTTTGCTGGATCTTTTTAGCAGTTCTGTGAAAAGCATATCTTTACATGAGATTGTTTTCTTGCCAGGTGTCACAGCTTTGCACCAAAGAATGGAAATGTTATCATTTCTCACAGTGTGACTGTGAAAATGGACATAACACTATCCTTTTCCTTAATCTCATTCTTGGAATAGCAAACAAGTTTTAGCTAACTTATTTGTCAGGAAAAAAAAAAAAAAAAAAAAAAAAAAAAGGAAAAGAGGGGAGAGCTAAAGGCAAATGTTTGTAGTGAAAAACACAGGTTTGTGTTTTTTTTTAAACATAGCAAAAGACCATAGCACCAGCAAAAATAGAACTACAATGGTAAAGGGAAGGATGTCATCATGTGAATTTCAGATAAATTTTTCAGTTGTGAAGCTCTCTGCATATAAAGCAATCTCTCTCAAGAGATACAGGAATGAAAAGTAACAGTATGTTGCATGGCTGGTACAGCTTGGCAGCACTGGGGACAAAGCTAGAGTTTTCTGTGGACACTTTACACTTTTATTTTGTGGCTTTCAGTTTTCCTCCTACAGAAGAACAGGACAGAGAGAACAGTGCACAAATTAGACTCATCCCAATCCCGAGCTGGGATGCAGCTGAAGTGCAGAGCAGGACCTGTGACCTGGGATCTGTTCCTTGATCCCACAGTTTAACCAGGAGCAGAAAGTCTATGTGTATCAACCGTCATAATTAGACCTCAGAGCTCTCCAGCTTCTTCTTTGCTTTTTCTTCCTCCACCATTGCTCAAATCAAGTTTTTCAACTCTATTTCCTCAGTCTGGTATTTTTCCCTAATTATCTGCCTTGAGCCTACAGTATCTGAAATAGCTACATGGCCTCCAGCTCAAATATTTGTCAGACCCAGGACTCTGTAATATCTAAACATATGGGAGCAAACACACTCAATACTGTCAACATGTCTTACGCTCAGTAAGTTCAGTACACCAAGGTAGTGCTAACCAAGGGACTGCAAGTTGATGATACCAAGGTCTAAAACAGAATATACTGTCTTAAAACAGGGGCAAAGAAAAGAAATGTGAATTTAAATGTAAGTCATGATTCAGTTATTGATTCATCTATCCCGTTATGTATGAATGTATCATTGGGAGTTGTTAAATGAGAATCTCAGCGAAAGCTTAGTTCTTTGAATTAATGGACTGGCCATGGTGACTGTCGGCAAATATCTAGAGAGAGAAAGGAGAAATGCAAAAGGGTATAGAGTGGATCTTCCTCACCTCTGTAGGCAGTAAAACTCATAGTGAAAGCCCAACACCCAGGTTGCTCACTGGTCTTCCCCCGCAGTAGCAAAAATATGAGTGGCATTATTTTTTGCAGTGCTTTTGTCCCCAGATTTTCAGAAACAAATGGGTGTGAGTTCCAGCTATGCCGCTTTTCTTCTGCCTCTCCTCTTTGCAAAGCGTATTGCAGCAGAAAGCTCCTCCATCTGAGCAATTTGCACCTTCCCTTCCACATGGGACACTAGGCATACCTGTGCAGGTGGTTCTGATTTATCTGTTTTGCAGCTATTCAGCACCACTTTTTTGCATAAATAACACTTAGACCTAGCCACAGACCTCTCTTGACTGCTGCTAGGGGTTGCTGGAGTGGAGCATCTTTTTTTCAAAATGAAAGAAAAAGTGGTAGCTTGTGCTTTCTCAGTTTCTTCCTAAATGTTTCTGCTCCTCTTGGGTGACAGGCTCAGAAAAGAGGAGCACAATTCAGAAAATGAAAGCAAGGGAAAATAAATGTGATTTGTAATTTCAGATTGACTGAAAGATATAAGGAAAAAGCAGGGTCAGGATCTACTTTGTCCCCATCTACAGGTCCTTGGCCATAAGACAGTTCAGAGAAGAAAGCTTCTGGGAATGGTGAGAACACTCAGGGTGCATGCAGAAAATGGATGGCCCTCGGATTTAACACAGATCCAAAATCGTGGTGATTTCCAGGTACTGCAGAGCTACATCAGATGTCCCACTTTGCTTTCTAAATTTCTTTGCCCCTGCTTACCACAGAAACTTCATTATTAAAAAGGCAGGGTAACCCAAGTCACATACTGAGTCATAAAATAATTGTAACCAATTCTTTGTACTGACTCATCTTAAGAGCCGATTCCTTTATGCTGACAGGGGAGTGTTAGTCTTTGACCACCTTAGAAACGTGCTATTAAATTTACCTTGCTGAGAAATGCAAAAATATTTGCTATGACATGGGAATGGGTCTAAGAAACTGAATAATAAATTCTATAAAGAGAGATACAAGAGAGGCAGATGCTTTCATTAAACACAGAAAGAAAGGATCATTTTAGGTTTTTATTTCCCTTGTTTGGGAGCTGCATGATTGTGCCAAAGAGATACGAATTTTTGAAAAAGAGTTATTATTTTAAAATTAGCTAAAGAAAACCCCATTCAATCTTGCTTTCAAAATCAGAGTATTTCACCACTTATATTTATATTCATTGAATTCCAGGGTTAAATTTCAGAAACAGTGGGATGCTCACTTTGGTCCTAAGATGAGAAAAATGTCCACTCTCATTTTTCCCAGCACTGAATTGAACACAAAATGCTTTCTGAAAATTCAGTTGGCCTGTTTCAGGCAAAAATTCTTAAGCATGTCTGTTCCTTGTAGAGCTGAGAAAATGCAGAGAGGATGAAGAGTGCTGAGGACTTTTTTTTCTATGTCTGAATAGCATTTTTATCATTTCCCTTTGAAGTCTCTGCAAGTTATCTAGTGTTTGCGTTAACTTTCTATGTGAAAAGAGAAACCGATTTATCCTCCTAGGAGCCATTTTAAACATCAGAGAAAGTGAAGAGCAAGAATGAAATCTACCTGACTAAACAAAGCCCAGCACAGAAAGTGCAGCCTTTGTAAGGGTTTGTTTTAAATTCTGATTTGACTGTTGCAAAAGAGCTATCCAAATTCAACTCGTAAATAAGTGAACGCTGCAGCTCCCACTCTGATGAGTGAGATTTCTCTCTGCATGCCTCAAGGTTCCTTTTGGCTTATAATCAATAGATTTCAGAGTAGCATCCATGGGGTAAAATACATTAAAAAATAATAATGCAGAAACTATAGGTATGAACTGCATTTATAGCATCTTTCATGGCGGCTGCTTAGAAACAGAAGTTCAGTGGAAGTTAATCCCTCTCTTACTTCGACCTTAATGCAAGTTTATTTTAGCATTTCTTAGATTTGTTTGCCCCTAAAAATCAGGGGAAGAGTAATTGGGTCTATGGGATTTAGTTTTTGACACTCAAATGTCACAGGAAGTCATAAAAGTCCTGGCCTTCTGTGTTTGATTTCCTGATGATATATGACACATATGCCTGCCTAATTTAGTGCTTATTAAAGGAATAATGTTAATGGTTAAGGAGTGTGAAGCCTTAATTAGATTTTGCAAGCAACTAACTACTGTAGCAAAGAGAACCCTTTAGTCTGTATTTACTACAAACTTACTAGAATGTCACCAATATAGTCTGAGAACACTGAAGTCAATCTAGTAGCTGCAGCCCGTTGGTAAAACTGAAGTGTTCAATCCCATTTAAATAATTTGATATTTGATTTTATTGCTAGTGGAAGCCTATCCTTTATTAAGACTGGAAAATTAATAATTATGGGAGATTTTGGATAGAAAAGAACCAATTAAGAGGGACACTTAGGATCAAATCAGCTGTTTATTTGGAATCACTTCTTAATTTGAGCTCCTGTACCTCTATTGAGAAGGTTGCATTAGTTTATGTATCTACTTCAGAGTTAGAGTTGGTGGAATGATGTAAGGAATGCATTTGCAATATAGTCACAAACGAATGACCATAGATTTGTTGCTATTCTTGCCACCATGACAGAAGATATTTCAAAATATTTGTGGCCCAGTATTCACAGTGTTCAAAACAGTGTCTATGAATCACCAATATTCTCCAAATTTGCACCTGAAACACATTGTTCATTACTCATCGCTCATTATTTGTTAGTCATAACTCATTATCTTTTGTTAAACTTTCAGTCAGCTAATCAAGAATCATAAAATATACTGTATGACCAATAACATCCCACAAATAATGATTAATCAAAATGAGCAGTTCATGAACAGTACAGTGACTAAAAATCATTCAGCTGAACCAGTTATCAAAGACATACAATACTAATGTATTGACACAAATCAAGAGTGGTTTGTGAATGAGTCATCAACGAAAAGCCAATTTAATTTGGGGGTCCTAATAGCACTAGTAAATGAGTGTTTTGACATAAAATACTAAGCTTAAATGTTCCGTTCCCCTTTCTTTAAACACTGTTTCTGCATGCCTTATCATAGCGAGCTGGGCAATTGCAGTTGACTGTAGATTTGCCACTGTCTTTGGTGGGAGAAGGATTAGCTCCTACATGTGTTTTATAGAGAGTGCTTACAAGTCAATATCTCCTTAGATTGTTTTCTCTGTACCTTCTCATTCCCATGGAGCTCAGCCTGGGTCTTGCTTACCTTTTTGACAGAAACGTTGTTCCGCTGATTGAATGATACAAACAGGCTTTTCTGGGAATGAGAATCCGAGCCTACAGTGTAGTTCTAGTCATACATTTAAATTGACCATTTTTTTATGAATTCAAAGTAAAGAATAATTTTATTATCCTTTAACTATATTTCAAAGCTCTACGTCTCAGCATTTTGAGAGACCAAAATTCCTAGAGCTGGTGGAGACCCATTATGTGAATCATGAAGTTATTGAATGGATTATCTACTCAAAATTAGGCTCCAGTAAGTCATGACCAAGTTTGATACTACATCTGAAAATAAAGAGGTTAAATTTAAAGATGTTCTGAAAAGAATGAGGAAGATATAAAGACACAGGGTTTAACTTGGAGCTCTCTACGATATTACCATAATGTCTGAATTACTTTAGGGTCCCAATTTAAAATTTTATGTAACAACCTCTATTAAAAATGACAATAGGAAGATACGGTTTCAACCAATTTTTTTATTATTTTCTTTTCATTTTCCTGAGTAAGCTGATCATGGTTCATTGTGCGGTCCCTTTTCTAGAGCATCTACACTGAGATGTCCTGAGATTCTATTTCCAACTGATAAATCCAGATATGACTCACTGAAGCAACCAGTTCTAATTAACTCAAAGTTGCAGAAGTAAGAAAATCCCAGAGTTTTTAGCGTAGCCTAAACAGATTGTGCCATTATTTAACTGGAGATAGCATTCTTATTTTAAGGTCATATCTAGAGATCTGTAAGGATAAAAGACAATAAACATAATAAAATTCAGGGCCAGAGGAAGAGAACCCCTGCTGTTACTGTTGCATGATGTCTACAAATATCCTGCTGCACAGGATCTTGTTTTACATGTGAATATACAGCATCATTGTCATACTTTATGTGAACATATTAGACATTTCTTTTTGCATTGCAATACTGGTGTTTTATGTAGCTTCTTGGAACGCCACAGGAAAACCAAACAGCAACGTATTTATTTATAGCTATAAGCCATATATAGTACATGTTACACTGCATTTGCAATGTAATAGTTACCCTTTAAAGAATAAACAAGGACAGTAAACTAAGCGAAAGTGTGTAAATTATAAATTTAATGCACTTGGTACCTAAATCTGAAAAAAAAAAATGTTAATCCTTGGTATGGACATCAAATCCAGTCAGAATAACTGGTCTAATGGACAGGTCTTTCCCACAGGGGTTGGAGAAGATGTTGATTCTGCAGTGTAATTCCCTTCAATTTTTTCCTCTCTCGGAGCTGTACTGCCATCACGCAGAGCTATTTGTTGGAGAAATTGCCATCTTTTCCCATTAAAGGAAAATGCTTATCCTTCTAGTTTTCCTAATTCCATGTAGCAGATGATACCATGCATATAAGAGAGTTCAAAGTGACCTTTTGGGCATGACTTTGATGCTTTTTATTAAGAAATGCTTCATACACATACATCTTTTAAAGCAACAGAAATGTTCCTACATATACAAGGAAAAACTCTTAGAAGTTATAGTATGTTGGTGTTTTGAATTCTTTGATTCATATGGCAATTAGTTTTGAGGATTATCTGCAAATGTTCTGCTTCTGATATTCTACATGTCTTTTGTTTTATTAAGTGTTTCCATCCATGTTTTCACATGGAAATAGTGCAACAAGACTGGAAAAAAGCCCCGTGAAATAGGATGAATTTTTTAACATAATATTAACAGATTCTACTGCTTAATTGTCTAACAAAGGAGAGGTGAATAAAACCAGCAGGACTGGAAAAGAAACTACACAGTTTATGATGAGAAGAGCCATGACCATGGGCTTGCAAAGGAAATGAGTACCTAATCTTCATACATGGGGGCACTTCCTTGTTATATGGTAAAACACAAATTTTGGGGATGTTTAAAAACTCCCCTTCAGTTCTCTAAACTCATAATGATGCTCCAAGCAAAATTTGAAATGCTATGACTCCATACGGGTTGACTGTGCCTTAAGGGATAAACTCAGACACTTAAAATAAGAATTTTTCTGATAAATCATAGAATCATAGAGTCATCTTGGTTGGAAAAGACCTCTGGGATCATTGAGTCCAACCATCTACCCTACTCTACAAAGTTCTCTGGTGACTTCAGAGCTTGTGCTGGTTAGCTCCAGATAAAAGAAAAATTCCTTTTAAATCAGTGAAATGGGATCATTTACATACCATGTCACTGACATGAAGCCAAGAAAAGTGTTATTCAATGTACATAGGCCTTTCTCACCCTGGGTTCCGTCTTTACGATATTTATTGCTTTGTGCTTTCAACTCACAAGCGTGAAGAGATCTCGGCTACTGAAGAGGTTCTTGTTGCTGTTGAATGTGTTTGTTCTTTTACTGCTTATGTTGAAACTTAGTGGGAACGCTGGAGTGTGCAAGTGCTGAAATATGGGTATCTGGACATTCTAAGCAGCACAGAGAGGCAGTAGGTGGTTGTCTCATTTGCTAGATAAACAGGAAATGTTTACTTGTTTGTTCCAGCTACACCACACAGTATAAACCAGTAGCTGGGCGTGTTCTAAAAGGCATGGGAAATCTGCTGCTTGACCTATTCTGCTTTTTTCCATGAGACACACATAAAATCATAGATCAGTTAGAGTCGGAAGGGACCTTAAAGATCATGCAGTTCCAACCCCCCTGCCATGGGCAGGGACACCTCCCACCAGACTAGATTGCTCCAAGCCCCATCCAGCCTGGTCTTGAACCCCTCCAGGGATGGGGCAGCCACAGCTTCTCGGGGCAACCTGTTCCAATGCCTCACCACCCTCACAGGAAAGGAAGTCTAACATCAAGGAGCTGAATCATATACACCAATAGCTTATATGGGCATTGAGAATAGAAATAATCGAGTTTTCTCAGTTTAGAAATTATGACCAACAAATATATGCATGGAAAAATTCCAGTTGTGCTGTAAAATACTTTTTATGCCATTAAGGAACAAGGTAGCATGATGACTGTCCTATAACAAATCTAGTAGTGTTAACGTCTGCTCACTAGCTGCTTTAATTTGGTCTTTACAGTAATTTTTCATATTGCTCAGCACGGATCAGAATTTTCTTACCTGTCAGGAAAGCACAGTGTTATTTAGCAAATTGCACAAGCAGCTTGTTTTTTTAAAACAGTTGATGAGCCCCAATTCAAAATCTTGGAGAATATAAGCAGTATGAGTTGCAACAGAAACTGATTGCAGGGAACTTTGGCATCATTGTATTGGAGGCATCTGAGGATTTATGGAGTTATCCAGGAAAGTCTGAAGCAGGAGTACATGGCATTTCTGTTGTACATTGAGCTGGTAGGATAGTTGCAGCTAAATGCAAGTAAGCTGAGTTTTTCTGTTTCTAATTTAGATTAGGCCTGTGAAACTAAACCTGTGGATTCATCCATTCAAGTGCCACAGAGGCGAATTTACCTGTTTTAGTGATGTCATGGATCGTGACTTTCAGAATTGTGACATTTGCACAACTAACATACTAGCTGGTATATGGAGCCATAAAAGTCAAGGTCAAGAACGGAGTGTCTAAAATGCAAATAAAAATTCTTTATAAACCTGTATCCACTTTCACTTGCTGGGCTTTGATTTTTTGATTTTTTATTTTTTTTTTGATACTGATAGAGTTAATTTATAGAAATGTGTATTTATAGTAATATAAGTCCAAATCATTACTCTAAGGACAATCTCTGGAAGTTTTTTACCTTTCCATTGGCACTTTGGGAGTAAAAACTGAATTTCTAACTCTGTACAGAACTTTCTGGCATGGTTATCGATGATAGGACAGTCCTGTTAATATATGGGGGGTTTAGAACTTAATTCAAATGTATTTTCCATTTTTAAGTTATAACGACTAAGTACAGCTGCTCACTTACAAATTATCTGTTAGTTGGGTAGTTTTCAATAGCTTAATCATCATTTGATTGTCTCAGTTTGTATTGCAAGCAGTTCACCTCCACTTCATCTAAATTTAAATGTTTCCTGTTTACATATCAGAAAATATAGAAAGATGATAATATTTAGAAAACAAAGAAAAAAACTGAAAGCTATGTTCAAACGCATTATTTATATAATTATCCTATAATTAAAGTAATTACAGTTTGTGGTGAAAAATAGTCTTTATTTTTATTTGCAGGTTTCTTTATGGGTGTTTACTGATCATCACAGAGAAGCTATATGAAAAATAATTGGAGATGTTCTGATTTCTGCAAAAGACTTAAGTTGTGTAGGACACGTTCTTCATGAAACAACGATGCATCTTTACGGTCAATTAATTGGCAGGCCTGTATGAAAGAGAGTTAGACTGATGCTCAAAGATATTCGTGAGCTTTTATAATCTGAGTTACAGCCATATCTACTCTAAATATGAATTTTCTGAATAAGAGAGGATTTCTAACATTCAGTGTTGCAAGCAGAAAAAATAGTGTAAATGAAGAATTTCTTGCCCTGTGGTACTTTTGAACTTCTAGATTCAATTTATTCTTCTTTTTAAAACCAGAAAAGCTGGAAACATTTAAAGTGAAAGAACCAGAAAAGCTGGAAACATTTAAAGTGAAAGCTTAAGTGTCTGAGAAACTACTTGAGTTCAGTAGCAGTGGTTTTGAAAAAGAGCCACTATCAAAAATGCTGGGCTGAGACCCAGAACATGAGGCTGTTACTCAGGAAGCCAACTCAAATAACACTTTTTTCTTTTCCTAGATAACCTATCATCAGCAGCAGAATGTGGGGAGAACATGACCAGGGACCATCACAGAGTACTTCTACCATGGAGGCTGCCTGCAGCAGCATTACCCAGCAGCATGTTATCTCCTTCCCCACAGGAACCACTTTGGAATACGGGGGGAGAAGACTGAGGGCCCTCCTGCTATATGAACCTGGATGGGTGTTTCTCATGGAGCCATCCTGGATTTTCAATCCTGGATTTATTCTTTTTCACCTCACAAGCCGTGTTTTACTCCTTCACAGAACCACGCAACAAAAATGGTTATGATCAAACTAATCCCGGAAACGGGTCACATACTTGAAATAACATATAAATAGGACATATTCAGCAAGAAATACTAGGCACCTACTACACATGCTTGATTACATTCATGTAAATATCAATATGTGCACGATCAATATCTGCTAGGACTGTGGAAAATTAGGAAAACTGTATCTCTTATAGCACGCCTTGTTTTTTATTGTACAGCTGAAAGGAAGTGTGTATTGACTCGATCTCCAGAGAAAAGCATCTATTTATTATTTGAAATGAGCCATATCAAAGGACAAGATTGATATTTCTACAGTGATAATAGGCTAAGAAGAACTTTCATTCTTTCTTCTTTAAATATGATCTGCAGAAAAATACTATGTTTATGATCTAGAGTTTTAAAATAAAGCTTTTAAAAAACTTCCTCCATCACAGCCTCCAACAACTTACTCAAATGTCCAGAGTGGAACAAGCTTGCAGAATTTGCTGCCTGCCATGATTATAACCATCACACAGGAGTGCTTTCCATGCAGGCTGGAGAATCTCAGCTAAGAACCATTTTAGGGTGCACAAGGAACGGGTTGTTTCTCTGAGGAACATCTTGAAGCTCCACAAAATTTGCAAGGATTCCTTCCATGTGCAGTGTACAATGTTTACCTGAATTAATTTGTACTTTGGAGATTAGAATGAGTTCTACACCATACTCTGGCCCTTTGGTCATGGTCCACATGCATCTCCCGCTGTGTCTTTCAGAGTCTGCAAACAGAGAGAGAACTAACTGTCTGTGAGCAGCCAATGGATCCTTGCCTATCAGTTTGTAAAGTATGGATAAACAGCAAACACATGGATAAATGCAAGCTTGTTGCCTCTAATACCCCAGAACATCTGTACAAAGTACTCGGCTATTCCCGTTCTGACATATCATCCGTCCTAGGTGAATTAAGTATAGCTGCCCCTATGCAAAATATCAGATATAAAGATCCCTGCAACTTTGAAGGCTAAAGCAGCTTCCCAAGACTACACTTTTAGCATCTGAGGAATAAATTGAGTAAAATGAGAGGTCTGGGTCAGCAGATCTTCTCATGAAGCATTAAGGTAAGTTAAGAAGAAGCTTGGGTATACAGTACTGAAATGACCCCAGAGCTTAGATGGTCTGGGTGTATCACTACAGCAGCTTTACCTACCTTATTAATCAACTGTTTACAACAATATCTTTTTTATAAAAATATTTTTTTATAAAAAAATCCAATACCTAGTAATTTCTCAATTTTTCATTAATAGTTTAAATAATATGGTGATAATTAGGGAAAATATATAGCCTCATAGCAAGAGGATTTTTGCAGTCAATACCCTGACATATGAGAAGACTAACTTTGCTAAGCCTGATCTCTCCCTAAAACTGCAGCCTCCTTGGGCAGTCAGTTCCATTTATAACTAACCCTGCCCTTAAAATGTTTCCCTGGAATTGAAAATAAATCTTCCTTTCAAGTCAGGCTTAACAAAAATCCATAAAATAAGTCAGAAAACATTCTTCCAGTATTCCCAAGTATACTTTTACCACCATGCTGGCACTTAATAACAGTTAAAAAAAATTATATTCTTAAAGATAACAGATCACTTTTGGGGCAGTGAAATCTTAGAATAGATAATCCATCTGTCTTATTGCTTTAGAGAGTTATTTTTATGATTAAACTGATTATTAACCAGAGAAGCCCAGACTGGGCATTGTGTCAGACTGACAATTTACACCTTCAGCAGAGGATTTAGGAAAACTATACTGTTTTGACATGTTTCTCTCACTTTGCCTTTCTATACAGTTTTACGGATCCTTTCCTTTGTTTTAATTTTGACTTCCTGGAGGACGTATAAGATGCACTTTCTTAAAATGTTTATTATTGTCAACAGAAAAAGCAGAAAATCTGATTACAGATGCACGGTAACCTCTATTCTATTTCAATATTAAGAGCAGTTTAGTGACAATTTGTTTTACACTCAGGGACCACTCTTCCTCTTTTCTTAAGATTTCATCAGATAGCTGGTGTCTGATAACTGTATACCTTTGGGAAAGAGAATCTTTAGCGAATCTTCACAAATCTGGACTAGAAGATCTCAAAAGGTCCCTTCCAACCTAGGTGATTCTGTGATTCTGTGAAAATCTTCATCTCCATGGTTGGAAGGGACCTTTGACATCCCCGAGTCCAGCCATGCACAAAAAAAACCCCAAAACAAAACACCACACCACACCCCCCCAAAACAAATCACCCACCCATTTTTTTTTCTCAGGTTCTTTTTGCATTACTTGGTAGTCCTGTATGACAACATCTCATAAAACTATTCTTTTAATTTTTAAACACAGTTTTTTATAGTGATTAATTTCCTATTAGTGTATAAGTATTTCTTTCCTGGGAGATCGGACACTGCTCAGGCAAACAAACATTTTTTTGGTGAGAGTTTCCCCTCTGAGATATTCCATGTATCAAGGAACAGATTCCCAGTATGTGGGTAAAATTATCTTACTCTATTGAATGATTTAATATTTGATTAATTACAAAGTAATGAAGAAAAAAAATTTTAAACTGCTTGAAGACCTTAATTTCTAGCCATTATGACTTTGAGCCGAATAGGGAATATTTCTCACCACTTGCAGACTGTAATTACCATATTGACATAGTATGAGATTTCCATGCTACCGCCATTGACCTCCATAGAAAAAATACACTATGTAAAAATCTTTCCATTTTCAGCAAAGTCACGGTTTGTAGAATAACTACCACATTCTCTTTTTTTCCAAAGTAATTGTGTTTAAAATTCCTTAATTGTATTCATGTACAGAATTTCTCATGCTAGCTTTTATAAATTCTGCAGCAATTGAAAATGTTTTTGTGTTCTTCTTCAAAGATGTCCCAGGTCTTTGTGGGCAAATAAAAGTGTCTGACAAAACAAGAATTATCCTCATACCACAGAAATTCTCTTACTCATATCTTATTTCTCACTGAGAATCTGAATCTTATAATCTAAGAGCAAAACTTTTAGGCCCCTCCAAAAGCTTTTGAATAGTACATGAAATATAATCAACACTTTAAATGGCTCAAATGATATCTCCTCTGATATACACTGTGGAATTTGGGTGACTGATTTGTTTCTACTTTGCACTGAGATGATTATTCAAAGACCTTGGCTCTTCTTCAGAAAACCCCTATTTTTAAACCATTATAACTCCTTAACTTCTGTTCAGAAGAGTTACTTGTGACTGCCATAAATTTTTTCCCGAAGAAGCAGAGTTCAGCCTGAAGCTTTGAAATACCGAAGTGAAGGGCAGCTCCAACAAGATATGCAGCAATAGTAGGATGCCAATCTTTTTAACCATGAAAGAGTCTGGTTATTTGGTGAAGACATCAGCACTGATCAGAAACTTTGTACATTGTTTTGAACCCACTTTCCCCAATGATTTTTCTTTTCTTCTGCTCAGCTTTTGTAAGTGTTTAAATGAACTCATCTTTAAGTTGAAATTCATGAGAAAATATTTAAATTTTTTGTTATGGTTTTGGTTTTGGCTTTGGTTTGTTTGATTTTTTGCTTCTTTTTTAGGCAATCAGCACTACATTTGCAGCCGTATGAAATTCCAAAGCATCTTGTCACCAGACAAATGCATCAAATTTATTGAAGCTTGCCTTTTGTCACTGTAATTACAAGCACAGGTTCAAGGAAGTGCTCTAAGTTGCTTGTCACCTGTTGTTTCTTCTTTTATGTCTTCACCACCACCTCAAACCTTGGAGGGAAAAGAAGTCACCAGAGCTAAAGTATTTCCATAAATAAATGACTGAAAATATGAACAACAATATTCATAGCAGTCATCTTATTTCATTCATTTTGTAAGAAGATACTCAGAAAAAATATTGACTTTTTAAAAAAAAAACAACTTTCTTTTTTTCTTATGGAAGTTTGGTCCAGTCAGGATGAGCTACGGTTTGAGGATCAGGAAATGGCAAGCGGTATTACCACTATTTGCCACATCATCCAGGAATATCCTCTTTGTCTCAGTACGGTGGTTTTCTCATGGAAAGAGAGACCTAATACTTATCGACTTGAAAAATGGAGGACAGTGACAACTGCCCACTGATTTAACAATAAGTACTTCACTGCCTGTAGTACTATAGTCGAAAGTTTTATGCATGATATTATCATTGTCCTTTTTTGTTACTGTTAAAGAATGGTTTTATTCTAATAAATTTATTTTATTACATTTTATTTATTACTAATAAATGTATTTTCTAAAGCACAAGCAAAACACTTACAGCAGTTGACTTTAAAATGTGTATAGTGGTGCACATGATATTGTAAATAACTAATCTTCTGGAAAAAATAAAGAAATCTCTATTCTATTAAAAACAAATTAAATGAGAATAAGCAACTAGCATTTTCCTTAAAGGGAGCAATTATATTTATGTATAATTATGCAAACACTTAAAGATAGTCTGCTTTGTAGAAAATTAACCAGGAATTTCTGAATGTATAAACTAAACTGATTTTAACTTCAAGAACAGGAACCTTGGTAAAAGGGAAGTTTTTAGGTCCCACCTGAAAATTTAAGCCCTTCACCAGGAGTTATGAAATGAGCCTGCCTACACATTTTTTCAGGGTATTACTGTGACACATTTATGATATTGCATGTTCCCAAATGTCTTTGTCACACAACATTTTAAACCAGAAACTGGATTTTTTTTCTCCAGTATATGAATTCACCCATGACAAGAATTTCATAAAGGTATTATTGTGACGTGGTCATTTTTCAAGAAATAAAAGAGATTGGACATTCATATGGCAAAGAGACTATCAAGAATTCGAACAAATAGAAGCAGAAAAGTTCTCAGGATGACACTGAAGTCATAAATGTTAATATTTAATTGTCTCAGACAATAAATGACTGGTGTCTACAGTTTTCTGTAACGTCTGCAAGAGTCACAGGAGTGAACAGATACAGAATGAAAATACCTACAGTAAACAGATTAATAAAGCATGTCAGGTCTGCCATGACAGTAAATATTTCAAGGGCCTACCTATTCCTTTCTATGCATTTAGTCTTGTTGCCTTGTCCCCCCTAGTTGAATAGGACTGCTTGTATTCTTGGAGGGACACATGTATGTAAGCATATCTGTGAAAAGCATGAATATTTTTTCCTAGAGAAGCTAATTGAGTTGATGTCATGTGTCCCACTCTCTTTGAAGATGCTGATGGATGGTGGTATCTTGATTTCTTATGGGAGAGGAATAAGAATAGGAAACAGGAAAAGAAATAGGAAACAGCACTAAATACCTGTAAGATCAATTTAGTAATTATGCGTTTAACCTGTCAAACACAGGTCATCTGGCCAATTCAGAAGGGTCTGTATTTACAACACATCATCTCTGAACAAATATAGGTAATGAAAATTTCAAGGTTGGGTCTCTCAGTGCGGTGCACTGGAGGTGCAAAAAAATCCCATTAGCTACTAACAGGATTTGTGCCCCTGTGTCTCATGAACCACTTTGAAAATTCACTCTCAGTCATCTGGAAGCAAGGTACTATGCCAGGCATTCAAGATAACATCATTAGAATACAGAGAAGAAGCTTAATCAGCTATTGTGCACAAAGCATCAGAAGCATAAAGAATTGCTTATGGTTAAATATTTCATGTCAAGCTTGGATTTTTCCGCTGGACCCACCTAAATGGGAGTGTTTAATCCAATAAATTAGTGGATTTTTACTAATTCATGATTCAGGTTTACAGTTAGTTGGAAATTGCTTCCAGCCTCAAAACTACAAAGTTATTTAAACATCAAAGAATTCCAAGAAACTTTACTCATAAAATGTGAAGAGTTCCATTATATAAAAAAAATCCCAACACAACAAAACACATATATGCACATGAAAACTGTGTATTTACACATCCAAGTCCAGATAGGTCTTCATATTTTAAAATCTGTTTGATTTCATTCACATCATCAGATTTTTATTGTGATGGAAATGCTTTGGGTTTCTCCAAGAGGGTTTTGGATAAGCAAGTCAGTGAAGTACACAATTTGCACTATAATTTTTTCCTGAAGTTCAATGTAGTGCTAACTGCAGCAATAGCTCTTATTTTTCATCTAATACCGGGAAAAGAAATTGGAGCATGCCAAGCAGGTCCAGGGGAGTATGATGGGTTGAGACTGTCATACCTCGTTCAATCCATGAATTCATACCAATGACAGACTCAAGTCAAAACATTTTATGCCAAGTCGTCTACTTATATAAACTTCTACCAAGACTTTCAGTCTCTAAAAATGTAAGTGGACAGCCAGGAGTACTAACTAAATTAACTGTATCAAAAACACTAAAAATGTGTAAGACTATAAATATGTGTAAGAAAATGATGTCCAGAACATTCGTTAGAGCACTTTTCTGCTTTCAAGTAGCAAGTTCTTTTCCCCAGTCTTATAAAAAATCTCTCAGAGTTGGTGAGCCACTCAAGAGATAAGTAGCTTCTAATCATGAAAAGATGTGTTTGAATTTATAATCATAACCCTTCATATGGTTGAGTATGAAGAGTTTATCGACATCTTTTAGTGAGATGAAATAGTGTCATTTTTTCAAGTAAGATCACTACATGCATGAAGTAGGGATGAGCAATACCTGAGAAAACAAACATTTGAATGCAAAAGATACTGGTTTTATGTCAGGATATTTGATGAGCTGTCCTTGGAGTCATTGCATAAACTGTCAAAATCTTCTTACAGGTCACGGGAGGTGATTCTCCTCCTCTACTCTGCGCTCGTGAGACCCGACCTGGAGTACTGTGTCCAGCTCTGGAGTCCTCAACAGAGAAAGGACATGGATCTGTTGGAATGGGTCCAGTGGAGGGCCACAAAGATGATTAGAGAGGTGGAGCACCTCTGCTATGAAGACAGGCTGAGAGAGCTGGGGCTGTTCTGCCTGGGGAAGAGAAGGCTCCAGGGAGACCTTTGAGCAGCCTTCCAACATCTGAAGGGAGCTCCATGCTTTTGAAGGCAGGGAGACACCCATTTTCATTCAAAAACTGACTTTTGCAACTGCAGTGCAATATCAGGAGAAGGAAGGGCTGTTTTTAACTCTTTTGCAGTCCAGCCTTTTAGTTCATGCTCAAGTAAGTGGAAGGCAGCCAGGTTTGGTCCTCTTCATCGCCTGTATAAGAATCAGCCAGTGGTGCTCCTGTGTTACAAGCTAAATAGAGCTATTGCTGGGGTAATGGTGGAAGAAAGAGAGATACTGGAGAGGAACAAACTCTTTCCTAATCTGCTCCCCAGAAAATATGAGTCATAGGGTCAGAAGGCACAGGTCCTGCCAACATGAGTCTAGCCCATGCTTCAAAGACGGCTCCTAATATTATGTGCAACAGATGGTAAAACACATTAGTAATCCTGAAAGCAGTTGTCAAACTCAAGTTTTGACCTGCTGCTTGCTCTTGCAGCTATGATACAGAGTCATGCCCCACCACTGTGGTGCATTTGAATATCCTTATCACAAGACTAAGCATGGGTATTCTTTTACATACTAAGGCGCTTTTACAGAACTCTGAGTAGTGCAACCTTAGTTAAATGAAAAGTGCCCTCAGCTATTAGCCTTTTCAGAAAGTTTTGCAGACCACCTGAGGTATTTTAAGTGGGAATTATGTAGTCTGCATATTTCATATTACTAATTATCTCCCAGAAATCCTTACCCTGTCCTCGGACAGTTAGGTCTGGTGTAATTGCTCCACAGCAATTTACAGAAGGTGAGAGAATGAGTTCACCTTGTTTCAAAATCCTTCCCCATCACAGATTACCCTTTCATTCTAATAGTAATTTAAACTATTGATGGATAACTTTTCTTCCTTAACAGTTTGAAATAACCCAGTCATTACAGGTCAGGAGCTTATTCTGAATACAACTATTCATATATATTGGTACAACTGGTGGGCTCAAAATCAACAAACAAATGCACTTCCTATAGAATACAACAGTTCCTTACCTTCCCTCTGAGTTGTGGACACAAAATTTGTCCCCCTGGTATGTACTTAATTTCAGATTTTGATGAAAGAGAGTCAACCAATTTAAATCCATTTTGGTCTCTACTCAGGATTTACAGAACATGGAATTCACAGTAAATGACCACATTCCTCCTGTCTCATCAGTGGCTTCATTGTATAAACATCAGTGTTGTTTATAAAGAGTCTGCAGAAGACATGGCACTTGCATTTGGTTTCTAATTTGGGGACTGCTTGACAGTCTTCTTTTCCCATAATATATTCATTGCAAGATATATTGGTTATGCAATAAAGTATTTTTTAATTGCCAGCTTTAGAAATATTTAAGTACCCAATTATTTTTATCTAAAAGACCATTACAGAAAAAAAGGAAAATTTAAAAATGGATAGGGCCATGGCTAGACAAGGATTATGAGTTGCACAGCAAGAGCACTGAGCCTTTGATGAAGTGTATAAATAATTAGTAACATACTTTAAGACATCTTTCTTTTGGTTCATAGTACCTGTGCTCATTTAATTCCAGCTGAAAATATTCCCATTCATTCACATCGAAAGACAGATAAATTGGTGACCAAGTCAATGAGAAAAATGATTTATGTTGAAGCACCAAAGCCAAATATTTTCTACACATACACAGATCAAACACTCGTTCAGAGATTAGGCACCAATACAGATTTATCCTGCCATAGCAAAAGATCACAGGGGACATGAGACAGAGTTGTGCGTGGCAGTTTAGTGCCCATAAATGTAGGCATGCAAGTATGCGCTCTGAATAAGTGAATGATGTTTAACAACATGGACAGGAGATTCATAAAAAAAAAGTAACGCTCCATAAATAGGTTGCCCCATTTTTTGCTTTTTTCAAAGTTACATGAATATACAAGTATCTTTTTTGGCTTGTTTTTCACAAACATTGATGAATTTGGTCAGTGCAAGTGGATATGAGCTTCAAAATCCATTGGTGTCTTCACTGAACTTCACGGAACTGTATCTTGAAAATCTTCACCACAGTATTTTCACATTTGAAGAAGTACTTCAGCACCTAAAGATGCAGGCAAGGCACCTAATGTAAATTCACTATGCTAAAGATAGATATCTAATTTCCATTAGGTTCTAAAATCGCTTTGAAATTCTGGTTGTGGTGTACATAAACTTTTTACAAGGAGGAACACAAAAAGATCTCAGGAGATATGACCAGACAGCTGTTTACCCATCTCAAACAGTAAATACTGAGGTCATTGGAGAACTGTTCCACATCAGTCCATTGGTTTACAGAACTCCCCAAAATATTAAGCAAATAAGAAATAAATATGAAACCAAGGAAGACCGCTGGCTAACTTTGCTCCCTGTTCTAGTGATTCTAGTGTTCTGCAAAGCTTGTCCCCCCCAAAGTTGTTTATATAACTAATACAAAATCAATTCTTCTTATCAGTGTGTCCCCAGTTCAGACTGTCCCACACAGGCTTTTTTATGTAAATCTGCATTGCTGTCAGCTCTGTCTGTGATACTTGCTACTTAAGTGAATGACTCCAGTTAGGATGAAGAGAGTCCATTAAGAGAAATCTAAAGACATCAGAGTTACTTCAATTTCAATAGCTTGGTTTTTTATCTTCACAATTTTGTCTTCATAAACACATATAATAAAAGGAACTGTACTATACATGCCATTAAACAGGTTTGCACTTTAGACATCCCTTTTCTGGGTTTTTAGCTCCTGTCTCTAAGCCAACTAGGTAACTGTACAGCTTTCTGACTCTTTTCAAATCATCTCTCTGAAATATAGTCTTTCCTGTCTGTCTCCATAGCGATCATTCTCATCAGGTTGTCTTCTGCCTTGGTTGCAGAAACATACCCTTCTTTGGCCCTGATAAAAACATGAAACAGCAGTCATACCTTTCTTATATTCAAAGAAGCCTTCTGCAGAAATGCCTGTTCCTCAAGATGATGCTTCTGGGAGAACAATTACGATGTTTCTTTTCCTTTTCTTGGTCCTTGAAGGTAGTGTGACGTGATGTGGCTCCACCTCTTCCTCTGAGGGACCAGAAACTCTTTGGCAAAGCTGTCAGATCATTTTGGTTAATGATAAGCCTGGCATTGCTGTCTTTTCCATCCCACAGCTCTGTATGGTCAGAGTCATCCTGCCATGTATCTGGTGCCCACAGCCTCCTTTGCCAGTGACTCTGCATGCTGGAACCCAACAGCATGATGGCATGCAGCCTGCCTGCCAGGATTGCTGATCACACAAAATGACAAAGCGTCAATGCAACCATGACTAGTGCCACCATCAGAGGGAGGTGACACCCCATTGATCCCTGTGGACAGAGGAACACAGCACTGTATTTGGTGCATGGTTGCTGATTTGGCCTTTCCTCGTGTGCTTACCGAGCAACCCACATGCTAAATGTGTGTTGGTCAAGGTAACAGGTACAACAGAACATTTTTCTATGATCCACACAGAACCTTCTAGGCTGAGAGGTGATCAAAGGGTAACAGCATGACATCTACCAAACTCAAGAGAGAAGCAGAAGTTTGCAGCAGACTCATTGTCTGGCATCTCCTCAATGGGGGAAACGGGATTGTACCCTCTTCCTGGCTGCATCTCTGCTACTCTTTTCTCCATCATATGGCATGCTGTAATATGGATTTGCAGGGACATATCTGTATTTTTCTGCTGGATTTAATTGGGCAGAAAATACTTCACAACTTATTTAAGTAATTATATTTTATGGAAACTATGTGCTTCTACATTTGTTTCCATTTGAACATTAACATACTTATCAGTGCTCTACATCTGAGGTCTCCAGAGGTTTTGGAGGTACTAATTAAGAAGCACTCATGAGAACTGTGTAATAGCCCCGAGTCTAGCCAGCCAAATTAATTTGTTGCTGTAGTTGGTCTTCTGTGGTCCACAGCTGGGAGATAACTTCCAAGAAGTATCCTTGTAAAATGTGAGCACTTTAGTGGCTCCAAATTTTCCTCTGATTTATAAATCACTAGGACTCAGTTTGCAAAATTTCACTGAGTATTTCAGTGTATGAGTCAGTTGTTTGACCAGAGCTGGGCTTGGTCCGGTTCAGGGGCAGTAGAGAGTAACTCTGATGGATCTTACTCAGATGGGAGAGTCTGAGGGCAACACAATTATTGAAAAATGTGGAACCGGTCGGGTTCAGGCAGTGGAGATTTGGTGAGGGAAGATTAAGAAAGAGGCTGATGGGTGCTACAGCCCTTTAAAATTCGCAAACTTTGAGACATCTGGGGAGATAAGAGCTGGCAGAATGTCTTTAAGTTAAATGTAAGACTAACTGAACATGAAGTTGACTGAACATTTGAAAAAAAAGACATGGTGCCAAGTAGCGAAGTCTTAGAATTACTGGGAGATGTCATCCACTTACCAGGAATGATAAATTATAATAAAAATCATAGTTACTAGTCTATCAGTTTATATTTTAAGAGTTTCTGAGTTTATAACCACCTGAGGAGATCTTGGTCAGAGAAAGTTGCAGAGTCCAGAAAGCTCTCTAAGAAGAAACAGGACTCAGATGCAGAGAGAAATCAGATGCAGAGAGTGGAGGTTTGTTTCTCAGCATGATGATTCAAAGGGAGCTTCTGGCTGTACAATAGTAGGTTAAAGTGGAGCTGGCTTGCTCCAGAATGTCACTCTGAGAAATCAAATCAAATGCCAACATCTAATTCAAAATCCTATTACTTTTCCTTCTTGACCCAAGAAAATGTTCTGTTCTGAATTGTTCATTTAGGGCTGGTTTTTAACAGTGAGCTTTGGGAGATACTTTCATCAAGTGACAGATTTTGTACTTAACTAAAATAAGGATATATTTTTACACGGTCACCTAAAGACAACCCTTAATGTATTCTAGTGCCCTGAACACATTGTTAAGTTGAACTCACAGAAGATTTGAATTTTAAAGGCAAAAATTCTATGTATCCTGATTATTCACGAACCATTCAGGTCAGATACTGCTTTACTATATGTAGAATTTAGAAGAACTCAAGTATGATTCTATCATTCCACGATTCTGTGAAAATATCTAAGGCTGTTGGGATTCAATAGATCCCGTGAGTATCAAATAAATCTACAGCTGTTAAACAAGTATAGTGCCTCTTTAAATTTCTTATATTTTTCTAAATTATCATTTGGGGGATTTAAACACTGGAGGACAGGCAAAGTAGACTTTCCTTCTGTTATAAACAAACCTTTTAATGCTTGTATAGCCCCAGCAATAACAAGAGAATATGGGTCCAAGAAATTTTGCTAGTGTACGTTGTATCCTCATGCAGGGTTCTTTTAAAGAATTTGAAGGAAAAATGAAAAAAATAGCCCAATAGGGCCATTGAGATGAGTTTTACCAGTTATGCATGCTAAGACTATTGGCTACTTCTGGCAATTCTGAAAAGGCTACTCCTGAAAAACAAGATGTGGAAAAACTCCTACTGAGATTTATCTTTAAACAGTGATGATTGCCTGGATCACACATGGCAAAAGAAGATTTTTTCTTTAATTTCATTTTTTGCATTTTACTTTTGTCATAAGAGATATGCTCATTTTTATTTCAAGTGAAATCTCTGTTATACCTATGTAAGAAAAAATACAATTCAGTTAGAAATTTAATTTTAGCACTTTTAACTGATTTTTTTTCTCTCGAAATATATTTTTATCACATAAGATAATGCATAAGTGGTATAAAATTCCCCCTTGGTTCTTATTTACAATACTCTATAAATATTTCAGCTACTTTATGACTGTTTAGTATTGAATGGATTGATTATCTAGCTAGCTGGATACATAATTAAGATCTCAAAGTCCATTTTTAAGCTTGTGTATAACAGCCAATGAGCAAAGCTTTTAAACGTTACCCTTCAACTCACACAGCAGTCTCCCTCTCTTCACAAAACTATATTCTTGTCTACAATTTTAAGGGCTTTTGTAAACTGTGTAAGCAGCAGGACCTTTGGTTCAGCATCAGTGATTTTTCCAGTTAAATGTATAATTCACCAACTGGAAGGACAGACACCTTGGAGACATCATTATTCTTCACCTATCTGTCATAAACTACAGAGGATCTGGCTGGTTCAGATGCAGTCCTTTTATCTTCAGTCAGATTTCTACATTATTTTTTTCCCCAAATAGATCCACAACGTATTCATCACACCATGAGCAAGAATTTCAGCCCTAGCATCACCAGTTACATAAGTTTTGAGTTGAGTAAACTAATTTTCCCGCATTTCAGTCATGTAAAACGGTTGGTGGAAAGGTCACTCATTAGTGAGGAGATATGCTGCTGCCCTGGTGGCCAACTGGCTTTGCACTCTTTTGGTTATTGATCTGGGAACGTACAGAAGTTGGGAAATGGCTGCAAGGCAAAGCTCATCTCTCTCCTCTTGAAGGTCTCCTAGGAAAGCTACCAAAGGTTTTCTTCTACACTCCACATCTCTGATATGGGTAATTAAGGTTAGGCAGGTGAAATAACTAAAAGCAAAACATTCAGAACACTAATTCCTCCTGGAAATAAGCTTTCAGGACAACAAATCCAAGGAAAATTTTCTTGGCAGAGGAGAAACACATCAGGTCAAAGTGACTCAACGTTTAGTTTTCAGAAAGCAAAACCTTTCTGCAGTCAAGGCCAATAAAAATGTTTGATCCATCTTTTGTACTCCCTATTCCTGACCTTCAGTGGCTGATTCAGAGCCAATGTGGATTGGGACCATAATCCCAATGAAACTGTAGAGACAGTCACCACCATTTCTTCTAGAGGGGTCATCCTAGTCCCTGGGATCTTGCCAGTGAAAGTGATTCAAGTAAATGGAAAAGTGAAATTTGGGAACATCTTCAGCATTCAAACAAAAATGAGCTCATGACAGAAGCAAACTGAAAAGTGTTATCAATTGTCAAACACAGGTGGACACTAGTCATGTAGGGTTTTTTATCCAAGCAGCATAACTATGCATTTCAGAAATGGGTCTGGGTTATTAGGCTATCTAAAACGCATGGGTACTATAGAGTGTGAGGGAGGGAAAGCAGGTGATAATGTTTCTTGGGAAATGCTTAGGTAACTTTTGAGTTAGTTTTCTTAGGTCACCTGGTCAGGTAGCCTAAATACTGTATCCTAGAGTGGACACTCAGATTCAACTGCTTTACCCTGTTAGGCCACAGAAAGATGGCTGATGCTTCTTCAAAGGAAGGAAAGGAAAAAAGAGTTTGTTGGGAAACTCTGTCCTCCCTGTGTAAGTCTCTCACAGGCTGTTTATTCCCTACTCCTGTTGACTGTCCAAGTTCACGGTACAATGGAGAAAGGAGAAGCAGGGGAGTTTCCCTCACAGGGAGCACGTGGGTCTATGTGCAGCAAGGAGCCGCAGGCATCCACCTTGCTGCCTCGGAGGTTTCCATGGCCAGCCTGCAGCAGGCAGGCTTGTTTTAAGGCAGTCTTGGGAAGAAATATTCTGCTCTCAATCCAGATTCTCAGGTTGGGCTCCTACGTGACAAAATGTAGTGTCAAATGATGTATGCCCGTTATACAGTCTGCTGGCAAGAGTCATTTAAAATGAAAATAAAGCAATATGGCAAATGTCCCAACCTTCAAAATATTCTATTGCTTTCAATTCCACTCTAATTTTGGGTAAAAGCACTGTCAGCAGGAAGCCAGGTACACACACAAGAAGTAGAAGCAAGTGCAGTGTGGGTATTAACCTATGGCTCTTTGGTCCCACAGGATGCTGGGTCGAATTCACAGCCTTATCAAGTTTATTCCTGTTCCTTTGCTGAGGGAGGAATAAGTGTTAGCTTGCTATCTTGGGAATTACACAGGGCCAAATCGAAGGCCAAATAGAAAGAAGCCATTGGAAGCAAAGTCTTAAAAACATATTGGTTAGTCTCTGAAAAAAATTACGTGCATTTAGTCTTATATGAATGAAATTTAAATACTTTTTAATAATTATTTCTTGAACCTTTTTTCTGTCCTTTATTCCTTCCTTTTTTAATCTTTTATTTTCCATAAGTTTTATTATTGTGATAGGCCAGGTTGTAGTGGGATAGTTCAAGACAGATAAACTAATTTTTTTCTTCAAGTTTTCCTTTCATTTATTAGGGAAACAGACAGTGACTTGCACAGGAGCTTTCCAAAATAGTTGCCTAGAGCTGATTAGCACGTTATTCTGCTGTCATACGGTGTCGAGGTTGCATGATATAAAGCAGAATTTCCACTCGTTCATTTCTGGTCTGGGTTTGACAAAAAGGCAATTTTTTTTTTTCTACAGGGAACCTTTAAAATCTATTAAAGTTTGTTCCACTGAGAACTGACGATTGCTTTTTAAAGTATTTCTTAAAGGGTGTATTCTTTTTAACAAGAAACCAATGTCAGAGTTCTGTGAATGAAAGAATGAGCTCTCCAAAATGATTGATGGTGCTGTCTTACTTCTCTTGATTGATTAGTGCTTTGGTTCTGAAACTTTGGCCCACAGACCAGCTGTGTCCTGTAGAGGGCTTGCTACCAGAATCTTTAGAGAGGAGATAGATCCCATGATGATGGCTTCTCAGCTTGATTCCTACTGTTAAATCATCTTAAAAGCAGTTAAAAATTCATGAAACATTTTACTAATCGGACTTCTTCTAAGAAAGCAATTCTAAGTGGGAAAATTATTTTTGCTTCTGAAGTTGTTAATCTTTTTAATATACCTAAATAATAATTAATAACTTATTTATAAAGCCCCACTGGCATGACTGAGGTGCTTGGGGTACTATACAGCATGTTCAAAACAGAAGCAAAACAAAAAGAACAAAAGTTCACCCTCATTAGAGTCTAGCCAAACACAAGAAATATTGCAGACAAGATAACAGGATCTGCTTCTCTAATCAAGCAGTCTTGACATTTGTATTTTTACAGTGATGCCGGGATTTGAAATACATCACTGTAAACCTCAAATCATGTCGAAATAACAGTGAAGTCTCTTTGTTCTTCCACAAACCTATTTTCATTTCACATAACCTCCTGAGATTTACTATTGCAGACATGAAGCATAAACCACCAAAACTGTAAGGTATTCTGCACTGCTGAGGCTCTGCATGGTACCCTCTGCAGCCTCCTCCACAGAAACAAGCTGAAACTCAAAAGTTCCAGGATCTGTGCAGTAAATGTTCCAACTCTGACCCAACACATAGTGGGGGAAGTTATAAAACAAGGTATTGCACCTTCCCTCTACCCTTTCACAAATGGTTGTGAGGCAAAGTTTCCTACTGGCCAGCTCTTTCAGCAGGGGAAACTCAAACTGGTATAAAGATAATTTTTACAGATAGCTGCAACCGTATGAATTTCAACACCACCCTGTCCCAAACCTAGATAAAAGACCTACTAATTAACACTTTGCTATGTATAAATTTAATCACTGGAATGCACTTACAGGAGCAATTTTTAAAGTTCCATCTGATTCATACTGCAGGCAAACATCAGCTACTATTTTCCTGCAGTATCACCAGGTACCAGTTCCACAATACAAACTTTTAAACATGTAAGCTGGCTGTACGAAACAAGTGAATTTGCACTCCCTCTCCATCAGGCACCAGCAATACTGTCACTCTTTACAAATAGGTTGAACAGGTTATGGGAGATAAATACAGGAGCTAAAAATAATGGAAAATATATAGTGACTGTTAGGCTGTCATTAGCAGCAGCTGTTCCTGTTAAGGCTCAGCTCTTAAACTATTGAAATAGGGAAAACAGATTAAAGCTGTTGCTTTGATGCCTTAATACAGTATCTATTTGATTTGCGATTACATAGTTCATGAGGAATAATTCCCCAAATATTTTTGTAAAGCCATTTAACAGCCTTCAAAAATATTACAGTGTAATTTGTAAAATTCACTCTCACGAGTCTGGCTTCAGAAATACACCGATGCGTAGATGACTTAAGAGAGCAAAGAGCTGAGCCTGATTTTGGATTTCTATCTCAAGGTGCAACATTTGCTCTAAGCAATAGGTTTTGAGGAAGCTCAGCTGGAACGGAGGACAAGTATTAATGGTGGAAGTTCAAAGGCATGGGTGGGAGCAGCGAGGATGGATGGGCACACACTCCACTAACACGCAGTGAGACTGATGAGGGGATCTGCGTTCCTGTCCTGTACGTAGGAAATGTATGTCCCACTCTATCATCTGACTAATTAAACAGTGCTTCACTCAGAGGAGTCCACATCAGATTGGACTTGAATAGATAGACCAGACTCAGTCTCCATTAAAACCCCACAAGAAGGCACTGCAGAAGAATTTTGGCTTTAACGCTATGGCCATCACTGCTCCAATGCAGATGTCACATTCACCCCCAGCTACATAAATGCCAGGACACACAGATCCAAGGCAGGAGAGCACTGTTTTCCTGACTGACTTTCTGGAATTTCATTTTTGCTTCCTAGAAAGTGAGGCTGAGCATTTCAAAGCATTCATCATTTAAAAAAAAGCAAACAACCCTTGCAAAAACAGCTCTTTCACTGTGCTCTGTCGCTGATGCTGCTGAGGTATAGTCTGACCTCTGATGCTAGAAACGCTGCAGTTCTGGCCTATATGGGAGAATGTTTAGCTGTATGGAAGGAAAATAATAAGAATTCTTTTGAGTTTCCTATTAGATTATACAACTACCTCCCAAAAGTAGGGAAAGAAAATGTAGTATCAGCAGAATTACCATTTAAGCAAGGAAAAAACCACCAGGTAGGAGAAGATAGTCAACAACAGCCTAAAACTTACGGTCAAATATTTATTTTTCCTAAAATCTGGTTTTGCCACCTTTTATTGTATACAATTTTCTCCAGAAAAAAAAAAAATGAAAAAAAAAGAAAAGAAAAGAAAGGAAAAGAATACTAAAAGATGCAGCTGTTTACTTTGTTGTAATTTATTGCAATGCCAAAATGACATGAAACATTACAAGCTCAATTGCTAATCACCTTTTCTTTTTTCCCCTGGTAGTTTTTTACCTTTCAGAACCCCTTGCCTGAGTAAAAAATTGTTTGTCATTAACCTCTGACAGCTTTGAAAATTGTCTTTGGACTAAAACACAACAAAGTAATTTGCTGCATCCAATCATCTAGCATGAGTTCAAACCTAGGAAGTCAAAGTCTGTAGTTTACATAGAGTAAATTTAAACAAAGATCTAGGGGATCTAGACATTGTACTGGACAATCTTCAACTCTGTCTTGTGTGAAATGAGTTTGTGCAAGTCTGGTTCATTGCACAAGGCGATTCAGTCCCTTGAATTAGTTTCTAAGTCAGGAAAGCAATAAGAACATTAAAGAAAAAATAATAAAAAAAAACAACCCAACAACCCTAAACCCTAAAATTCTACCTCCTTGTTATGCAAGCCTTCCTGCTCACACACTTCAAGGTAAACACCTCCTTTGAAGAACAGAAATGGTATTGCTGAAAGTTAAGTATATGAAAAAGAAGAAACAAGGCTAATGATTGTTTTGCCCAGTGGAAAACTCTCCAAGTTGTGTTATTTCAGCTCCTATAAATATCCGAAGAGGATTTTCATGCTGCATTGGAAAATTCCACAGCAGCAACTCACAGTCTATTCTACAGGTAATTCATTCCCCTCCCTTCTTTTATGCCTGCTCATTTCTTGTGTACAAACGCCATACACAGTTTACGAAAACATTTGCTAATTTTCTGAAGGAATCAAACAGTTTCAAGAACTGCATCACAACAAATCTCAAGGCAATACCTAATTTTGCCCTGCTCATTTTTAATGCTGCCTGTATGTACCTAAGTCACAGACAGCCAACAGGATGTACCAGACAAATGTAAAGCCACTTTTCCCCTCTATCCTCTGTATTACTGAAATAAGTGGAGCATAAAGACAAGTGAAAATAGAAAAAAGATCCCTTCCCATTTCCATTGTAGCATCAAGCTATGAGTTGTATGTTTGTTTTTAAAACATGCAATAAGTGCTGCTGGATACTTTGTTTATAAGTGCATTTGCATGCTTTTCTGTTTAATACAATTTGGGAAAACCCAGAGAGACTACTTAGATGCCTTCAACTTGAAGCACTAGAAAAATAAGCCCTTGGCCCCAACAAGATATCAAAAAAGGTAAGACCTGGGAGATGGTCTCCCTGTGGGCTGTTCCTTGGCACTTTCAGCTGCATCTTCACCTTCATCCGTACACATTCACACACATTTCACAGCCAACAGCAGACACGGGGCTATGTCTGAAACTCCTGCCTCCCATTCAGAATTAAATCACTTCCATTCAGATGGGACACAAACCTTTTGGTCTTTTTCTGAGGCCAGACATTAAACTAAGTAGACCAGATCTTTTTAAAATACAAGTTTCCTTGGGGCATAATGATGCCTGCCTTTTGGAGTGTAGGCCAGGGCAGGATATTTTCTAAGGAAGAGGAGATTCAAAGTCTGCAGGTCCTGATGTAGGATGAATCCAACCTATTCAATACCTGAGTATTGAATATCTCAGTTGCCTTGCTGTTAAAAGTTTGCAAGTCTTTTCTAGCTGATGCAGAACTGAAAGCTATTACTGCTTCCAAAGAGGTGCCAGGCACTAGCCTGGATTCATTTGCCTTCAGTTAAAACGTCTTTTGTCCTAAGATGGAATCCTATACAAAGGATTTATGAGGCGCTGAGGATTAAAACTACTGAGGATTCAAACACATCGGTGCTGATATTGAACCAATTTTAAAAGGAGTTCTTAACTGTCCTACTTTCGGCATGTAGCAAATAATAAAATCAAGGTGTATAGTTTAGCATTTATGTGTCCCTGTTTCCCCACAGAGGATGACAGCCAAAATCTTTAGCCACTCTGATACAGCACGGGTTGTGCAGCCTCTCCTTGCCAGTCTTCAGGGGAACTTCTCAAGGTGACTGCCCCCATCCGTACAGTCGGGGTTTTCACAATCAGGCTCCTGGAATGAAAACCAACATATTACTGTCAGTGCAATATACTAAAATGCTGATGCTGCAGAAAGAAATAAGGGTTCTGGATTCATAGACTCATTCAAAAGCAATATAAAATAAATAGGGAAAATGACTATGTGGTAGGAAAGCACAGTGGTGCCCATACTGAGAAAAGAGAGAGACTATTTCTTTGTGCTGATTTAGAGGGAGGCTGCCAAGGCACATCCAGTAAATTACTATTGTTCAGAGTCGTCTGAACAAGGATCTCTAAAAGCTGAGTTTGATATACAGGAGAAATACTCAACTGATTGTTACACAATAATAATTGACTGCAGAGGAATGGACTTTCTGTGGAAGCTGGGACTGTATTTTGAGTTGGGGAAAGCTTTTTACACTGTGCAGCGAAGCCTTGGACTTTACTCTATTGGAATGCACTTTTCCAGATGGCTCAGAATGCTGCCTGCCCTTGCAGCCCCTTCTGGGGACAGGCAACAGACTGTGGTGCTGCAGAGATGCACAACTCCAAAGTTTCCTAAGAAACATGACTGGGAGGAGGAGAAGCAGATTCTGCTCAAGAGCCGAGGCTGCAAGTAGCTAAAAATTAATCTGATGAGGGACGTTGTGCCAGTGGAAGTCAGGATGGAGCATGTGCAAAGCTGCTGAAACAATTGCATTTTCGTGCTTTGTAGCTCACTTGATGCTAAATTCAAACATATGGCATTATTTTTAGCACTTAGAAAACCTGAAATGCTCCAGGCAGCTCCTATCTGTTCTGTCTTGAGTAAACATCTGTTTTGTCAGTCTGATGCTTAATTCTTAAAATGTAGAGTTTCCTTATTTTCCTTGTCCCTTTACCCTTTTTTTCTCCTTTCCTTTTCCTTTTCCACCCTTTTGTAGCCTGCAGTTTATAAGAGAAGGAACTGCCCTTGAATCATTTCCCAATTTGGGGGTGCCTCTTTGAGACGCCCAAATGTTTGATGCACCTGATTCTCTGACTGCAAGCTGAGCTGGATTTGCTTTCTGCAGACAAATATCCCTCACAGGAGAAAAAAATATAGGGAAAGGAGAGGAGAGGAGAGGA
>VXBW01004775.1:306825-355652 GCA_013400375.1 Thinocorus orbignyianus
AAAAAAAAGAAAAAAAAAGAAAGAAAAACAAAAGAGAAAGGAAAAAAAATAGTAGAAAGCATTCAAATGGTCTGGGTAAAATTTATGATCTGTCCCTCATTTTTCAGTCCACTAGAGCCAGACAGCAGCATGTTGCTGGAACAACGTGTGCGCAAAGGACTGCTGACCTCATCCGTAAGTAGCAAGTTCATTAAGATGCACATGTCATCCTTTTCTGGGACAGTACAATGTGTTGCTGACTCACATGGGCTGAACCCTTATGGCACCGTCTAACCCTAAATTACTAAAAATGATGCAGATTCTGCCACTCTGGCTTCTCCCAGTTAACATCTTGCTCCACAAGCTATTTTTTTTTAGTTTCAGTGGGGCTGCATCTGCAAACTAATTTTCAGAATAAAGAAGAGAGAATCATGCCTGGTGACTCTAACCATGATTCCAACAGAACCAGATAGGAATTATAACAAATAGCAGAAGGAATGAAAATAAACTTGATCTGGGTTCAGACTGGGCTAGGAAGAAAGGGGAAAAAAGAATGAAATCACAATTCTTGCTTATATAAATAGCACCTGTTTTGACAAATTTTGTATGCCTATATTTTCTGAATTAGCATGCTTCCAAAGTACCACTTTTCACAGAACATAAATGACAGCATTGACAAAAAAATAATACAGGCTGTTACTATATATGTTTATAATTTTTAAGCTTTGCAAGCAAAGAATTGTCAAATTCATCCAGTAATTCTTAACCTAAGCAAACTCGCTTGGTCTTAGCTCTGGGAGTTAGCTCCTTCAGCAATAATGCAAGACACCAATATTTGCAACACCAGCAGTGTACTCCAGAAGTTGACGGTGGGCCCAATAGTGTAAGATCTTCGTTAATGACCTTGTCAGTGGCCCAGAGTGCACCTGCAACAAATTTGCAGATAATACAAAACGTAAGAAGTTCCATCTAAACATGAGGAGAAACTTCTTCACTTTGAGGTTGGCAGAGCCCTGGAAGAGGCAGCTCAGAGAGGTGGTAGAGTCTTCTCTGGAGACATTCCACCTGGATATGTTCCTGTGCAACCTGCTCTAGTTGGACCTGCTTTGGCAGGGGAGTTGGACTAGATGGTCTCCAGAAGTCCCTTACAACCCTATATCATTCTGTGATTCTGTGTTTCTGTGACATACTGCAAAGATTCTAGTGAAGGGCCACAAAAGTGAATAAGGAACTAGCATCCATCACACAAGGAGAGGCTGAGAGGGCTGGGACTGGTCAGCCTGGAGAAGAGAAGGCTCAGGGATATATTATCAGCATGTGTAAATACCTGATGGGAGGAAATGAAGAAGAGTGTGAATGACTCTTCCCAGGAGTGTCCAGTGAAAGGACAAGAGACGACGAGCACAAATTGAAATATAGGAAATTTCAATTAAACATTGAAAAACCTTTTTACTCTGGGGATTGCTAAACACTGGTACTGGTTGCCCAGAGAGGTTGTGGGGTCTTCATCCTTGGAGATATTTGAAACCTGACTTGACATGGTTCTGAGCAACCTGCTATAGCTGATCCTGTTTGCAAAGAGGGGTTGCCTGGGGCAGTTTCTAAAGGTCTCTTCTAAGCTCAACTCTTCTGTAACTCTGTGGTACTTTTTAAACTACATCTGCAACATTGCAGCAGTTTTTTTTCAGTTGATTTGTATTTGCATTTTCAACACGTCTACAAATAACAGACGTATTTATTGCTCACAGTATTCAAGTCCATAATTTTCTAGCACTTTTTAGGGCATAGGTAACTTGTAACTGCATTTAAGCATTAAGACACTTTGGCTTTAATGATGGAGAATCAAGATGCCACCATTTGTGCAGGACGGCACTGAAAGATTCACATTTGGACACACCTCAGTGAGATAAACAAGCTCTTTCCTTAGTAAGACCATCACAGCAACTCATAAACCAAAGTGATGTGTCTGACAGGTGTCTGACAGAGTTTTCAAGGATGTTCACAAGACAGACATCACTGCCATGGTTTCACAAGGCCCTAAGTAAATGAGAGTATAAAGCCCTTTAGCAATTCTCATAGCTATCTTGATCATGCAGTCTTAAAAATGAGCAGGGTTGAGAATCAGACCTGGATGATGTTGAACCATGAGATGTGGAAAATGGGGAACACAAGCCCACATGCGTCACCTAGCTAATTTCCCAAGCATCTAAAATAATTTGAAAATGTGGTTGTGGCCTAGTTAAAAAAGTGACCTAACTAAGATGAACAAATATAAACAAAATATTCCTGAAATTAGGACAAGATGTACATAAGAAAAAAATTGCAAAACTTCTTTGTGAAGTTCCTTGCAACTCATTCAAAGTTTTGCTCATCCTTTCAAGTCAAGACAAGAGCATTACAGTTTACTGTCCTATCGAACAAAACCAAGTAGGATTCACCCCTTACTACAATTTCAGCTACCAAAATGCCATTTGGCTCTTCTCTCTAGTCTCTCTTTCTCTGACGTTAATGCAAGAGCCGTTGTAAAAGGTAGGCTTGTTATGGATAACTTGATAGTAATACAAAAATACAAAAATTGCTGTTCTTGTATTCCTCTTGCTGTTGAAGAAGAAAATTATACTGTAAATTAAATCTGATTTTATGACATTTTGCATGCATATAGATCTTCATATGAACTCAGGGGAGCATACTTTATTTGAGTTCTGTAGTCCTTATACTTTTTAATTAATTTTTCTTTGTAATTCAGAATAAGTTTCTAATGGATTCATGGAACAATATGGGGTCACTTGGGGGTGATTTTAATACCTGCAATTCCCATGGTTATTAATCAAAGACTTTTTAGCCTTTTAGATAAATTATCTGCCTTCTGTTTAGAAGATTGAGATTAAGCATGTGAGAGAAATTGTCCCTACTGACACGAGGAAAAAAAGTCAAGAAAAAACAAAATGCAGCATTTTGGATATCTCACAAAACCACAGAATATGCTGTAGATTTTCAATTTTCTTTCATCTAGCTTCATGAAAATAATTTGTTATGAAAATAGCAAGGATTCTCAAAAGGAGCGTTTTTCGTTTACTGACTATAAATCTCAAAAGCTGCCAGAACTGGCAAAACTTTTTCTAATTTGTGATTTACAGTTTACCAGTGACAGTTTTTAAAAAATCATCCAGTTTTCTAAACACCTAAGAAAAAAAGTGTTCATTTAATTGGGAATGTAAATTTGCATACCATCCCCTTAGACAGGGGCGGTTTTGTTTTCATCTGCTGAATCCTGAATCATATAAACAGCCAGTTTCTGTGCAATTGATTAAATTCTTCTTGACTTCATTTGGTTCAATAATTTGAAAAATCCTGGTAGATTCTGTTCACTAAAGAAGCAAAAATGTTTGGTTTTTCATATATTTTTCTTATTCCAGAGCTGCATAACTGTAGGGCAATGGCCTCAAGGCACAGCAAAGAAAAGAGCACGCAGCTGATCACTGGATTTCTACACATGTGAAAATATATCAGAATATCAACACTCACAGTTCTGTTCATCCTTCAACAATGGTTAATCCTATATCAATATTCCTTAACCAAACAAAACATTTTAAATAGCTGTGGCCTTGTCTCCAACTTTTCAGATGGAACCATCCTCAACATGTGTGGAAATTCAGTGCTTATCCGTGGCTCGCTGCTAGCTCTCTGTCAAAGAGAAATTAGTCACATTTTACAAAATTATTTTAAGTATTTATAACAGATCTACCATGCTAATATCTAAGTATTTTGCAATTTTCCTTCACCTTCTGAGGAAAGGCTCGATTTATCAGTTTGTTAACCTGGGACCCAGCTGCCCATGAAGGACAGGGTGGTGAACCATTCAGGTTCTGGGAGGTGTCTGAAGGAGTTTAGCTGTGTCAGTGCATTGGCTCAGCTGGGTGGATTAACCTGGTCCTATAACACATCCAGGTGGTTCACCAGGCTTCTTCAGTCAGTGCTGTGAAGCATGGAATGATACCCTTTTAGCTGCATGAAAAAAGTCCAAGTGGGTGGTTTGAAGTCACATGGAAGTCTGTCACAGTACCTGGATGCTGCTTTCTTAAATCCGAATATACGTTCTCTCCTCTTTCTTAGCCACCAACCACATATAAGTTGGAAAGTAGCAAGACAAGATGAGAAAGAGCAGCTAGTCACCAAAAATTATCAGGAAGAAATATTCCTATAAAGAAAAGAGACCTAAGTGGGTAAACAAACCATACGTCCTCATAATATGGCGCCAAAACAGAACTCAGAAACATTTTTCACTTTCATCCCTCAGGAGCTATTTTCTGGAAAGGTAATTAAAAAGAAAAGACCTTGTTGAAAGCTGCAGAGAAAGTCAGGGAATAAAGCCATGAGGTGAACAAAATAATCAGTCCTTGAAGACAGCCTTACACAGTGACGTACAATGTTCTCCATAACAAATATTTATTTCCTATGTAGAGCATTCCACATTCCTGTGTAGGACTACATTTAATAGGCAGCAAAACATCTTCAGAAAAATACATTTATATACATTGTAGAGTATACAGCGCGTACTTAGCTTCATCATTGTGATGTGACGAATGCTGCATGCCTTTTCTTCCTAGAAGATGCCTTCAGATGTCTTCATATTTGTTCTGCCAACAGAATAGAAAAATTAGTATAAATGCAACTTTGCTCCATGTAACTTAGAATATAGAATCGTAGAATCATTAGAATTGGAAGGGACCTTCAAGATCATCCAGTTCCAATCCCCCTGCCATGGGCAGGGACACCTCCCACGAGACCAGGTTTCTGAAAGCCCCATCCAACTTCGCCTTGAACACCTCCGGGGATGGCACATCCACAACTTCTCTGGGCAACCTGTTCCAGTGGCTCACTCATGTTTTGCATCTTCATGGAAGGAAACAGTGCCAAAATATATGTACATGTATTTATTTATACTGTAAAGAAGAAGAAGCGAAGACATGCAAGCTTCAAGAATGTGCATCTATCAACAGGTTTTATTAAGGTGCAAGAACACTATTTGTATTAGATACTTAGGCTTGGCATTTTGCAGAACTGTCTTATTCTTAAAGTGGAGATAGTGCAAACCATATTCCTGTCTTTATTTGCCATGATCCTTTCATGAATTTGTGGGTAACATTGTGACATTAAAGTATGGCAGGAGCATGTTTATCTCACTGGAATGCTAAAAATGGAGTGCTAAAATGATGATTAGGAACATCATCCAAATTGTCCATAATTCAGCCACTGGCTTTACTCAGGGGCATGAGGGGCCAAGTGCCTCCAATCTCAAATCAGAAAGAGAGAGAGAGGCAGCGTGAGTCAGAGCAGATGGTTGCTGACTTTCAGGCAAGGAAGAAATGGATGGGGAAAGCTATTCTCAGCTATGTTTCTTCCAGACATTGCTCCAAAACCTGACCTTATACTAGTAATGCGAAGAAGTTTTACTTTTGATGTCAAAGAAGTTTTACTTTTAATATCAGATACTTTGTTTCTGCTAATGCACATATTTTTAAAATTTCTTTTAAGATACAGGAGTTGGATGACAATAGGAAAAGCAATGGAATGTACTTTCTTGAATCATAGTACTGCACAGTCTGAGTGATAATTCTATAAAGCTGTAAGAGCATCATCTTTTCTAAAATCACACACTGCTAATACTTATTATTGCTTTTCATAGCTGACCATTGGAACAATACTCTAAGGAAAAAGGACTTATGTTTAAGCTGAAACGCATGCTTTCCTTTTGAATCAACTTTGCAATTTCAAGGTTATTCATTCTGTATTATATGAAATGTGTTACCAATATGAAATTTTCAAAAGCTGAAACAGAACCGTGAGATAACCTGAAATTATCATTATTGCTTCCATTTTTCATTCAAAGAATTAGATATCTACTGAATTTATTCTAGGTAAAAGAAACCGGATTTCTAAATTTCAAAATCCTGTGTAAAATGGACTTGTCACTCTTTGTCAATACAAATTTGGTGTCTGGTTTGAGGTCTGAGTCAAAAACTTTTGAAAACAGTGGAAGCTGTTTAACTCGACACACTCTAGATTAAACCCACAAAGACTAAATTTGTAGGCTGTGAGGCAAAGCTACAGGAAGACGCCGCCTTTCTTTAGCTGTATATCTTGAATGTGTTTTGCTCTTATAATGGCCTGCTTATCTAACAGATAAACCTGAATGAAACACAATCAGTAAATCACAGCTGAATCATGAAAACAAAGCAGCAACCACTCCCTCAGTTATTTTCACAAGGAGAAGGAAAATTAAAATATTTCTATTTTCTCCCTGTGAATCCACTGGAAGTGTTAACCAAGTCTATTAGCTATGAATGTGGTAAGAAGGTCTGTAGTTTTCTGTGGTTTATCTTACTTTTCAGCAGTACCTCTAGTATTACCAAGATATATTATTATTCCTGAGACAGAGTGTAATTACGGCATGTTGTATCCTTTTGAGTGGGTCAAATAACCTTTATACCACATTTTTAAAGTATCAATGATGCCTAAGTATCCTACAATGTATGCTGCTGACTGGGACATTAAATTTGTATTTAATTATGCAGTGCTGTGTGGAATTGAGAATATATTACACGAAGTTGCTTTGACTGACCGTTAGATACTTTCTGCTGGCATTATTGTACACCTTACTAATGTAGTTATCTTTGTGTTATATGGAAATTAAGGAGTCCAACATTGGGGTTGTTATATATTTAGAAGCTCACAACTACGCAGCTTGCTTTCCTGGTTATGCAACACCTCTCATTCAGACAGACTAACTCAGCTTGCAAAAAATCACACTTACCTTGCAGAATTTGATATTTCGTAATGAAAGCCAAGCCCATCACCAGAGCTAGAAATGCTACTATTCTGTAGTTCCCCCCAAAATATATTCATTTGACTTTGTGGGAGCCCTATAAACTGGTACCAGATGAGAATTTGGCTTTGTGTTCACTGTCCCTTGGGAATGTTGTGTGTTTGTTACATGAAACTCATAAATCACTTTGATGTTATCTGGACCTATATTACCACAGGAACTCTATAGGCTGGTAAAATCTGCTTCTAAATTGTGTAGAATCCACTTAATGCTTCTGGGTATTGAGTCTGATATTAAACCTGCACCCCATTCTGTCCTGAAAGACACATTATGTACAGCATGAGTGCATGGGATGCCAGAAGCAGACCATTACCAATACTTCTATTGCTCCTTTATTATATCTATATGCAGCTATACTGGGAACTCACCCTCTTTCTGTTTAAAAAAATAAACAAAACCAGCTAGCACTTACCACTTTTTCACAATTCAGTATCTGTAGATTATATTGACTTGAGAAGGTGAGTAAATAATGAGAAATACTGCAGTCCAGTATAGGAGGACCAAGAACGTTTAAGTGCTTAGACTAGTAGGTGGCAAATACAGTTCGTTGATGATAAATGTGAAATTATGTGTTCTAAACAAACAATAGAAGGGAGGAAACACCTTCTATACGCTTAGTAACTGAGCCATCCTGAGCACAGAAAATATTTGGAAATTATTAAAACATAATCTTTGCAACCCTGAACCCAGTGTTGAGACACAACAACGAGTTCAGCCAGGATATGGAGATGTATTCTCAGGTAAATATGTTATAAATCAAAGCTTGACTCATGACTGCATAAGGCATTGATCCAGACGCTGAGGGCATGGCATCATACTGGCCACAGTGCCTCAGGAAAAAAGGCAAAGAATCTGAATTCTGGGCATCCCATAATAAGCACACATACTGGAGTGCAAAATTGGACTGCAACAAGATGGAAAATAAATGATCAGAGAACAGAGAATAAACTAATTGTACCAAGAAGGAGCAAAAATAAGAATTCTTAATCACACCATTAGGTACCAAGAAGGTTGAAAACAAAAGCCTTGGTAAGAAAATTCACCTCAGGAATTATTTTTCTTTTAAAAACTCACTGAAGCGTGGAGCGCTGCTGAACTTAAGTGGCTACATGATTTTCTAAACAAAGGAGACATAGGGAGCTACTTGGGAAGAGAAAAAATCAGGAGAGGAAAACAAAAGGATGGAAAGGAAGGAATGACTGTAATAATATTTTAACAGTCAAAAGGCACCAGCAGAAACTGGGCATAGGTGAAGCAGAGAGTGAGCATATGAAGAAGAGGAGACAGACTTTTCAGTCAAAAAGCATCCAATTTAAATCCCACTGCAAATTTCTAACCTGGTGGTTTTATATACAAAGCGCATTGTGCCCCTAGCAGGCTCAGAAGGTTCCAAGCATCTGGATGGGAATAACTCGTTGGGATCTGTGGGTCTGCCTGCACACTGAAAAGATCATTAGCAGAGCTGGTGCCTTAGAGTGGATTTCAGAGCCCAAGTTCTGACTGTTGCTTTTGAAAATTTTCATTCCTTGCCATGTTTACAAGAAGACAGCAAATTTTTTTCAAAGAGATCAGCCCCCTCACACATGCTCAGTAAAAACTGCTGTGATAAAACTTTTATTTGACCTACCCAAAGGGATTAATATTGTGTTCAAATCCAGTTTCAAACTACAGGAGAAGGATCTTAAATTTTTAGGACAGTCCAGATGAAAATCTTTCGCTTAACTCCTTTCTCTCAGTAAGGAACAAACCATACCTTGATGTAATTTTGCAAGCCAAATAATTCATGGTCTCAATTCCAGATCAAAAACTGTAGCTTAGAGCTTAACGCTGACACAGGTCTCATCCAAAACCCATGAAAGACAATAGAAGGCCTTCAAAGTGCTTTGTTAGCAGGGATGTTACCCTTTGGGTCCAGCAGTTAAGCCTTTGCAAATAATTATTGGCTCCCTGACCAATATGCAATAGCACTGAAATTTAGCTAATCCTCTTATATATTTCAGATATTTCCTTTTCAAACTCTGTGGTGTCCAATGCATTCTGAATTATTGAATAAGAGTACCAACTTATTGTTATTACACAGAATCTGTTTCTCAGTCCTTTAAAATACTTCTCCCCTTTTAGTGACACTATTTTGCTCTTTTTTTTTAAATTAAATTTTATTCTTTGCAGAGTTGTTTTTTAATATAACTACAGAATCCATCCAGTTTCCAACTCATGCTGTAAACCATCTCTAACTGATATCTACAACAATTACAATTATCTTTGTGCTTAACTTTTGCTGTGCTCTTTGTCACTTATCTCCTCTTCCCCTCAAGTATTATTTACTTTGTTAGACTTTCTTCCTTTAGGCAAAACCTAAAAACTCTGTAAGACTTCCCAGTGCTACACAGCTAGTGCAACCTAATGTAACATAACTGCTGGAATAAGGCTAATTTCCTTCTTAACACACGCACTCTTTTTTTTCCTTTCTTTCTTTTTTCTTTTTTTTAGAATTTATTTCTTTCCTTTTTTTTAATTTTATTTTTAACATAGAAAAAACAAACCTACAAAGGCTCATCTTACAGTCTGTATCCCAAAGTCTTAATTCAAATACTGCAAAGAGGGCTAAAATATGTTTAGTTAGCAGGGTTCATTACAATCATTCCACATTGTCTTCTGTGGGTTCCATCTCTCTTTGTTTATTCAGAATCATGACGAAAAACAACCCTGCTTTAGTTTTCACAGATTATAGAGATTTAAATTACAAGTGAGTTCCCAAAAATATTTATTTTGTGGTAAGTCAATAAAGTATTAATTTGCTTTACACGAAAACTACCTTTTCACTCACCTTTAAATTTACCCAGTGCCTACTCGTGGTTAACTCACAGAAGTGTTCCTTCAGTTACCAGCAGATCAGGCGCCCCCTTCCACCGATCTCTTGACTAGTTTCACTGACTAAACCAGTTTCAGAGCTAAACAAGAGGTAAGGAAATGGAAATGACAGGACAGCGGCTCTGCTTCTGTACTCCTGCAGGCTCGGCCTTCTCTTCTGGGACTGTTAGGATGTGTCTTCATTTGTGCCAGTTATAAAGACCAAAAATGGGTGTGTGTTAAAAAGCATCATGAAAGTATCACCGAATTTTATTTGAATTAGTAAGTAACCATTACTGGTGAGAAATTTCAGTTATTACCTGAGCCAAAGATAGACTAGCATTCAATATTTCATTCCTAACCTCTTGAGGCATACAAAATGCCTCTTCCCTCTCAAAAAACATGCTTTCTAGAGCAGGTTTTGGATTATCTAATAGTTGTCTGAAAGAGTATACAATTAGGAATAAATATCTCTATTTCTCTGGGGAAAAAAACAAGGCAAAAAGAAAGGAGGATGCACACAGCATCTGCAACGGATTGTATCATTTGCCTGCTGTATCCTTATCTCCTCATGAAGAGAATTCATGAGTGAAAGCAGCTTCTGTTGGAAAGTCAGTATCGCTGTCAGTTCATGGCACATGACTTCAGCAGAATTTCCTTGTGGTGTTGCTGTAAATAGCTTGTGTTGATTGGGCTTGTTGTGTTTTGAATTTTCTATTGTCTAAGCTAATTACAGGTTGGAAGCGTAGGCACAATGCGATGCATGTGAACTACTGATTTAACTGGAGTTTTATTCTTCTCCTTGAGCCACAAAGCCAGGATCTGGTTTTCTTTTCAGAGGGAGGGATCCTGCAAGGAGTATTTGCCCCATGTTAAGATGTAGCTCCAGCTCTGGGGTTGAAGGAGGAGATGTGCCTCGACACTTTTAGATACAGAGCTCACCCTGGATCACAAATGTTCTTTTGGATGGTGGCCAGAAGGTTTAAGCTGCAGGTTTAAGCTGCTACGTGCAAAGTGAGCCAGGAAATTGCAGAACATTAAACTTCACAACTGAGAGATCATAACACATCCTAAAAGCTAACTAGATTTTTTTATTCATGCTATCCTGCAGCTTTCCAGTGTGAGGTATTGACATTTTGTAAAAGATATGGATTTGTTCAGACATGAAAGCAAGCTGAAGGGTACTTTTGTACCATGTAAGAGCACAGGAATTTTTGCATCGACTTGGATGAGTGCAGGTTGAAGATCTGAATGAGTTGCTTCAGCTTAGAGGTAGAAGTTCTCACAATGATAGAAATAAATTTATGAACTCATATCTACGTTTAAAAACTGAACCTAATAGTGGTTCATTAAAAAAACCCAACAATCAAATAGAAAAAACACCCACTTTGTGTCATAAACCATAAAGCCACAGCTTCCCCCGTTTACATATTTACATCTTTACATATAAATAATGAAGTCCTCTTTTTTACTAGTTTTTCCTTATGATTTTTCTCTATTTGATCCAAAATTATTTAGTGGAGCTCAGACTTTCAGATTCCATCTTCTGCATTACTTACTCCTTTTCTTTTTAGTATGGTAAGTAAAAATTAAATTTGATGGAAAAATGACATTTCTCCCTTACTTAGATCTCAACTGAAACTTAATGGTCATCTCCAAACAGTATAGCAAGTATTTGTGACAGCTCTGGATTCACATCCTTTTCTCTCAGTTCTGATTTAGATCCTGCATAAATTTCTTCTGACCATTTTTGTACCTAATGGCATCCTAATTCTTTCTTCCATCCTTACATTCTAATGCTATCATTTCACAGCTTGCATCATTGACATCCATGTTGGGAAAGACATGGTCCTGTTGGTGGGGATCCAGAGGAGGACCACAAAAATTATGAGAGGCTGAAAGAGGTTGTTCAGCCTGCAGAAGAGAAGGCTCCAGGAAGACCTTACTGTGAGCTTTCAGTACTTAAAGGGGGGTTATCAGAAAGATGAGGACAGACTATTTAACAGGGCCTGTTTCAACAGGACAAGAGGTAATGATTATAAATAAAAGAGGGAAGATTTAGATCAGGTAGAAGGAAGAAATTTATGACAATGAGAGGGTGGTGAAACACTGGAAGAGGCTGCCCAGAGAGTTGGTAGACATCCCATCCCTGGAAACATTCAAGGTCAGGTTGGGTGGGGCTCTGAACAACTTGATCTAATTGAAGGTGTCCCTGCATATTGTAGGGGTTTGTACTACATGACCTTTAAAGGTCCCTTCTAAACCAAACTATTCTGTGATTCCATGTTTCTTTTATCCTTGGTTTTGTTCTTTCTGATATAAACAGTTAGTTCACATTCAGGATCTTGCAACTTTTTCCTAGTCAAAGAAGACACAAATTATGAAGGTAGATATTTTCTTTCTGAAATCCTTTTTTTTTGGATAAAGTATATGCACAATGTTCTCTTTCCTGAGATACAGTAGGAATCAGAAAAGAAGATGCTTTTTCTGTGTCAAACCTTTCAAAATTCTTTTCCAGGCACTCTTTCCATCTTTAGTTTTTGCTTTTCTGTCTTTCTCATTGTCTGATACCTCCCCTATGATATTGATGTTGGAATACTAAAACAAACTTAACATGAAAATTCGATTTGCAGAGGGTGTATTTATACGTGAATAAAAATTATTCAGCTGTAAAGAAAAACAATTCTTTTGTTTCATTTCATCAGGTAAGGTGCAAGCACAGCTTTGAAAAATATATTAAAAATGATATATTATCTATTGTATCAAAATCTGATTGATACAGAAGATATTTAACATGAAAACATTTTGTTAGTGCTCCAAATTCTTCATGAACCACATGGTGGCTTTTTTCTTTGCCATGTGTGGTCATGAATAAAAATGAAACTAAAAGCCAAACTCCATTGACTCTGCAATTGCATAATCTTTACGGAGAATGGTCACGTTTGAAATAATGATTTTAACTAAATGTGATTGTGAGTAGAATTTCTGCTTGATCATGGACTTGTATTGTTGCAGAAATAACTAATCAAAATGAAATCCATCTCACACATTCCAAAATATGTTGTCTCTTCAGAAAAAAAAAAAAAAAAAAAGAGATTAAAACCTATTTGTGCCAATGTTAGAAGGCTGAGAAAAATTTCAATGATCTTTGCTTTCTGTTTAGCAAGAACACAATATTAAGTTAATGTGAAAAAAAGACCTCTGCATTAAATCCAGAATAAATAAACTAGCTGACTTTAAAAGATTCTGCAGTAAGAATTATTTCAATGTAATAGTTTTATGCTGATCTCTCAGTACTCAGAGATTTAGTACTTTCTAACAGAATTGGCATAACAATCAGTGGAGTGAATGATGTCATTTCCCAAAAGGGCATTTCAGGTTCTCCTTTCCCAGATACTGTATACCGCAATATTGTGCTTTATTAAACAGAGATATGTAAACCTCAAGAAGAGACTAATTTCAAACTCTCAGATTGAGTTAATACTTGAATTTCATAATTCTAATGTTAAATCTTCTCTATCAGTTTGGTCTAGTTGAGCAGAGAATGTAAAGGGACAATTTAAAAACCTAAAAAAACTCCTGCCTTGTACTTTGGCTTTACTCAGATCTTCCTCTTCCTTTCCATTTATGTCCATCCTGGTTTTCAGACAGATTCCTGGACCTTGGAGCTGTCCTTTGATTGAAATTGTATGGGAAAGTAGCTTTAAAGAATTTTATTTTAAAATTTCACGTTATTATCTCTCTCTGTATCTGTATTTACATGGCTGACAAGAATGAGATTTAAGATATTAACATTCATGGATAATCTTAGTTCAGGTCCAAGAACAAGGAAGACAGAACAAATAGAATAACAGATTGTATTGTCCTGTATGTTGAATTAAATATTAAATGTAAAAGCATGTGGTATATGTGGCCAGATCAGGAGTTCAAACAAGTATTTAACTACTATATTTCTCTTTTGAAGAGCATCAGAATACTTCAGACAAGATCTATGGATGGATATTGGGTTCCAGAATATCTTTGTATGATCCATTGATGCAGATTGAAAAACCTATTCTGTAAGGAGCTGAACAATTAAAATGCTTCATCGTTTCCATAGTGCTTGTAATTGGTTTAATTTCATCAATTCCTTTGGTGCTAATTTGATTTGCTTTAGCTTATCCTCCTTGGCCTGGATCAATTCCACTTAACACTAGTCTTTGCATTCTAAGATACGCTTCCAAGAGCAGTAAGATGAATCATCCTCTGGAGGTAACTACTTTTCTCCTTTAACTATTGAGATGGCCAAGACAACTCACTTATAGAAGACAGAACTTCACTGTTGCTATTAAAGGACCATTTTTACAATGAGAGGTTAGTGAAAGACTCAAACAGGCTGCACAGAGAGGTAGCAGGTGTCCCAGGCCTGGAAACATTCAAGGTCAGGTTGGACAGGGCTCTGAGCAACCTGATCTGTTTGATTGCTCATTGCAGGAGGTTTGGACTAGATGACCTTTAAAAGCTCTTTCCCAATCCAATTTTTTCTGTTTCTATGAGTGCTGGAAAGCAGTAGGTGAATGTCCTAGTAGCCTTTTGTAGCAGCCTTTCAAATTTCAATTGCCTCTTTTATGCATAGCTAGGATTGGCATATTCAGTTCATACAAGCTCTTAATCTAAAATTCTATTTTTTTTACTGTGAGAATATTTGTTTTAGCACCAAAGTTTTCCTTTAATAATTTATCAGGTGACAAATAGCTACTTGTGAAGTTGAGAGCTGGGTTTTGTCTGGAGGTAAATGAATGGAAGCAGAGAAACTTCAGAGGAATAATGCCATGCAATTCAGAGTAAGAGCAGACTAGTTTTCAACTAGCCTGTCTTAATTATATATTGGGCTTGGTGTATGCTCCCAAACTGGGGTACTGATCCCCAGTCAGCAGGAGGTTTGGAAACACAGGAGTAGCAAACAGGGACCCACATTAGGTACTTCAACATCATATGTTCAAACAGTATAGGCTTCCCCCCTGGATATGATTCCATATAACCTCCATATAACACAGATTTCAAAGGCATGTCACCCCTTCTCACTGTTACTGAGGAAATGCCTGACTATAGACCCAGATTTAAGGATGGGTTAATTAGAGGACAAAAGACCAACCCATATAGAAATATTAATATTATCAGTTTGCTGTGGATCCATCACTGTGTTTTTGGAACAAGGGCACGAGGAAGATCGCATGTGGGTGCTATTTGGTACTACCCTTGGAAGGGAATTACAAGGCAATGGCCCAAAAGGAGGCTGAACATATCTGGTCTGGGCGTTAAGTTGGCAGCTCAGAAATCCAACTTGACCAGAGCATGGAGGCACAAAGGTCTGATGCAGAAACCTTAAAGTAACATGTCCTCTTGGCTCCAAATACCAGTTGTGAACATCACTTCCGATATACTGTGTTCTGTTCTGTACTTTTTTTGATGTGGTCAAAAATTTATGGACCACATTTTGGTGGTGGTTAGAATGAGGTTAAAAGTGAGTAATGACAGCATAGGAGAGGATGTATTACTTAGAGAGAGCTATAAATATACACAGCACTTTGCAAACATGTTGGAAAACAACTTACTATCTCAAGAAACTTACATTTGAACTTAGTGGGCTGTGTTTACAGTAAAAATCATAGTAAGTAATGTACTATGTATGTTCTTTTACAATTTTGAGAATTTAGTATGTGTAAGAAGAGGGTTAGGTGAATCTAAGTAGCTTTTAAATAAGGAAAAAATCTTTGTTCCTGTATTTTTAGTCATTTTCAAAAGAAAGTAAAATGAGATTTATTTCATTATTATTGGAAATAAAAGTATTTTTTTATTATTTATCTTTGCTCCATATAACTATACAATAAGTGATAAAAACTTATTTTAAATCACACTTTAAGTTTTATTTTTAATGGTTGTTCTCTTTATATTTTCCTCTCAAGAAATATTACTGTGTAATAAAACTCCAGAGCTCAGCATAAAATTGCAACTAAACTCAAGTTATTAAAGGGAAACCACTGTAATTATTCTGTAGTTTATTAAAACTATAGTAAATCAGTCCTAATAATGGTAAGACTACAGTAATCATATTGAATAATAGCTTCAAGTTATTATCTGTATATTTACTATACTATTATAATAATTACAGTTCAACTATAGGGTTTTATTTAATACAAAGTCTAAATTTACTATGCTAATTTCATTCTACTTTCTTCCTTTGCATAATTCCTAGAATACAGTAAGTACAACTTCTAGTTTGAACTGTGGAAGTTTCATGTCTATTTTAGAAACTGTCATTAAAAGGAATAATAATTAGACCAAATGGTTTTAAGTTAATAAATTTGAGGCCTTTTTGAATGAAAAATCTCTTTGTTTTGTTGTGTTACATGGAATTTTTCCAACATGCCAAAACCAGTTTGTGAGCCTGAAAAGGAAAGGAAATAATATGTTTAAAAATGTTTGATAGATTCATTTTTCTAAAGGTTCTCCAAATATTTATTAAGGTGGCAGATGGGCAAAACAGTACTGTTTTACTATACTGTCTTGTGAGAGTAATATAGAATTTGCAAATAGTGAAATGACACTACTTTGGTATAATACTGAAGGCAGACAATGGGCCAGGTTCTGGATATGTCTGTGTACAAGTATACATGAGATTGTACAACAGTCCAAGAATGTTACAATTCCTTTACTTTAATTGCTTTAATACTTAAGCGACAAAATTCACTTATTTTGTCTCTGCATTGACGATTCCACTTTCTCACATTTAGAGACCCCTATTCCTCTGTAAGGCCATTCGATTTTCTTATATTTAGCTTGCATATTCTTACAGTTCTTGCCAAAAGCTTATTTTTGTATGTCCCACCTCTTCCTGGAATACTTCCTGCAGGTCACTCATTACAGGCTGTTATCCAGAACATGTTGAAGACATCCATAATGACCTGCTCTCTGATCAGCCAAAAGTCAGCTCTCAGTCTTCGAATAGCTCTTGAGACTTTTCAGGAACAGCTCTTTCCAGCTGGCGATTTAGAAAATAGTTTATTGCCATCTCACTAAGTATGATTCATAGAAGTGCCCACCCATGGTCTATCTTCTACAGGCCCAGTGGTTAAACTAGCAGGGCTGGATAGGTTTTCCCCACCTGAGCTTTGTGAGTTGAATTTATGAAAGCAAGAGAGTATTTAAAATTCCTGGGCTAGAATCAGGCTGTTCGTGAGCTCTTTCTTCTGAAGATGGATAGGAAAACCAAGCAAATTAAGAAGGGAGAAGTGGAGTTTTAAAATCACACCATGGCCTAAACATAGGCCATTTCATAACGTGCAGGATGAAAGCAAGGACCTTTTTGGAAGCGGGATGTAAATCAGACAGAAACACATTTTACCTGAATGTTTTAGTTAAATCGGGAAGAATTGGGTATTTGTTAATATCTTCTATCTCTTCGACATTCATAAATTACGATGTCACTCTACACAGTCAGCCTTTCGTAGTGCAAAGAGGCAACTTATGCTACAATGAAAAGGAAAATAGTTTAAGCTTGCCCACCGCAGGAAAATGAGAATTTTAAGGTTAACCAATCACCATATTCATTCAGGATTTAGCTTTTAAGCTAGACTGGCAATTAGATTGTATGCTCGGTCACATGCAATTGTAATCACTTCCAGAGAACCTAAATCTGATAGAAACTGAAGCACTCAAATTCATTTCATGCACTTAGGAAGATGATATCTCCAGTTTAGCAAAATGTAGTAAAAATATGTCTCAGAACATCTCCCACAAACCTCTAATGTACATATCTATGTGAAAATAACTTGCCCTGAATGAGAAAAGTCTCTTTCTATATTTTAATGGGAAAGAAAATACAGAAATTGCTAGATAGGAAGCTGTTTTTTCAGCTCTAGGCTTTGTGGGTGTCAGAAATTATTTGTAAACATGTGCAAATAATGGATAAAATAATCTGAATTGATAAATACATTCAACAGAATATTGAAATATAATGTGTTTATATACTGATTTGTGTGTGATCCAAGTTCTCTTAGTTTAAATATTGAGTTGGATTTTTTTTACTTAGCACAGAAAAATCATGTTACAGGGGAGATTTTGAAGTTTGTATTTATCAAATTACGAGAATTTTAGTCAGTAGCTATAACAGCTCCTGGTTAGAAATGCATGCTCATACAAAGGTAATCAACTTTAGCATCATGGGAAAGAAGAAAAAGAAGTGGAGCTGTAGGGAGTTCTGACTCACAAAGCAGCAAGATGAAAATATAGCTAAGAACAGTCTGAGTGAGCCTACGAGAAAGAGTTCACTCTGCCATGACAAAAGAAATCACAGGGGAGCATGATGTTTGCCAGCACAAAGAAATCTAGCAACAGGCAGGAGGTGAAAGTCAAGAACTGATGTGTATGGGGGCTCTAAAATAAATTTAATTCAGAAAGCGACAAGAAACTTCCCTCGAGAGGAGACCCTTGTTTTACGTTATCGCAGAACAAGCAGAAACACAACTGGAGGGGATTATTGTCGTGTCTGCCAACTGGAGGCCAGTCACTGAAGCAGACTTAATCATTAAACAGGATCCTCCACCCATTGGCAGGCTCTGATTGACCAAATTCTCCAAAACCACCTCTGATTTTGTGATTGTGTTCAACCAAGGGTGCAGCTCTGCAAGATCAGCCAGTGGCACAGGATATTAGGATGAAGATGACTTATTTATTAATTAGATAGCAGTAGCAGCTGTAAACCTCTACCTAGACAAAAGCCCCTTTCTGCAACAGCTTCTGGAAGCATATAAGAACTCAGGGCTGGCCCTGAGGAGCACCCAGTCTAAAAGAGGAAAGCCTCTGGCTTGGTCACTCGTCATCATGGTTTGCTAGTTGATGGGACAAACACAAAAGTACAGCCACACAAACAGAGATCAGATGCAGCTTTGTAAAATCGAATCTGTTAAAAGACAGCAGAATGAGCAACTACCCTGCACTGCACTAAATAAGGAGGAGTTTGTTGCCTTCTGTGGTTTTTTATTTCCCTTCCACATCTGCAGCTGCACGTGGGACCGGGGGTTAGACATCCACTATTCTCAGAGCACTGACACAGCCAATTATTCCCCCCCAGGTGAGACAAAAATATCCAGCCCTTGCCCATGCCAGCAGTGCTAACTTGTCAGAGCGGGAAGTTTTTCCTTGCTTAAGATGGCAATGCATCTTGAAGGCTGAAGGCTGCAATGTATATCCCTGAACGACCAAGCAGCAGGCAGGGAAGTGGCTGAGCCTTGCCACTGTCCTTCCAGCAGTGTAAAACCACTGTCTAAATGGTGTTGGTACCTACCCTGGCTACTGTGCACAGGCATAGCTATGGTTTGAAGAACCCACAGCAATTTATCGTCATTTAGAAAACTGCTCCATCGCCTGAGGACTCCTCCCCACTCAGGAAGGGGAATGGGGAAAACAAAAAGGAAACTCGAGGGTTGAAATACAGAGCATCTATTAAAAATAATTTCATAGAATAAGACTGAAAAATTAACATTAATAATACTAAAGAAACAATATTGATCCAAATACCAACATAAAATATACAAGGACTATACTCAACCTATTCTATCACAGGAATCTGTGCAGTCCCAGCAGGGGCAGCAGATGTCAGATACTGTGAGTGGTGTGGCTTCAGGAGGAAGGGAGGGACTCAGGAGTCCAGCACCGGGGTAGAAGTTTCTCTGGATTGCAACTATCATAGGAAAGAGAAAGCTCCTCAGCAAACTTTCCTGTTCATATTGAATGTGGTGTTCATGGTACAAAATAACCCAGTTGGCAGCTTGGGTCAGGTGCCCAGGTCTCGCTCCTCCTCATCCCTGCACCAGGCAAGGCTCGAAAACACTGAGACCTTGAAACCCACACATCATAGCTGGCAGTAAAGTAAATATTTTCAGAGATTCAGGCACTAGAGTTTTCTAAAAATGCAGTTTTCCAAAGCATTAGAAAAGACCTTACTGAAAAGTAGAATTACTGGAAGAGGAATGAATTCAATCACCTCAAACCAGGACAGGTACTCATCATATATGCTGTAATCCTCCTTTCTGAATCTGGGGAAGGTCTTGTACACAGGTGTGTATGGCAGCATCTAGTTTATAAACCACTTGCTACTGTGCGCCATCTCTCTGAAAAGCGTGTTGAACTAAAGGTGCAGGGCCTTAGTTTACTTCTTAGTTTACTGAACATATTAAAAGAAGAATAATCAACATGGCATGAATATCACCAAGGAAAAAGACTGGAAAAATTGGAAATTCCCTGCTCACTTGAGCATTTCTGTTAGTGGTTCCCCAGCCCGGGCTCATGTTCCCCTTCCTGGGGAGCATCAACAGCCGGAAGAGAGACAGTGACCCTGCACACAGGCAGCAGGAGGAAGGAAGAAGAAAGGGTTTACAGCTTCAGAATGACAGAATGTCAGCAATAAATCACATTTCTCTTTCCTTAAAAAAAAAAAGAAAAAAAAAAAAAAAAAGAAAAAGAAAAAAGAAACAAAGGAGATTTTACACTGGAGCCTCCAAATCACATTTTTTAGAAACCTTTTGAAGATGTTTTATCGCATCAGTGTTAGCAGCCAAGTCTTTTTACATGAGAATGTAGCAACGGCTGTTCTGGGTTAGATGAAGGGTTTATCTAGCTCAGGTATCTTGTCTTTAACAGTGGCCAATAGCAAATGCCTAGGGAGGAATATAAGAAGAAGACATACAGTGATGCTCCCCAGGTGTACGCTTTCAGCCACCAGAAATCTGCAGCTCAGGGACATCCTGACCCAGAGGTGTTATCTCTATGTTTAGTAGCCTTTGATAGATTTTCTTCCACGAATTTGTCTAATAGCTTTCTGAACCCCTGTCAGCTCCTGGCATTTTAATACCAGCACAGCAGTAAGAGCGAAGAGGAAAACAGATGTGAAAAAAACATTTTGATAAAAGCCTCGTCCTTTTAGCAGAGACATGAACCTGAAGACTGAGTAACAAAGACAGGCAGCCGTGTGTTCCAAACAAGAGTTTTGAACTTAACACTTTGTGAGCTGTCCCTGAATCCCAGGGAACTCCACAGGATCCCCCGGAAGCCAAGTCCTCGGGACTGAGTCAACAGGCAACACACAATCATTATTGCAACTGAGTCCCCAGCAAGAATAACAATGAAAAAACCACAGACACATCAGACCAAACTGACTCCTTTTGAAAGCAGAGGGGTTTATTCAGAAAAAAACAACTTTCCTTGAAATACGTGGGGAACTGACAGCATATAAGGTAAATGCACTTTTAGATGGGCACCAGGTTCAATCCTAACATTTTGATGTCTGGCAATCACATGTCTGGGTTCTTAATATTCAACAACTGTAACTGCAACCCATTTTCTTCCCTTCTGAAATGAACGTTTTTACACAAAGTACACATTAGGGCAAAATTTGCGTTCTACAAAGAGCCTGCATCAAGCCAGATCCACCCTTCCAGTAAAACTTGGGCCTTCAAAGAAGAGGATTAGGAAGTGTTTAAGCATAGTTAAATGCTTCTGCACAGCTTCTCTGGCGTGCACAGGAATGATCAGATGAGTCCCCTGATTCACAACTCACGGTCTAATACCACCATCCATGCTTCATCTCAAATATAATATACCTGTAGGTCTCTTTCATCTATAAATGGCTCATCCTTTTAAATGGACTGCTGGGCATCTGATTTTTTTGAACCAAGCCAGGGCTACACACAATTCTAAATGCCCCTGGAATTCCTCTTTTATCCATAAATCAAATAAATGACCAAGAAAACAAACACCAGTGTTCCACAGGATGCTAAGAATACAAATCCTGTAACGCTGAGCAGCTGCGCACTAAGTCACTAGATATTTGCTTCGCTTTGGAAAAGCTGGAGTTAAAATTAGGCCAGGAACATTGGCGAGCATATTGCTAAAATGGGAGTCAAGCAAAGAGAGGAATAATCTAGTGGGACAAGGGGAACACAGGAAACCCGAATACCCCCATATCATAGTCAAAAAATAAATAATTCAGTTGAGCCCCACCATGTCATTTTCTCAGTGGGTTTAGTGATCTCCCATGCAATAACGTACCACAGTACATTCTGATCTGCATCAAAATTAACAGTCAGCCACTTTATGAAATACTATCTTTGTTAGTTTTGCCACTAACAAAAATATACTTTCAATTCTTCACATCCACATAGCACGTCTATTAAAGCAATCTGGGAAATTAGTTTGAGATAAACTGTACAGCAATTTTATTCATAGCCTCCCTGTATCTCACACTGTTAATCTGCATCACAGCTCACTAAATAGTGCCTAATGTTTATTGCATTTAACTGAATGTATACGATTCTGAGGGTACGCCAGGGACCGATTATCATAATTATACATGTTTCTATGGAAACCCACAAGTCTATCAGTTTTGATTCATTATATTGTTATACCTTCTAGCACTTTCTAATTATTAGGTGCCCATAAAAAAGTCTCAGTCTTGCTGTTACTATAGAAATGAGCTATAGACAGGCCTCAATTGTTAACCCTTACAGGGCAGGATTGAAAATAGAAGAGGAAGAAACACAGTTCTGGATAGAGGGTAGCTGATCAGATAGATCACATAAATTATAGATCAGATAAATTATAAACTATTTTAATCTACCGTCTTAACTTTCTGTAATTGCTTGGCAGAACTTACTCAGTTGCTTGGAAAAGATATGCAGTGAGGAAAACCAAGAGAACGGAGTCGCTGCTTGTCACGTCGTCTTCGATGTGGCACGTTACAGCAGCCCCTCAACGAGGTGACACGATTCCCTTGAAAGACATGAGTGTCATTACCCGCCTATGCAAAATGCTGTAATCTTAGGTCATCAGAAATCAATGCAAAACCTGTTAAACTCAAGGGGAATACATGCACTCTTCTCAGGGGCCTTCAGAAAAACCCTGGGCTGAAACGCGGCTGGGTGATGGAGCAGAGGCTTGGTTTAGACACCGGAATTACTACTGAGTTAGTAGAAAATCATGGGAACCCGAGATTTCCTCAGGTGACTTCCATGAAGTGAGAATAAAGCAGGAAAAATTGACTTATAGTGAAAGTAATGAAAACACCTTATTGTGATACGGTTATTTCAGTCTAAGTTAATGCTATTCCTTACTCTGTCACATAATATACCCATTTTCCTCCTCTTCCTGTATCTCCTATCACAGCCCTGTGAAACCTGAAAGGGACCGAGTGGTTCCACTGTTTCCCTAACCCTCCTTCTATTACAGTTTTCAATTAGAAGTGCCTTTTAATTTAGATCAGCAAAGCTCTCCCAATGTGACAGCTCGTCCTTCACACTGCATATCTATTTATTTCGGAAGTCAACACACCATTCAATAACCTGAGAACAGGCCTGATTGCTATGCTAATAGTATTCAAAAATATGTCGACACCAATTGAAACAAGTAAACTAGGACTAATTCATAAAGTGAATAATGAAAGAGAGAGGGAAACATTCATACTTTTACTCCTCTAGCTGAAATTTTATCTTGCAAGTTTTTACCTTCTGAGAGAAATGGTCGTAGCACGGTTCACACACTCAAATTAGGTTTCGCTTAATACTCCAGTGTCCCTGTCGGGAGATGGTTTTATTGGGCACAGTTAAATAAAATAAAAAAATAAAACCAAAAAACCAAAAAAAACCACCAAGCCACCCAAAACAACCAAGAAGGAAAGCAGAGAAACAATAACCCTGCACATGGCAGGGGGGGTTGGAACTCGATGATCTTGAAGGTCCCTTCCAACTCTAACCATTCTATGATTCTATGATATTCATTTCTTTGTGTAATGGTTGTGTTCACTCTTCAGACTGAAGAAGTTATATACTTTTTCTTCTGCGCGAGAGGAAAAAGCCGAGAATTTAAAATATATTCCCATATTTTAAAAGGCCCACATCATGTATTCAGCTATAATCTACATATTCACTTCTAAATCAGACTTCCACAACTTCCAGTCAATTAGAGCTAAATCACATTATATATAACAATGAAAGAGATGTACATTTGCATTTATATGTAAGAACTATCATCAAAGAAAGTGAACAATGTCATCCGACATAGAGGTCTCAGATTTATACTATATTTTCAAGGACAATTCTGTTAAAGTCTAATTTTCCTGTTGCCACAGAGGAACTAAATTTGCTTCTAAACAAGATCTTAAGCAGCTAAGAGAAAATTTAATCAGACTATTAAAAAATCCACTAATTGGCATATTAATATGTAACATAATATAGAATATGCTCAGCTAACTTAAAATAAAAGTCATGCAGCAGAGAATTTGAATATTTACACAATTTAGCATTCCAAATAATATGACAACATACAGGGCCAGATCTTCATCTAAGTTAAGTGAGGCTATGCCAGTTTACACAAGCTGAAGATCTTGCATAATATCTGTCTTTTCAATTCAGTTGCTTATGGTTGTGTTGTCCAACTGTCACATACTGCAGGTTACAGCATCATGACAGTGTACCCAACAGTGTGGAGATGTGGGGAATGAACATGGGTGGCATTTTGGGCTACTCACACATCCCCTAACAGCCCAATATTTGTCAGCTGGCTTGACCTTTCATTTCCTGTTTGCTTTAGGCAACAAACAGCCCTTCACAGGGCTAGAGAGAACATAAGAACCAGGTTCCACCTTGCAGGGGAAATCAGAGCTCCCATGATGTCCTCAATGACACTGTCTTCCTGTCAACAGGGCACATTATTGCTCTGGACACATGGTCGACTCCTACTTGCCTTTATTTACAGAGCTTTAACATGCTAGAAATGAATCCAGTAAAATTCATTAAATGAACGAATTAATCAATCAACCAATTAATTAGTGATCTAATTAATTATTAGCTATTAGGTAATTCATTATTCAAGGCAATGCCATTCAACATTTATCATACAGAGTCTAGCGCTACAGGATTGTTATATTTTCTAGCTGATGTATACTTTTTTAGCATAGCACTAAATTATATTTCACAAATTGCTGAAAAGCTGTACTTAGTTATTCCTGTTCTGACTAAATATCAGATTCTTGTTAGAAACATAAAAGCTTTCCTCACATTTACCTGAATGAAGAATATTTAACAACCGATACAACTGTGGCACCAAAGAGACCATTTATGTCATTGCTGTTTAAAGCAGTACTTTTGTGCCATCACAAATGAAAAGAAAATGCCTAGAATCTACATAAGAACCATTCTATGATTCTATGAACTTATATTTTAAGAGACTGTCTTGATTGCAAAATCTGTTCCACATACTTAATTAAAAAAAAACCACCATAAAAATCAGGCGTGTACACCTATAAGAACAAAGCAAAGGGAAAAATCAAGGGTAGAAACAAATTGGACGGATTAGTCATAAATGTTAGATTTTCACAGCCTCTGAGAATTGTACAGAATCACTCAATAGACTACTTACTCTTTTTCAAAGGTGTTGAGTTTACAGACGCAAAGTTTGAAGTTGTTTTTAGAAGTCAGCTGAGGCTAGCTAAAGCTACTGATCTGAAATTACTTTAGCAAAGACTTTTGCTTATGAATATGTACATTATTTTGTACAAAGTGCATTACTGACTACAGGAATATTAGTATGAGCATACCCTCATCAATGCAAGTCTTTAGTTTTAGTAGCTGGTTGGTTTGGTTTTGTACTGTAAACTCCTCAGGACAGGAATCTTGTCTGTTGGGATGCCAATAAAGACCATGACATGAATTTCCCTCTCCTCCCTCACCAGCTGCACTGAAAAGAGCTCTGAGGATGATACCGACCTGGATTTTTTTGGTGGTTTTTTTTTTTTTTTTTTTTTTTTCATCTGGTTGCTATTCAAAAATGGATTTGGAGAAGCTAGAGTTCAAAGAATGATTTTTTCTTTAGCTATATGGATTCAGTTCAGCTCTTATTCTTTAGTATTCATTATCTGAAAGGATTTCGTAGTCAAAGGAGGGAAAAGTCCAGCTAAACAGTGAAGTCTTTTCCCATGAAAAGACATTTGTCCAGAGAAGTTGTGGCTGCCCCATCCCTGGAGGGGTTCAAGGCCAGGCTGGATGGGGCTTGGAGCAACCTGCTCTAGTGGGAGGTGTCCCTGCCCATGGCAGGGGGGTTGGAACTCCATGATCTATAAGGTCCCTTCCAACTCTAACCATTCTATGATTCTATGATTTGGATGTGAAATTAAAGTTCAAAGTTTCTCCTCCTCTGAATCTTCTGATAGATAATTGATTAAGTCATTATTCATATTTGTTTTCTCTGGGCAGCTGTTATCTGAGATATTTGTATTCTGGAGTCTCAGAAACCAAAAATTTTCATGCTATTGATCTGCTACTTAACTGCAGCTTTAGTCTCTGTCAACAAATTCTGCCAGTTCTTGGATAACTGTGAGTTTCTCTTCAAATTCATATTATGGCGCTATGAAGCAAAAGAAATTAACCTATAAACTGCATGACTGTAAATGGGATTTTTACACCCAAGAACTCTGACAATTTCCTAAACCTATCAACACAGAACACCAGTACTTACACAAGTTAATGTTAATGATTTTTCTGAAAAAGTCATGATTTTTACTTAGAATTACCCAGTGCATTTGTGCTGATGTAAGTACAGCACTTGCACCAACACTGATGGTTGGATAAAAGTGTGAAAATTCATCAGCCACTGCAGTTTTATAATGAGATTCAAGGAAAAGGGAACAAAATTAAATTCCAAGATTTCACTGTTATTACAGTAACTAAATAAAGACAGGCTATTTACGCAAGAGTTTATCATCCCACCATACTTGGGAGTTGACTCAACTCGAGTTGTAATGACAATGGCTGTAGTTTATTTTGTGGCAGATTTGTTCCTGCACGTGGAGACCTCTGTGCATGGAGATGTGTGCATGAGGCTAACATCATCCTCTCCTTTGCTGCTGCATGTTAAAAAAAGGAAAAAGATGTATAACTCCGAACCATGACTCCTGCTTCTGCTACAAGCACAGGAGCCACAGTCTGAGAACAGTCAAAGGGAGATGATGGTTCATGATGCTCAGATTTCTCACCTGTCTCTATGTGTGTAGAGGGGTATGTGTGAATTTACAAGTGCTCATGCGATGAGTGGAATTATCAGGTTCTGAGCTGTTGGATGACATTCAGCCACTGGACAACCACCGGGCACCAAAAGAGGGAGACATATATGTCCTACAGCCCTTGCTCCTCAGATTGGATTTCATCTCTGAGCCTTTAAAACTAAAAATGTATTAAAAGAGTGTGAATGAGGATTTCTACAGCATTTGCTAAAGCAAATCAGAGTTATGATCATTCTTGCTAACTTCATGTCAAACATCCAAATAAAATTCAAAACCCACTCTTTGAAGAGGAGACTTTTCCTGTGAACCTAAGTCTTAGGGACAGGCAGCTGAGAGGAAGATAAATAATGCTGACCAAATACACTGGCTGTTTTTTTACGGGGAAGATAGAAATTCTTGCATTTTTTTTCATAAGCAGACCAGAGATGTGGACTGGACTTTGATTGCTGTAAACAGTCATTGTAGGTTCATGCTGCTTTTCCAAAATGTGGTGGAGGTCACCTACAGCTGCCCCGCTGCTCCTCACGTCTCTCGCCAGCATCTTTACCACATGTACATTTCTTTGTTTAAGTCTCTTTTTCCCTCAGCTCTTGGCACTCTTTGAGGGCTCAAGGCTAACTGCTCCTTTCTAAGCCCTCTATTGTCTGCCACATACCAAACTCCTTCTCCTACAAGCCCTACAGATCTCTTTCTGCCTTTGTTTCTAGCTGTAAGTCTACTTATCTCATTCCTCCAACTCTCTCCCTCTCTCTCTCTCTCATGGCTTTCTTTCAGGCCGTTCTTTGCTTTAGGCCTCATTCTTGCACAGTGTGGTCTCTCTGCCTAATCAGCCGTGCTGCTCATTACATTCAGGAGCCCTTTGCTATCTGTTTGGGTTTTTGTAAGGTCTCCTGTCACCATGGTATCTTAGCATATTCTCACAACTGTGTCCACTTGGTATTTTCTGTGTATTCATATATATGCATTTACATATATGCATATTGTAATATGTGGTACAAACAAGCAAGATGGTTTTGCTTAGAATATTCACTCTTCTAGATCCTCCTCAGTTTCTTGTGGATGTAAAGATAAAACTCTGCCATTCAGCCATGCATTTTGAATCTTCATTAATGTCATTTCTTCATTTCTATTCTTCTTGTCATCAACATTCATCTGTCCTCAGCCAGGAGTTAAGAGAGAGAGAGCGTTTTAAAATGAAGGCATTGTAAAACTATTAATTATAGCAGCAGGCAGAATGGCAGCATAATTAATAAAGGGGCTTAAACAAAATATTTAAAATAATTTTTGTTGAAAATTTTGGTCTTTGTTGTTTTGATAAAACACTCTACAGGAGTGCCACTTTACCTCGGATTATTATTATTGCTTCTCACGTGGATTTACTTCTTCTGTACCCATCCCCTTGCCCTCCCCCCCCCTTCTTGATTCCTTCCTTTTCACTCTGCAACCATGGCAACTCTTTGCCCCTGATGAAGGTTGGACATTCGACCACTCTCGGAGATATCATTAGAGCTGCTCCATTGAATCAGCAGCTGAAGTCAGGGAGAGAGGGAGGCTCACATCTGCACATCCTTCCCTTCTATGTGCATGTTCATCTGCTTTGTCAAATTCTGCTACCCATGCAAAATGAAAGGGAAAGATCTTCCTTCTTTACCTTGCTCTCCTTCTCTTCCTCCCTCCCCAGAATCCAAAGTATTTGAATTGTGAAAACTCTTTAGGCTGTTTCAAAATTTAGTTACGCAATGAGAATTACTTCTTTGGCTCATGTCATTTCTAAGGGAAGAGAAAAGAGAATCATTAACTTAAAAAGGGTTGTGTTTCTGAAAGCATCAACACAACTTTTCACTGAAGAATCTTTAAATAATTTCTATGTAATTAACTAAGTCTCACAACTCTGCCCTGGAGCTGATGTTATTGTACAGATGGAGAAACTAAAGAAGATTAAGTGACTTATACATTGTTATGCAAATCTGTGCCAAAGCCAGTCACAGAACCCAACAATTTTCTTTACAGTCATGTGACGTTGTATTTACATTGGTAAATTTAGCATTCTTCTGCAGAACTCCCATTCATGAAGTTCAGTTTAAGTTTTTACTGCTCTTCTTTCAGAAATTGTCTTCCTATACAACATGGCACTTAACCACATACTTGTGTTCAAGCATGGGAGTTGGCCTGCCAAAGAGATTTTTGTTCAGGTTGTTTCACTAAAGCACTTTGTTTAAAGAAATATCTCTACTTTTCAGGAGGGGGAAAAAAAAAAAAAAAGAAAGAAAGAAAAAAAAATTTTGTTAAAATTTCCCCATGAAACATTGATTTTTAATATTTAATAAAATGACATTTTCAAAAGAAGAAGCAAACAAACCTGTCAGAACTTATAAGTGGACATATTGTCCTTTTTTTCTCAGCACATGACTACCTAGTTATTTCTACTTTTCTTATTTTGACCTTATGAACTAACAAAATGTGAAGAACTCCATTGCATGCTAGTAGCCAAGACACTGACCAAAAGGCACCATTGCATGCCTCTGTTGTGTATGAGGTAAAACCCAGCCCATTTCAATATGCTAAGTCAGTAAGAGGGGGTTGAACATTTTTCAGGAAAATAATTCAACACCAAGTGTAATTAGAAATAAACCAGCATATGATGCTGTGCTTGTTTGACACATTGTACTATTTGATGTTAGCACCCAAGGTGAATTTCATATTTAACAAATTCTTGGATGTATGTGCATATACATAGATAGTTCTATACATCTTTCTAAATATTTATTAAATATTTGTGCTCTTATTCAGCTAATTAATTATTGACTATGTTTTCCACTTAAATGTCTTTATTTTGCCACTGATATTCCTACATTGTTCAACTGAGTGAAAGAAATTGTTTGAGATACTGAGACAATTCCAACCAGCAGAGAAGCCCAGAGAAGTGTTATATATATTTAAATATATATATATGTGCATATACATATCCATATGCATATGTCTGAACATAGCAATAGAAGATAAATGTAAAATAAGAAATAGTTTCCTTTTCTTCTCACAAAAGTCATCAATGGGAGGAATAACAGGAGAGAGGTCAATACATGGCTGAATCACCAACACTATGATTAAGGAATATGTTTTGAGGTCTGTGTAACTTGCAGCTTCAGGGAGCAGAGTTTACTGCAGATTACTTTGCAAATAGACCTGTAAAATCCAGTTGAACTTATTTAGTTTGCATATTTTATTTGGGATCTATTTTGACATTTTTTTCTAAAACCCATTAAACACTTTTTCTTAAGAAAAATTAACAGAAATTCCTGGTCAATGACATTTGAAAATCCTTGTTTCTCGTCTGGAAGCAACAAACAGTTCTTTCTTTCCTTCAAAGGAGCTTCAAAACTTTATATATATATATGTATATATATGTATAGGTCAACAGACATTCTTTTTGTTAAATGAGTTATGAGTCATTTTTCATGGGACTAGGAGCAAAAAGGTAAAGGAAAGATCTGAACTATTCTCAATCAGCTAATACTGATCTCCAGTTTGAGACCACTTCTGGAGTCCTGGTCTCAGCAGAAGAAAGACATGGACATATTGAAAGGACTGCAGCAGAGGGCCACAAAGGAGATGAAGGGACTCGAATGCCTCTTGTATGAGGAGAAGTTGAGGGAGCTGGGACTGTTCAGCTTGGAGAAGAAAAAACTCACGGGGAGGCTTGTCAGAGTGGATGAATACCTGATGGGAGGCAGTAAAGAATGTGAAGTCAGGCTCTTCTCAGCAGTATTCTGTGAACAGGCAAGAGACAACAGGCATAAACTGAAATACAAGAAATACCATTTGAATTTAACAAAAAGCTTTTTTGTAGTCAGGGTGGCTGGATACTGTAACACATTGTCTGTGAGGTTACAGAGTCACTGCCCTCAAAAGCATTCAAAACCTGACTGGACACAGCCCTGGGATACCTTGCTACTCCTAGCTGACGTTGTCCAGAGCAGAAGGCCAGATTGGATGATGTCCTGAGGTCCCTTCCAACTTTAACCATTCTGTGATTCCATCGATTTCCTTACCTGTCAGTCTCTCCGGTAGAAGATGAGGATGTATATTACTTCCCATAAAGAACTGTGGTGAACTGGTAGAGTCAGGTGTGCTAACAGTGAACTCCAGGTAGCACTTTTAAGACGCCTGTGTCAAAGCTTCATTTTTGAATGCCAATTAAGAGTAAGGATGGCCAGAAAACTGAATGTGGACGAGTTGTCACACATTTTTCATAAGCAGCACAACAAGAAATACCCATAGGCAGCTTATCCTGCTGCTGTGGATGTACATCTACAGTCCTGAGTGGCTGTCATCTTGACCTACTCCAGTGTCCTCAGTGTCTACAGAATGGCAGTGCTACCCACTGCTGGAGCAGACTCAACACCTGAGCTATTCCTCTGTTATAATCTGTTCAATCCTGGCCAGACTGTTTCTACCTGAAGAGACCTGCATCTTGAAATGGCCACTTGAAACATTTTACAAATCCTACCTTATTTGCTACGGTAGCCTAAATCACAGCAAGGCCATCTAGCAAATTTTGTAGGTCTCTATCTCCAGAACATAAAATCTCTAAAAGTTGATAACGCCCACTTCATGGACCAACAGGCAACAATGAGTCTAGTTTACCACAATTGCATCTCATTTCCTTCTAGCTTTCAAGAATGAAAACACTAGATCCTACTTTAAGAGGTTCTACCAAAGACTAAACAATGGCAGATTCCCGTATGAATCAGCAGTTTGTGACCCACTATGTCTCCCATCCCTTTTCTACATCTCTGAAACATTGCCTGTTGTTTCCAATCATATTCATATGGGTCATCATATCTACACGCAGATTTATGTCATTCTGCTTACTGAATTGTGTTTGGTTTTTTCCAGGTGATTTCTCCAGATTATTTTAAATTCTAATCTCATCTTTTGGCATGCTTGCCATCTCTCCCACAGTAGTGTCTTCTGTAAATTGAATAAGCAAAATGCTGTCTAATGCATTTTCCAGATTAATAGTAAAAATGTGGAGTATTTCCAAACCACTGAGTCCTCAAAATAGTTTTTTTGCACATACCTGGATTTAAAGAGTTTCTTCTAGCATCCTTATGAGACGGTCGTGTGAGACAACACCTTTTTAAGTCAAAACCAGTAATGTCTGCCATTCCTTTTCTATCCAGTACACTGTCCAGTATATGGCTTCCCGGATGAACTGGTGTGACGTGATTTGTTTTTGGCTGAATGCCCTCTTGTGTTTCTTGAGGTACCTATAAATATTTTGTTTCATTATCTAAGATCTTCTCTCACAGAGGAGTGAAGCTGAATGGTGGACACTTTCTTGGCTCCTTTTTCACCTTGTTTACATAGTCTTTGTGTTTTTCTTTCTCGAGTCTTCTGAAACCTCACCTCTTAAAATACTCCAAATTTTCTTTAGCTACATCTATAGGAGGGATTTCAGTTGGCCTGGGCAATTTGAAAATGTCTGTGTTACCTAAGTATTTTTCTATACTTTTCTTGTGTTAACCTGAGATCTTACAACTTTGCTTGTTTTTAGTAGCACCAATCTCCTGGCTACACACAGTACTTGAAGTGTAGAGAGAAACAGAAATGAATTAAGCATGTTAGTCTGGTTTTCAGTCTCTGTCAAGCAGTGTCTTAGTTGTATACATCCCTTTTGTGAAGTGAAGATTAACATCTGAACACTGCAGTCATTCTCAAACTTTCTGTACTGCTGGAGCACTGTAAACAGTCAGACTTTCCTGTGGGTCATCATAAGTTCTAGTGGACATCAATATATTATCAGAATTAATTTTTAGAATTGAAAAAAATTTTAAAATCAAATTTTTTTTAAAATCAACTCTTAAGATGCTATGGTCCTCTAAACCTGAGAGAACTTATTCTTCACAGCCTCACCAATAGCCTGTTAGGACTTCAGTTTGGGAACCACATCTTAGATGACAATGGGAGAATTTCAAGGCAAAAAAATCATCCAGGTCCTGACTGAGTTCAGTGGTGCCAAGCATCCTGGAAAATCTCTTCTCAAACTAGCCAATTTTGTAGCTGACTTTCACTAGTGGGAAAGATTAACCTGAGACAGAAGGTCTTACTGACGCCACCATAAACAGTGATAGCCCAGAAAAATGGGGTGTCAGCATAGAAAATTTTTTTAAAAAAACAACTGATTCTGCACTGCATGGAGAAGCAGGTTACTGTTCTAAGTTAAAATATAATTTATATTCCTCTCTAGAATGCTCAGCCCTTTTCCAGGGTCTGATTTCTGCTCTCTGTTAATTCTTGATAATTTTATACCTCCTTGACAAGAAGTAGAATATACCAAGCTCCTATGTATTATGCATCCCAGCATTTTTATATTAAAATCGAGATAGTGTGTTCTGATTTTCCACTTCCGCTGTATAATTGGGTCATCAGGTTTTCCATTAAGAATCCTTAGCAGAACATTACAATTAAACTCTAAATCTGTTACCTTTTGCCTGAACGTGTTTATAATGCCCTTTCTTAGTATTTTGGGTAAAAACATTTCTTTAAAGAAAAGATTAATTAAAAGAGAAAGACATGCTTTCTATAGCAATTCATTAAAATAATTTTTAAGTGCCATGAGCACCACAAAATGAATTAAATTCATCCTGCCACCATTTGAGAAATACGCATTAATCCAAAATGGCTATATTTGTACCTTCCTTTGAAATTAGTACCCATATATTATTCTGACTATATTCAAGTTTCTTCATCTAGTTTGGAGATGATTGACCACTACAATTAATCAGCAGTTTTTAAATTTAAAAACCCAGGTTAGGATGACTGTGTTGGATTTGCACGACACCTAGCAGGTATTTTTATTATGTTACAGGGGTAGGGTGATGCATTTGCTCTTGTTGCAACTGTGGGATATTTAAGGTTATTATTCTTAGAAGGGGAAGGGTTTGACATTGAAATCCATTGACACGAGTCTGTCCCTTTCCTGCAGGATGAAGGGGTGGACACCCCAGTGGGAGGCCCCGATGGTGTGCCCCAGAGCTGTCCACAGGAAGGTGCCAGAGAAGGCTGGACCAGATGGTCCAGGTACAGAATTATTTCAGCCTGGAGTAGGGCATAGCAATCAGCCCATGGAAGGGTGACGTTGAAGTAGATCTGATTTGGAAGCTGTGAGCCCTGAGGATGCAAACCAATCATCCACCAGTGAGGGTTCTCATGTAAAAGAGAGAGGCTTTACCAGATGACAAAATTAAACAACAAATAGCACTAAATTGCACACACATGCACCAAAAATACCCAAATCAAAATAAAAATATTCAGGTCAGAAAAGGCATGGATGAATATCAGAAAGAAATGTACTGACTTTGGAAAAAAAGGTAAATTTCATATTATATCATTTATACAACAGCTGCTGCATAAATATTGCATAAATGTGCCTAAATATGTATGTATAAACATACATACATGTGTATATGTACACATATATATAGTATGCACAAGTATGTGTGAGAGGGACCGAAGGAGAGATGTAAAAGAAAAACACAGAAAGATTTCTCACTTTGAGTTGGTTGTTCTCAGTAGAATAACCATAGAAATAAATGAGAGGTACATAGTTTTAAAAAGATACAAACATTGATTTTCAAATTTGTGGTAAAGAGCCAGGGCAATATTTTACTGTCAAATTAAAAGACAGACACTCCGTTGGCCCTAGAAGATTCTAAGGGAAGATGGACACTCATAGGCATTGGCTCAAAGCATGGATATTGTGACACCCCAGATGAAGCCAGAAGCATTAGGCAGGACCCTCTTTGCCTGTAGGCTTTTCACATTATGTATGCAGTTATTGTTTTGTATTATATGCTATCTGAAATTATACAAAAACATTTTGCTGAGAAATAAACCACTGGTTTTATGCTTAACACCAGGATTACAAAACTTGATGTCATGAATTATTCATTTTATTTGACTTAATGCAATCATTTTCCTCCTGGTGTTAAGCCCCTGTGAATAGTGTCCTATACAGCTACAGTTTTGAAGAACTTAATACTAGGGGGGAAAACACCTGGCATTAACTGACAGTGAATTAGGCTCATTGTCACTTAGAGAAAAAAAAAATACTTGGCAAATTAATCCTTGATGTTTTGTATATCCCAGTTTCAAAGACCATCTATGAAGTACACAAAATGGATCAACCTTGAAAACAGGAATTTTTTCTGTTTTCAAATAGGTGAATTTTAGGCAGTACCATTGAATCTGTCATGCTGTCTCAAGTCCAGCTATCATTGTAAAGCAATTCTGGCTCTTACAAACATTCAAACAGAAGATTCTGAAAAGCTTTCATCATTTACTCAGATCAAACCTTTTTAAAAACTACAAACTTCAGGACAATGGTCCAGTGAAAAAGCATGTTGCTCAGTGCACTGTTCTTGCCAATTTACACACTAATTTACTTTCTTGCAAACATGTGAAGGAAGGAGATAAAATAAAAAATATTTATCGAACAACAGAGTTTGCTGAAGGAAGCTGACTTGAATGACTTTACCTCAAAGTTATCAGAACCAATGTCAGAACTATAGAGAGCAGCTCTATTCAGAATTAGAGCCATGGCCATCAAGAAAGTTTTACTGGACCTCACAAAGGAGTCCAGGTTACACAGCAAGAACAGTGCTCATCTTATTTAAAATGTGACCCTTTGGCAGTATCTGCTACCTGATGCCAAATCAAAACATGGGCTTAATTTATGCTGTTAATGGATATGGATGACTTAATTTTCTAGCACTATAATGGCACCAAGTAAACGAACTCTTTTTTTTTTTTTTTNNNTTAAACATGATTAAAGAGGCTGTAGTAGAAACAAATCGCAATAGTATCTTGAATCTTTCCAAAGTGTAACCGGTGCCATGTCCAAGCACATACATCAGAATACCAGCAACAGAAAGAAGAGGTGTGAAGGGGACGAAGGGTTCTTCCACGAAGGTCCTACACAATTTATGACAAAACCATATCCTAACTTGGCAGTACTCCTCTCCGTATTTTGTTACATTACTGTAACACTCAAAAGGAGGAGGTTAACCACTCGTTCCTTCATTCAGTGTTTGCGGCGGTGCACTGCAGTGTCCGCTTCACAACTACAACAGCATTTCCCAGTCAAAGTGTCCCTCAGGCAGCAGCATTAACCACGTATTTTGTTTGCTGCCTTTTATCTGAGATTCCCACTCTCTCCTGCTCTGCAGTAGTCTTGGGAAGAACCAGTTCAGCCATCATCATTATTATGTACTTTTACTTATTAATCACATTCATGACGCATTTGAGCTACATTACAATCAAAATTGTGAACTGGCCCAGAAGATGCAGCAGCCATGTCATTTTGTATCAGCGGCTTCTCTTTTATTCCAATACCACTCTGACCTTCAGCAATAGTGTCATGTGCTTCTATAATGGTTCTCATTGCCTCTCTTCACAACCACCGCAGCTCCCTAGAGACTATCTGCATGGGAAGATAACTTTAGGAGCCTCTAGGGGTCTGCTTTCTGTTTGTTCCCATACAGGCGAAAAAAAAAAACAAAACCAAAACCAACAGTAAAAATCCCATTTGTTCAAATCTAGAATTTTTTTGCCCCTCTTTTTTTTTTTTTTTTCCCCTTTTTTTTTTTTTTTTTTTTTAGTTCAAGAGCACAGAGCAACACAGCCCCTGCTTTAAGTTTCTCAGCAAAGCTACTGCCTAATTACTGCCTGCTGAGTAGCGCAGTTAAACACAATCAGTCAGAAAGCCTTAAAGATACAATATCCTTTTTCATGAACTGTCTGCTTGTCAATTCGAAGTCACCCTCCTGCTTTAAATCAACCAACCACAGAGCTGTTATGAACAGCAACTGATTTTCCATGCAGTGCTGCAAAACAAAATCACACCGTATCCTATTTTTAATGGCCCCAGTTTTTCAACTGCATAACAAGAGGTAGCTGGCACTGCTGAGCTGAACCATATCAAAAATGGGTTCAAGTAGAAATAGCACAGAACCCTTGAAGAATACAAGCACAGACCCAATTACACATGCATTGTGATGCTCAAAGCCAATTACAGGCAAATAACAGAGAAGCATTTTTTCCCCCTTCATAGCGCATTGTAGACATTGGTTGCTTTTATTTTTTGTTTCTACAGGATACAATGAGATCATTTCTAAGGCTCAAATCCTAAATATTATTTTATTAATCCACTGTGTATTTATGCACAAAGGCTTTTTAAAATGGAATTAGCGCAGGAGCACCAGTCTTTGCCAAGCCTACACCAATATGGGCAAGGTGCTAGAATTTTGGTACTTCTGTAGGGGTTTTTCTACTTGATCTTCAGACATATAGATAGTAGGACCTCATGCGTGGACATGGCACACAGAAGTGCCACATAAACAAGTACGAGACTGTTTTAAAGACATGACACAGTGGGAACTGGATGCTTACTGATGGCTGCCAATTCTGATCTGTTCTCATCCACACAGTTAAGCTATGAATCTCCTAGTAGATGGAAATTTTCTATTAACTTGGGGAAAATTTCAAATACAGAGAGTGAATAAATTAAAAAGTGTATTTAAATTGACAAATAAAATGCAAAGGGACCACTATGTTTTCCACACTTCAGCCAATACCCCAGCACCACTATTTTTTTCATGTTTACCGTATCCAAATGTTTTTTTGATATAATATCTTTGGACTAATAATATATTGCAAGCATAAAAAACTGTTTAAACATTATAGTGTTTGTCTTCTTAATTTAAATGATCTGACTTAAAAAGAAACTTTTTTGTCTGCATGAAATAGATTTCTGTTTCCTCCTACTCTCACAGCGCTACCGCAGGGCAGGACAAAGATGGTTTATATACATAAAGTAGACAGCAGTTAAAGCACTACGTCCACATCTGTGGTAGTGACTGGGGCTGAGATAGGAGAAAATGGAAAGGGAAAAACAAAACAAAACAAACAAACAAACAAACAAACAAACAAACAAACAAACCAAAACAAAACAAAAAAAACCAAACAGAAATAAACCACCTGAAAGTGTTTAGGGCCAGGCTAGATGGGGCTTTGAGTAACCTGGTCTGGTGGGAGGTGTCCCTGCCCATGGCAGACGGGGTGGAACTGGATGACCTTTAAGGTCCCTTCCAACTCTAACCATTCTATATGATTCTACGATTCTCTATATTCCTTTGGATTTTTTGGATATCTACTGGGCTCACACCACCAGCTTGAGAATAATGCTCCTTTCCCATGTCTGAAGGGCAATTTTCCCTTTCAGAAATAATTCATAACATATTCTTTCAGACTCCTTCAAACCACAAGTGTGGTAACTAATAAAGTCTCTGCACTCGAGTTCTAAAGAAAAGCTGTCCTGAATTACCCTTTCTCATTTAGAGGTTACCTAAGGATGCCAGTAGCCTATATGAGCATGATAGCTTGAGAGAATAATCATCGACTCTCTTAATTGCAACCTCTGTTCCTCAAATCAAGATCATGAAAAAAAATTATTTTGATTTCTATATGAACTATCAAGATTTTGCATTACTTTACTGTCATATGGGACAAAACCAATGAAAGGCTGATGCAAATGTTAAATTTTGCAGAAAACCCAGATTTTAATTTTAACTTGTGAAATAATTCTCAGATTTACTTTTGAAGTTACACAACTTACTTTTCAAAGTTGAGTGGTATAACTCAAAGCAATTAAAATCTCTTCTCTTAATTGAATTCCAGTTTAAGGTAAAAAATACAAGTATCTGCTTGAACTATGGAGGCATGTAGAGGAACCATGCAACTCAAAAAAGGTTTCAGGAACACACAAATTCATTTCTAACAAAAAATTACTGAAATAATATTATAAAAGAAATAGGGCCGTGGCATTTCCCCCCAAAATAGGAAATAAATCTGTGTTCTTTGAAACTGTTCAAGAAAAGACAATGATACCCTAAAAAGTCAGATTTTGAAAAGTCTAGAGAGGAAGAGAGATTACCAGGCTCTTTCCTTGCCTAAAATTTATTGTTCAGTCATGCAATATATTGAGCAAATTTTTTCTTATCTGGAAAAACTCTTAAGCTGGAGCTTAACCTGAAGCATGTGAGAAATACCGCTGAAATCAATAAGAAACCAGTGTTTAAGTGCTTAAAGGTAAGCAACAATTAACGTGAATTGCTGGGTAGAGCCATGGTGCTCAGATCCTTGAAGAATAAAGCTTTTCTGTTGTAACTGGAAGTCTTTCTAAAGCATCGTCCTGCAGTTATAAAAATAACAGCTTCTGGGATCAAAACAAATGAATAATGCTTGCAAATCAGTTACCAGAGGTTTCCGCTCTCCCTTGGAAGTGCTGTCTGGTGGGCCCATGAACAGAGATTTTGAATTCTGTCGTTAGCGAGACCTCGGATGAGCCCCGAATCCCTGAAATATACTTGGGAAGTCATTAACCGTCAGTCACATAAATATACATCTGTAATAAGAACCAGGAGTCAAGTTTACTTTTGAAATTAGTAAAGACAATGAAAGTCTAATAGCCGAGTTCAAAGATTCAGAAGCACGATGTCTCCTGATCTTAATTCACAGCAGCTCCTGGAAATGAGATTTGAAAGGGAGCTGCTCATTTCCTCACTTATGCGATGATCATCCTGGAGCCTGATGGTTGTTTACAACACTTTTGCTCATCTACATACCATATAGCAAAAAATTATGTAATATGGTGGTAATAATTAGCTTTGACTGCAGGCAAAGTCCTGAATAAAGGGCTGTTTTCATGGTATTAAGTAAATGAGGAGATCTGTGACCTTTTTATAACTTACGGGGGTCATTTTAGCCTTCACAAATAGTCACAGCTATTAAGGCAATACTTCTGACACACTTTTTACTGTGGATGTGGGTGTTACTATTTAATTTCATACAGACCAGCATATTACTAGGCACATCAAAGAGGACAACCCATATTCAGATGAGTGCTATTAGTGCCACTGTCTTAACGACCTGCTTACAAGATGCACAGAATTAAAATCAAAGGAATAATAAAAAAGACAGCAATCGTGTGTCCACAGTTTCTTTAATTCTAATGAATAAATGGGATTTCTGTTTGGACTCACTGAGAAATTAATGAATATATCTGCAGATAAATACGTATTTTTTTTGAAGCTGATAAGATTGAAACTTCATAAAAATCAGATTGTTCCATTTTCTACAGCTAGGCCATTCTTCAGAAGAATTCAGTAATTGCATTCAGACTTAAAGGCCAAATGTACTAATATTGTGGGCAATTTTTTTTAATCAAAAAAGTTTATTTAGGTAGATATAAACATGTGAATTGCCATCCTGGGTCAAAATAAGGTCCACCTGTTGTCATACACTACTTGAAAACACTTGGTGCTCCAGAGAGAGATTTAAAAATCCTGCAGCAGGCTCACAGAAGTTATCTGCCTCACACCCTAAGTCTCTCCCTAATTAATAACAGAATCAAGGCTGCTTTTATCCCAAAGCGTAAAGTTTAACACTCATTACACCACATGCTTATAGCTAATTAGGCTGACACTGGACTGGACTGCTCTACTTATAAAGCCTGATTCCTTTCTTAATTTTTCTGAATTCTTGATCTTTGTAACTTCTAGTGCAATGGGTTTCTCAGTATAATTCACGCTGTGAAGAACTATTGTAACTTTCTTCAATTTTAATTTTACTGAATATTGTCTTACCTATTAGAATAGAGGCAACGAAGTCACATCCTACCTCCTCTAATCGTATATTTGATATTTTTTAGAATTTTGTCGTGTCTTGCAGGCTTAACAAATCCATCTGTCAGAATCTTTGGGTGATTGATGCTATGGGAAACTGCAGGTCTGAAATTGCAACAACTTTTTTCTGCAGTATCAGTTGATGTGAACGGAAATGAGAGCTTGTACATTGAGTGCTATAGTCAGTGTACATACACCTCTTCATTCTGCCTTTATAGTTTAAGAATACTTTGTAATTCATTCCCACGAGAAGAGCGAAGAGTTTTTTCCACAAGGAAACCTCAAACTGCTGTTGTTTTCAGTCCTAGAAACTGGAATATAGAAAAGCTATATAACTTCAGCAGAAACGAAAATAAAACTACTGGAGCATTTAACTCTGGACCGAATTTATGCAGATAATCAAAACGAATGTCGAAGATCCAAGACTGAAGATAACTCATGCTCCGTTTCAGGCATTACTTAGTGGTTCGTATAGACAGGTCTTTCCACTGCAATAACACTGTCAGGTCAGAAACAATTAATAACATTGGCATCCTTTTTCTTGCTCACAACCTGACAGATTAGGGTGGATATAAACCACAAATGCTTTCAATGTGGCTAAAAAAAGTTCACAGCTGTGATGAATCCTTGGTCTATCATTAACTGACTCAAAGTCTGCTTTCTATCTAGTGGACATCGGTTTCCAGGACAATAAACCCAGGCTTTCATGAGTTCAATATTCATTAATGATTTTTTAAAATAATGATTGGGAATTGAAAATAAAAATGGAATGTATTGAATTAATACCGTAGTTACAACACACTGTTAGAAAAACATGAAAGATGAAACCTTTGGATCACTTCAGATTATAATGTATATAGGTGAATACATACATTTTCGTCCATGTGATTTCATATGGAAAAGAATATTAAAAAATTAAACAAGGAATTCCCACTGCAGAAAAAAATGACATATTCTCTAAACATTTGAAGTCGGAGAATGCTGCACAGTTTTTGCATATGAGCCAAAAAAGCTCTCGCCGAAAGCTTTCTGGTCTCTTTACTGGCATGTCAATTGCAGCTCCAAGCCTAGAATTCACAGTGGCTACACGGCACTGAATTTTTGATGTGCTGATTTCAGACTGACCCTATTTTGAGAAAAAAAGACATGCAGATAAGCCTTTTTGGAAGATGCGTTCAGTGGTGGAGTGACCAGTTAAGATTCATTTTGTGGCTGGTTGTGGTACTAATTTCTGCATTAAGACAAGATTCTTGTTTAAATGCAGTATTCCAAGCAGCATTCATACACTGAATGTTAAATGAAAGACTAATTTGAAAGAGAAGATACATTTTCATAAATTTACTCTGATTTTTATTCTATATTCTCATCCTACATTCCCTAACAAATTCTTCCTGGGGCTTCATAGCTGTTTGATTTAAAACATTTCTATGCAGAATTTCACAATGTTTTGTTGAATGGAGAAGGCCTTTAGGTCTTCATTCTTGGTGATATTGATAGCTAACGTTCTCTCCTTGTAACAGGAAGCAAGAATATGACTTCTGATTGTGGATGTCAGGGAAAAATAATTAAATTTCAGTCTATATCCTAACGTTTATAATCCCAGTTACTTGGGTGAAGTAAAATCATGTTTCTTTTACTTCCTGAGGCTGAATATCCTCAAAACAACTGCTTAGACATCTCTCTGAAGGATGATATGTGCAGGTCCATTTATGAATCATCTTTATTATCTCTGCTAACGGGGTTGAGGGTGCCTTGGACTCTCTGATATTGTTTTAAATCCCTTCCCTTCTCTGTTTGGACTCAGCAGTGATAATCAGCCAGAGACAATAACTGGATATTCAGTACCTTCATATGCCCTTCCTAACCTGCACATGCCACAGGTAGCACTGCAAATTGCAACCAACTGGATGCCACCAAACCAGCAGGAGGGAGAGATGCAACTTCCCTAACACCTCACCGGCAAACAAGGACTGTTCCTCCTTTTAGCCAAGACAAGTCTCATGCAGTCTCTTCTATTTACTTCCCTTTGTTCTGTTAAAGGTCACTTCTTTTTACATGTGATTTGCCGTTCCCGTCTGCATCTAGTATATTTCCTTTAGAGATGACCTATTTATAATCATAATAATGCATTTTTACTTACATATTATTGTCCAATAATGGCACACCTTGAGGTTTAACAACACTGTTTCTTTTGATTCGTGTCCAGCAACTATTGAGGTGTGTCATTATACTAAACTACAACATATATTCCTCTTAAATAGCCTGTTGTTTGACTAACTTTAGATAAACAGCGTACATTACCTTCAAGGATAATCTCTTGTAACTTATGCTGTCTCAGAGCTGTGTGCAGTTCTTGCCAGGAAATACAAGCCATGGAAAATTATTGACTTGTCTTGTTCCCGATTGCAAGATATTGTGGGTTTAAACATTTGGATGCTTTTCTAAAAAAAAAACCAATGCAATTTGAAAAGGATTCTGGGAAATTCTGGGAAATTTCAGTCGGGAAAATTAGTCTTCACATTTTTTTTCTGAAGAGGTGGGAAATTTCCGTGGATCTAAAGTTGTCTCCGTACTTGACAGTATGATATCTGAAATGCTGATTACTCTATGAGATATTTGTGTAAAATCAAAATTGTGGTGGCTTTTTGTTTTTGTTTTATAACTTATTTTTCTTATTCTAATATTTCCAGACAGGGGTAGAGATGAAGCTGTTGCTCTCAGCAAGGAAAAGAGAAAAGGAGAAGCTATTTGGAGGACACTGATGGAACACAGTGTTTAAGCACAAGAGAGTAGAGAGTGAGATCGGTCAGCTGGAATGAGCTGTCATTCTTATTTGTTTTATACCAGCAGTTCAGAACAAATATTTTTTTCTTTTTTTTTTTAAAAAAAAGGAAATATTTTTCTTCCTCTTCATTCATTTTAGAAGAGATATCAACACATTTCACAAGACTTTTCTTTGTGTATTATTGTTCTAGGAGTATTATAAATTTCCTAATGAAACAGAATGCAAATTAAAAAGATATGTCTTTGTTCATCATCTCATAGGTGCATTATATCACTAGATTTATTTCTATCATTAATGAAATTATTTTACCTACTACAGACTTTTTGATGTCAAAATGTTTATATATATGTCACTAAAAAAAGAAGGGAAAAAGGGGCTTTTTTGATGAAAGGATTTAAAGGATTTTTGGAAGAGCCCACAGGAAGAAAAGAGTCATTAAGAGATATTTTACAGGAGTACCATTGGGAACATCAGCAGGATACATGAGCAAAAAATAGATGCAAAAATGTATTTAAACAATGAAGAAAGTAGGCTCTATAGACTCAAATGCAGCAGACACTTAAATGGTCTTTGTCCATGGTTTACATCATATAACAAACTGATCCTGTACAACTCATTTCAGAATCCTCTTATTCTTCTGACCCATAAGGGTGAAGAGGTTACTAAAGCAAAAAGGACTTTCGTTTGTAAAGTGTCAAGTCTTTCCCTCCCCTCACAAGCACAAAATCCATTTGTGAAATCCCACGTTCCTTTTAAGTGGGAACTGGTTTTGGGGGTCATCTTCTGCACTGAATAATATTGCCCCTGGCATGCTGGCAATACAGCTGTCCTATAAGCATCGTTACCCAGTAATACTTATGAATTCAGCTCTTGAGACTGTGTGGTCATCACACACAAAAAAAGCAGGCTCTCGTTTCTCAACCTTTGCCATCATAAAGCTCTCACTCTTGGGTATGAGTACAGTCAGGACATGAAAAGACCCAAGGTGAAAATCTCTTCCTGAACTACACTTTCCTAAGGCCAGTTTTGGGCATAAAAATCACCTTCCAAAGGGAATTCAACACGAGTTCTTCCAAAGATACCATCTGAAGGTCTGGTCCCATAATCTAACCAAGCATGAGACTGACTAACCGATCAGCATTGCCCATATTTTATTCATTTCCTCCTTCACCCTAATGAATACAGGCGTGACAAAGATATATGAGAGTAGAGCATCTCTTTGATGACTCTCTGATGAGGCACTTCAAAGATGCAGGTAAACTGGGAGTCCACGAGTTGTTGCTACTTCTACTGCTCTGGAAGATGGAACACGCAATGTAAAGGAGGGAGAGGAATGGAGTTAAGAGATATTAGAATACTGACACAAAAATCCTCTCTATTCATCTGATGAGGTTTTTCGACTTGAGATCTTTGAGGCAAACATATAAGGCTCTCCCCTTCCTACATCTTGTACGGTTTGTTGGCGTATGATAAAATATTTTTTGCAAATCCCTCAGTTTTAAATGTACTTCTAAGAACTTTTACACTATAATGTTTTTTGTTGGAGTTGTGATATCATCTACATTCCTAAACACATAGTTATTCAGGCTGGGCTTGCTGTCTTCTCCATTACTAACATCTAAACCTCTCACAATCTCAACCATGACATTCCTTTGTTTCATAAGAAATATAAACTAGCAACTCCATTCCCAGGTGTTATGCATGTTACACTTGGGGACATTTTAAAGGCTACAGCTTTCCAAATTTCTGAGGAACACGTTGCTTTGGCATTTGCCTTACTCCAAATTGTCTCCTGTCTCTTACTTGAACTGTTCAGCATCATGTTCTCCTTTACATACATCTTCCGGGAGGTGCAAAAATTTCTAGTCATAAGTCTCCATGTGCAATCTCTTTGAATTTCTCTCTCTATTCCTACCCAAACTATTCAGAGAAGGCAGACTTTTTACAATCTTAAAATACATTCCTGAGGCCTATTTTGAAAATAAAGTAATAAAAGCACCTATGTCTCTCCAGAGTAGGCTAATGAAGTGTCAAGACAGAATAAGAGCTCAGTACCTACTGCTTTTCAGAGTGACATCCTATGGATAACAGGATCATCTCTCATGTCTCCAAAAGAAGATGAAGGTAGGAAGTTTATTCCTAAAGGAACAAAGGCAATTTAGTGGTGTTGGGAAGGAAAGAAAATCTTTGAAAACACTCATTCCATTAGCATCATAATGTTTTTGAATGGGCATATCTGAACACTACTGACTTCTTAATATAGTTATGTACCTGACCCTTAGAATGAGTTAAAAGTAAATCTCTAAAAGCATCTCACTAGAAGTTAGAAGTCACCTAGTATGTGCTCCAGAGCTAATTACAGTGTACAATATATTTATAGACACTTAGGGGACATGTGAAGCAAAAAGAAGATGAAGGAAGAAAGAAATATTTTGCTGAGACATGATAGCCAGGTATGAGGAAGGAAGATGCATTGTTCCACACATTTCTAAATACCACGGAGATCATAGAAACACTCTGCTTCCCTGCAGCCGTGTGATAAAATATGTTACAGTTTCAGAGACAAGAAACAAGGAGGAAATCTCTTTATAAAATGATTGGGTTGCCCCAAGTAAAATTTATTTGGTCTCCATAATTCTTGACTAGCATCAAAAGAAATAAAATTAAGAAAGAAATGGTGTATATAATGCAAAACAAAACTACAAATGCAACGTTTTGCTGCAATTTTTGCTAGAACTATTATTCCACTTTGGCTTAGGAGATATACACATAAAGTTATCTGAATTTTCTTTCAAACAATCTTATTCCACTTAAGGTTTTGTTCTAAAAGATGCAAAAAACATTCCAGCCAGTGATTCAAAGGCATTTGTTTCATTGATACTCTCTTAAAAAACTATTATTAAAAACTATTATTTTAATTACACTCTTAGTCAATCTTGTCTTGCAGAAAATGAATAAATCCCAAACAAGTCAAATTGCTTACATACTTGCAGAGAAACAGTATCTAAGGAGAAGCAAAATTAAGCACAAGAGTTAATTGGTTACAAGTCAGTGGATGAGCTTAGTTGTGTATTTATTTTGACTTTTACCCTGCAATCTGTCTCAGCTCCAGAATTAAGGACAGAAAAAGTCCAGAAAAGAATTTTCCTTTTGACAAAGAATCAGATCTTCTTCTACTTACCCCCTTTATTTTATTGGTCATTCTCCTCTTTCATTTATCTTTATCCTCTGGTTTTAACTTGATTGACAAAACCCAGCAACTTAAAAAATTAATTAAGCACAGCTGCATTTCCCAAGAAACTGCAGTCCCAGCCTAGGATATATATACTAAGACTTGCGGTCCTTTACCTTGTGCTTCCCAGCTGGCAGGAACCATAATAAGCTAATTTGTTCCTCTCTTCTTTACTACCTTCAAGTTGTATTGACATTTCAAACTCATACAAATAGAAGCAGCATTCTCCTCATTACACTAGCTAATAGCCAAATAAAGTTGCCATACTTCCAGTCAGCCCAAAAGGCATTTCTGTTGCTCTCAGAGGTCAGGAGCTCCTACTGATTCCGTTGACAGTGTAGGAAGGAATTTCTTGTAGAATATTTTGGAGAACCATTTGTTTTACAAGGAAAACATTGCTATTTCTATCTCTTCTCAAAGGTCTTACACATACTACAGGTAGAAAGATAGGGCTATTATTGCACTGTGGCAGATACAAGACACGGCTTTATAACACAGGTAAGGTCTGACACAAACACTGACAACTTCATACTCAACCTTTGTCACAGGTCTCAGACCAATTACTTCCACTTTTAATGGGTGTTAAGGATACTCAAAGTTTATGTGAATACTTCCAAAAGCTCAGGAAGGTGAGGAGATGTAGTGCCAAAAAAATTTCTAAAACTGCACAGGTAAAATGGAGCTCTAAAACTAACTTTTCTGACAGCTTTTAGCAGATTCTTAATTTAACAGGGCTTTGAAACGAATATTTACTTTGCTGTCTAAACAATTGAATAGTTTTGAAACCTCTTCAGCTTCCTTTTATAGCCTAGGTTTATCAGCTGCCTATCCAAGGCCCATTATCTATTTTAAGAGCCTAATTTGCTTCGTGTAGTCTACGTGTTAGCAGAATGATGTATATTACATTTGCAATTAATTCTGAGCTGGCATAATAATAAGAAAAAGTCTCTCATATAAAAAAGATAATAATTACACGATCTTAAAGAAGGACATAAAGATCCTTGGCAACTTTTTTTAACTTCTGAACTAAAAATGCAGATATGCTTTTGTCCTATTATTACACTCAAATGACACTGAAAGATTTGTATTAATAGAAAGTAAGAGATTACACAGACAGACATAATATCCCACAGCTGTAATGTAAGAATTAACCATTTATTAAACAATACATTCCCATTCAGCTCTACATATGTACATAATTAATTCATACAGAGATTTACCTGAAAAGAATAGTCCTCTTTGTTTTCTTTAAAGATAAGTATTTTTTAATTGATGGTACTTTTAAAGGGATGCAAGGCTTTAAATTAAATTACATTAAATGCTTTTGTATTTACTCTGCATTAAACCCTATTTTATTTATTGTCATCTTCCCAGCATGGTCTCATCATGGTTGAAGAGGGCTGCTAATGCTATTTATATTATGCTGCACTGTCCTCTAATTGACCTTGTTTGTGCAACGGAATGGCTGCTTTTCTCAAGCTGCCAGCCCTTTATTGCTGCATTTTGACCATGCACTAGTGGCTCTTTGTGCTGCTGTTGAGTTCAAGAATCAATACTGCATTCCCCACAGCCAATAAAGGAAGCTGACAGCATGAATTAACTGAGTGTAGCCAGTTGCATGGAGGGCCATTGTCTTTAAGGAAAATCCGGACGATTACAAGCCTCCATTGCTTAACGGAGATTTTAATGCAAAGCGCGAGGTTGCTGTAATTTAATTTTGGCCTGCTGCTCTGACACACTCCCCTTTGCTACTGCTTCATGGAGTCCAAGCTATTAATGGCTGCAGACCAAAACACATAGGGAGACAAAGGCAAATAGTCACAGTCGCACAGTAGCAGCAGTTACTTCTGATTTAACAGTGATACTTCTTCTGCATTTACTGGAATTGACAGCAACTCTTCTATTTTTTTTTTTGTTTTTCTTCCCGGTCTCTTCCCCCTTGAATCCATCCATACAAAATAAGCCAAATGAAAGCAAATTATCCCAACGACAGAACCACAAGGTGTCATGCCCTGAACTGACATCTAAAGGCAGGCTGCACATGGGGCAAAACTGGAAATGTGTGCATTGCCCAGGGCTCCCTCCCCTCTAGTCTTGCTGGATCATCTAATAAGGGATGCTGCTTAGCTACAGCTACTGCAGCAGGGTGTTGCGAAGAAGTATCCACAGAAAAGGCACTTTAAGTAAATGTAAAGTTAACAGTAGGACTTCTGCTGCTAACAGCACAAACGAAATCAGTCTTTATGTAAAAAAAAAAAAAA
>VXBW01004775.1:355674-473584 GCA_013400375.1 Thinocorus orbignyianus
AAGTAATGGCTTTTATTCAAGATGCTTTGATATTGAAAACTGTAGTTCCTTATGACAGGTAATATTGTTGATTCAAATGGATTCAAGCTCAGTTATTCAAAAGGACAATGTATTATATACAAACCATTTAACTCAAGCTTTTAACTTGTTTTCACTGTTGACAGTGGTAGGAGAGATTGTCTGGGGGGTAATCTTTTTAAAGTAATACCTATAAAGTTTTATCCACTTACCACTTCTATAAAAAATCCAAAGCTCTCTATTCCTGCTGCCTGCTCACCTGCCTTACAAATGCCTCAGGATTTTACCTGAGATAAAGAGCTGAGGTTAAGCTTGATTTAAATGATATTTCTTCTAGACCATAGGTCTAGAAGATAACAAAAGAGGTACCTGAATCCCTTAAGCAGTTTTAGCTATAACCAAAAGATATTCTACACATACTCACAGAAGAGACCTTCTCATCACAGCCATTAAAAATTGTATGTTCCCTTTACATACAGCCTTCTTTTTTTTTTAGGCCTGTTTAAGCCCTTTAACAATTTAAACTTAGCCTTGTAAGACCTTGAAGATAAAGTGGTGGGGTCACTCAGATAAGAGCAAAAGTCCTTTTTCTTGATTCATAGGCCTGGGGATTGGTAGCTGTACACCAGAGTTTTTTGATCACATCCCTTCTTTGCATAAGACAAGTATATAATACTTCACAAGAGTGCCATTTATCACTTCTGCCATTAGCCATCTTAGCCATCTAAGAGTTAGACACCTAGTCTTCTTCTATAGGCAGTGTAAAGTAGAAGCGCTTCAAGAGGATGAATCACTCCATCCCAAAATAGCAGTTTGAGACAGCTGATGAACTGTGATCAGAACACATCTATTTTTTTCTCCACTGACAGTAGAGGGAGCCTGGGCAATTATCTAACTTAACTTTTAGAATGTTAAAATGAGGTGAGATACATCTCAGGCTAGCTTTTTAACATTATACAGTGCATTAAGGGGAATGGATTAAATAATAGTCAACAGCTTGACTGGGTGTTTCTTTATCATCACTTCATGGGAAAAGCACTACACACAAAGAATATAGGGCGCACAAGAAGAGGTGTTGGGGCTTACACAAAGCATATTCCATGGCAAAACGCAGCATCCAGAGGACCTCTTCCATCAGCGAAACCAAGATATGGGAATTTATGACTACCCTGAAAAGAAGGGGGTTATTCTCTTCATCCTGGAGACAGGAGCCAAGCACTGGTCTGGTAATTTAGTAGAAAGCACGAATGCTCCGAGTATTTTCCCCTGAATCCTCATACTTAAGGGGCTTCTACTAACTACTCCACAACCCTTCCATGGGGTTTACATCTTTCACTTGCAGCACTGGTGTGCCATGGCTTTTCCTTTCTGAATCCATACGTAAATTCACCTTTCAAGAGATCTTACTTGATGGACTGCATTTCGCACAAATTCACAGAGAACAGGCATAAGTAATCCTAAAAATCTTCCTTATACAAAAAGTAGAAAAATTACCAACATTGAACACAATTTTTCTACAGTATAAACATCTTATAAAACCGTCAGAAAGAAGAAACTAATAAAAAATGAAAGTAAAAATAATTTTGAGTGACCCGCAAGTAATCATCATCCATTGTACTGCCAAATGATGAAACTGAAAATCAATGGATCTATGGAAGAAGGGATCAATAGATATACGGAATAGTTAAGTGCCTCTAAGGGAAAATAATAGGTGACAATAAATACAATCTAGGCAGACAAGCTGACTCCTGGGGAGGAACATGATTCCATATGTAACGTGGGCTTGACCCTACACCAGCGACAGTAATTAAAATGATCTGACTGGCATCAGAAGGACCAAATCTGGGGGCTGGATGAGTTTCAAAATACTACTGTCATCTAAATATTACTGAAGTTACACACTGAGAAGACTGAAGTGTGTTGAACGCCAGATTACTGCATACAGCTCTGGAGCCCTGAGCACAGGAAAGACATGAACCTGTTAGAGCAGGTCCAGAGGAGGGTCACAAAAATGAGGAAAGGGATAGAGTACCTCTGCTATCAAGGCCAGTTAAGAGAGCTTGGAGAGGGAAGGCTAAAGGGAGCCCTAATAGCAGCTTTCCAATACTTAAATAGGGCCTACAGAAAAGATGAGGACAAACTTTTCTAGCAGGGCCTGCTGCGATACAATAGGACAAGCAGAAAAGGTTTTAAACCAAAAGAGGGTGGATTCAGACTAGATATAAGGAAAAAATCTTTTACAGTAAGAGTGGTGAAATGCTGGAACAGGNGGAAAGGGATAGAGTACCTCTGCTATCAAGGCCAGTTAAGAGAGCTTGGAGAGGGAAGGCTAAAGGGAGCCCTAATAGCAGCTTTCCAATACTTAAATAGGGCCTACAGAAAAGATGAGGACAAACTTTTCTAGCAGGGCCTGCTGCGATACAATAGGACAAGCAGTAAAGGTTTTAAACCAAAAGAGGGTGGATTCAGACTAGATATAAGGAAAAAATCTTTTACAGTAAGAGTGGTGAAATGCTGGAACAGGTTGCCCGGAGAGATGGTAGATGTCCCATCCCCGGAAACAATTAAGGTCAGGTTGGATGGGGCTCTGAGCAACCTGATCTAGTTGAAGATGTCCCTGCTTATTGCAGGGGGGCTGGACTAGAAGACCTTTAAAGGTCCATTCTAACCCAAACTATTCAATGATTCAATGAACTCTTAGCAAAGTTCAGCACTAAGGTAGTCAAATTCATGTCTCTCTGACTACAACAAGAATGTGTTATTGAAGGGAAGAATGTGGCCTCAGCTGTTGAAAAATATCATCAGTCACAAATTATCAAAAGTCTACCCTATTCACATAAGATTATTTTTTCTAGCCTAACTTATTAATAAACTTGAAAATGCATTTCAGACCTTGTAAAAATGTTGACAGCTAGGAAGTTTGGAATCGTTAGTAAGACCTAGTTTTCAGATAGAAAACAAGGGCAGAGCACATCTAGCTTCCCTTTGAAAATAATACTTTATTAGGATTAAAACCAGTAAATGATATGGAAGTAAGGAGAACCTAATTTGCATTCTTCAGTTCAAAAGAAATCTTGCTTTGATACCACTGTGGTATATTTACAGTACACCCATGACCTCCTGGGAGTAAATGTTTATTAAAATTCTACTTCTCTCCTTTTTGTTTTACTGAGTGCTTTTTCCCCCAGTCAGGTTTTCAGTAGTGAAGCTATTCCAAGTGCACTTTGCATCTAAGAACCTTTGCTACTGAGTTACTTCCTGTGGTTAAAAAGGAGCAAACATGGAATTAGACAAAACACTGGTTTTACAAATGCCAGTAGACACCACTAAATTCTGTACATTTGTAACACGACAAAGGCACCTCTCTCTATGCCACTAGTGAGAACTGAATCAATGATTATATTTGCACGCATTGCAGAATATACAGTTATTCAAACTACGTTCATTTTTAAATCACAAGCAAATTAAAACCTATGTTGCGCAGATGTGTTAATTATCTGTTACTTCTTGGACTCCTAGAAGTTAATGCTAGCTAATGAGGCTAAAAATATATTGTTTCTGTTATTATATTAACCTCTTTACCTATCTTACAAATGTTGATTTTTCTTAGATCTGCCAGATATTGTACAAATATGCAACAACAGGTCCCATCTCAGCTCCATGCAGTTTCAAATACAATTAATACTTACTGGAAAATTGTAAAAGAATATTGGTACATGATTACTCACACTTATAAAATTTTTAGACTGCTGAGATTACCAAGAGTCCTTGTCTATCCCTCAAGACTACATCACTTGTCTAATTTCTTAGGGTCAATGAAGCTGAGTTTTGTAAGATCTGAAGGGAGTGTGGTGGGCTTTTGGTGCACCTGAGGGGATCCCTTGCCTCAGTAGCAGACTGTCTGGAAAAAATACTTTAAAAATTTTGATGAAGCTTTCAGGTGTCCACCTTTGGTGTCCACCTTCAGAGTCCACCAGCTGAACTTTGATATTTTGATGGGTTCTGATAAATGTATTCACATTTTTTAATTATTATTATTAGTTACAGAAATGCTGAGATCCTCTCTCAGTCAAAAGTCAAACCCCCATGCCTATCAATGTACAGATAAAAGATGTTTCTTGTTTAATGACTTCTCTGTCTAGATGGGAAGAACATATTATGCGTATCAAATGGTCAATTTTCTTAAAATAATTTATAGCCTGTTTAAAAATGTTACTCACTTCATTCACTACTGGAATGGAGATGCAAGGTAGCCATATGGTGTGAATAATACTTTTAGAGCAGTTTTTAGGAAGGGAAGAGAAGAATATCTTATCACATAAAAGCCATGGAGAATTTCGGAAGGGAGAACAGGATGAACTGATTTAGAATTTGGAGAGCATATTAGGGTTAACACCTCTAATGAAAACTACCACTTGAGCTTTAATAATCAAATGCTTCAATCTGAGGTCTCATCTGAAAGGCAGATCACATAGAGAATAGTCTGAAACTCTTTAATTGCCTTGTATAACAATACACATTTTAAAGTAAGTGAATGCATTACAGCTTTGACTTTTGTTCTGATCATTTCGTGTTACAAATAGCAGCACACCCATCGTTCTTCTCATCGGTTAGCAATTTTAATGTTGGTGGATAGGATATTCAGTCTGCATAATACCTTTTACTCTTAAGAGGAAATGTCTGGTTATGCCTTTATACACTGAGAAGAGAATAGAGGCAGTTGTCTTTGAAAAGACTGCTTTTTCTTTTGGTACAAAACTATATCAGTGTGAACTGGCATTTATGTTGTTAGCAAACTATGAAGCAGAAGATATTTGAAAGAAATATATCTCAATGATCGGTGTCTACTTCTGACTTATTTCGTGTTAATGAACTGGCCTGCACACAGCTCTTATTTATACCATAGCGAGTTGCTGCAATTGTATGAACATCAGGAATGTTCCTCTAGATTCATGTCTGCAAAACTGAAGCCCCATGTGGAGACGTATAGCTGGTACTGTGTAGCCTCTCGTCAGAAGTTTTGGGGTCTGTTCACAAAAGCAAGTGAAGAGGTAGGGGAGCAAAGGCAAGAGAGCAGCAAGTCCAGCAACTTGACACAAATAGAAAAGCTCAAATACCAGCGGTGTTTGTTGACTCATGTGCAGTGGAGAGCCACTCACCTTTTGCTGGCTGTTTCCTGTGTGCTAAATGAAGATACAACCACCTGCTTCCCCAGGATGCTGTGAGGTTTAATTAATGGCGTTCTCAAGCACCACATGAATCCTATTGCTAGCTGGACTTTGTCCATTGCATACATTTGGTATTTTGAATCAACCACAAGTCCTTGGTACCCATATGACCAATATTAAAGGAAATAAATCAGGACAGAGAAAAATACCAGGAAGTAACAGTTTTTGGGAGTCTGCCACAGAGTCATTGATTTGTTGAGATATCATGTGTCTTTCCATAGATTTGCAATCTCTTCTTCCTTACACTGCTTGCATCCATCTAAGTAATGATGGGGAGCATATGGCTTTATTTTTAAACATTGGCACAAATTTCAGCCGAGCAGCTCCTAGGTTATAAATCACAGACTATAGCCAGCTCTAGAAGACTGATGGCATCAGCAAAAAAAGGACTTCTTTTGGAGAAGCAGAGGTGGGCATGGCAGCAGTAGCCCTAGCTGGATCCTACTAGGAGAAACTTTTCCAAAGACAGTGCCCAAGAACATGTCTTAGTGAGAAAGCAATATTCAAAGTACCAGGAAATTTGAAGGGTATTTTGGGGGCCACAAAATGCGTAAGATCTTTTTGTCTTGTAAGCCAGAAACATAAAGGCTGTTGTAACTTCTACCCCAAATAGCTCCATTCAGATCAAACTGCAACTTTGCAGAGACTGAAAGACAGAGCTAAATTTGGGTCAATGTTTGGCCTACCAGACTGAAGGAAGACTCACACTACAAGACTATAAAGCTTTACTCATGCAAATCAAAGTACATAAACAATGATGAAAGACAAGAGTGCTATAAACCAGATGACCTCATAAAATATAATAGAACCTTCATTTCTAAATGCTAATAAAACCATAATTTCTTTAACAAGTTTTCCATTGTAAAAGTGAAACCAAAGCTCCCATTCAAAGTTTGACTTTCCACACAACAAAATATGTAATCCAAAAAGCTGATATTCACAATGCGTAGTGGCTTTTCCCCCTGTCTATTCTTCCATAAACTATTTTTTACTTTTTAAAGAAGGCTCTTTCCCTTAATTGTAGAGGCTCTGGTTTGCATTAGATGATGCAGTATTGATTCTAATTTTTTTTCTCATGACTGCAAGCCAAATTCAGTCATCCTGCCTTTTTGTTAAACACTTGTGGGCATCCACCTTGAACTAAAATGTCCTGTGGCCCTTAGTTTTCTGGGGTTTGAATAATGCATTTTAAGCGCAGAACATGTTGGGCTGGGGAATTCTTTTGTGCCTCCATGTTGTTGCTGCCTTGTGAAAGCAGCAAAAAGGCTATCAATATTTTATTGAATATAAGGACCTGTGCGGTTTTTGTCCGTGAATAGGGGAGGCAATGAACCAGAGCCTTGCCTCTGACAGACTGCTGTGAATGCTGTCAAAGCCAATGCAGCACTTCCAGGTACAGGCAGTGAAATGGAGAGCAGAAAGCGAGTTCAGACACTACTTTTTCTTGAAGAGTGTGCAGTTTTCAGGCTTGCCTTAACCCCGTGCTATCTGCTGCGAGCACCTGGGAAAAAAAAAGAGAAAAAAAGAAAGGCAATTTCAAAAGCAACGCGGGCCTTTCTAAGAATAACATTCCCACCAGCTGCCAAAGTTGCAGAGCAATAGCAAAGTCACAGTAGTAAAAGCTTTTGGATGGAAACAGGCCAGCAAAAGATACCAACTAAATGTTTTCTGTGCTGCTGCTGCTTGGGAAAAAAAAATATAAAAAATTAAAATTTTAGTTTGTTTAAGGCAAAGATTTAAAAAAATTAAGAGAGGTTAAATATTGATTTAGAGGTTTCATGCTTGTCATTCAGATCTGAAAATGTGAACTTTCCTTTCTTTAAACAGAGTTTAAGTTGGTAATTCAGGCTGTAATTCTGATTCCATGTGTGTATATTATTGCATTATATTCAACAATAAAGAACAGATAGGCCGTTTATGTGCAAATACAATGCATAACAATTCTCTGCCTTGAAAAGCTGATCCTTTACAGCTTCAACACTTATTCACGTGCTTAATTTTATGGGCTTGAATAGTCCCACTGGAAAAAGACATACCTGCCTCCGTTTTTGACAGATAAGGGCTCCGTTTTATGGATAATAAAAAGGTGAGTGCTTAAGCAATAAGAGTAGAAGTTAAGAACAGACTGGGGCTTCAACGGGAAAATATTGTACCTTCAGTAGGTACTTATCAAGTGTTTTATAAATTCCCAATCCCATCAAAAACATGGCACCAAGAGTCTTAAAAATACAACACATGCCTGTTGCTGCAGTCTGCTATTTTTACGTGTTGTACCTGACTGCCCAGTCACACATCTGGATCAGAAGGAAGCGAGTGCACCTTAAAGAGGAAATCACATACCAGGCAGGATTGAAATTATCTTTGACAGAAGAAAAATATGTAACAGCGATGCAGAACTGTAACTCATGCAACGTGACCTAATTATTTTAAAGGAAATGCTAGCGGCATTTTAAAAGCCTGTGGATACACAATTGTTAAAATCTAATGTTGGTGTTTGTATGTATTGGAATTTATGGAAATTTGTAGTGAAATTTTCACTCCCCTCTGAAACCAGACTGTGACCTTAGCAGGGTTATTCAACTTAATAAAAATTTTAAATAAAATAAATAAGTAATGCCCAGTCATAGCTCATTTGCAGGACATCAATCATACATTTGTAACTTGCAGAATAAGATTAAAGAAATACAAAGCAGAAAAAAACAACTCAAAGCCCAGCAGAAATTAACATTTTATTTGTCTATTCATTTCTTACATGAACACAATACATTTTCTCATTCTGTAACCCAGAAATGACCCTGCAGCTGTCCACATGTGCAACACAACTCAATTAGATAAACTTTCAAGTGCCCCTTTCAATCTAACAACAGTCGGGAAGAAAATGCCCTGCATGTCACTTTTGCTCAATGTTCAGCCTCTCTGAGATGCAAAGATGTTCTCGGTACTTTGGCAAGATTCAACTCATCTGACAACAATGAGAAACTTGTGCCAAGTGCCAGCAAACCAGGTACCCTCTGACTTGACCCCGTGTGCTCCACACAGACCTGCAGGCCCTCCCTGCTCTCTGGAGCTGGGAAATTTCACTGGCTGTGGTGAAAGAGGCAGCCCATTGGAGGTATCATCCTTTCTGCCTGTACACGTCTCTATGTGACTACAGTCGGAAGGAAACTTTGGGTCGCTGAAGTTTTCACTGAGTTATGGACAGTGGCTAATGAACCATATCTTGCTTTCTCTATAGCCTCCTGGATAATTTAGAAACTGTTCAGGGTGGCATAACAGCAGTATTTGACACTGGCTTTCCCCTCTAGCTTAAATGACTCTTACCCAGCAAACAGCTAGCAGGCTGTCAGGGAGGGAAAGAGAGGGCCATGGCACCACATTATCCAGCCCTTCCATTGCAAGAACAGTGGGACGAGGCAGGGGTTGGAGGGGAACTATTGCTCAAGTTAACTATTCTGTTCTGTATGGTCACTAGATTTTATGCTTTGAGGTAGTTTCTTGCCATCATCCATTACCTCGCAGCCATCTGAAAAGACCCTGTCTAGCACTCCATAGTGCTAAGGACATTCTAGTGTCCATTGCCTCCACTGATGGCACCTGCATGCTCATGTCCTCCTCTCAACCTGAAGACAGAATGTCCTAGCTGGATGGAAATGGATTTAAGTGACTCCTTGCACCCTGTCATCCACCAAAGTCAGTCACGTACCTTTGGTCTGCAAAGAGAGAGCAGATAATTATTTGGTAAACAATATCATGATTTTCACACGACCCAGATTAATCCAAACTCTGCAGCTGATACTGATCTCTTGCCAACATTGCAACACTGATGGCATGAGATGAGTATTACCACTGTGCATACCCAATTCTCCTTCAGTGAATACCATCCAGAAACAAATACCACGTCAGCCAATGCCACAAGATGCTATCTCCTCAGAGACAAGCAACCAGTTTCAGAGCTTTGAAGACAACGTTTGTCCCCCCTCTTTAGTGGAAGACCTGAATTTGGTCAATTAATGGTGAACAAAATGGAAGGAATAAAAGGAACATGAGGACCCTTCAGTTTAGACCTCACCCTTTTTTCTCACAATGATATCCTTTGTTGAACTCACCTCGTAGTTGGTGTTAATGCTGAAATGTACTGACCTGTCTACTTCCACTCACTATCTGTGACAACACCTTTCCTGTTATTCACCCTTAGGGCTGTATTTAACTAATGGGAAAGACTTTTAGTGCTCCTGACAATGCGAGACAGATACCCATAGCTGTAGTCAGTCTTGGTGTAAGGACTATCCGTGAATTCTGGCTCCAGCATACAGGTCGTTTAGCATCAACTTACAGATTTCCGAGTTTTAATTTATTTATTGAGGCCAAATGACTTCAGTGGGAGTGGCAGCTATTCAATACCTCTCAAATCGGGCAATTTTATTTAGAAGCTTGAAAAAAAAGAAGTCAGTACTTGGAGTTTAGGCACTGAAGGTTTTGCCTGTTGAAAATGAAACTGGTGGCAGTAATTTAGGCAGGCATTTTGCCCCTAGCTCCAAAAGTTTCTGTTAATCATAGTCAGGTCTGACCTGTAGTACTACACAGCTGCCTTAGTCTTTGGACTTCCTTAACTTAACGTTGCCAGATTAAAGCTAATTTCCACTGGATGTGTGATGAACACGTTCATACACATGGTCCATAGTCCACTGAGACAGTGGCTGCCAGATAGGCTGAGAGAGTTGGGGTTGTTCAGCCTGGAGAAGAGAAGGCTCTGGGGAGACCTTACAACAGCCTTCCAACACCTAAAGGTGCTACAGGAAAGATAGGGAGGGACTCTATAGCAGGGAGTGTAGTGATAGGACAAGGGGTAATGGTTTTAAACTGAAAGAGGGGAGATTTAGATAAGGATTCAGGAAGAAAGTTTTTCCTGTGAGGGTGTTGAGGCACTGGAACAGGTTTCCCAGAGAAGCTGTGGCTGCCTTATCCCTGGAGGGGTTCAAGGTCAGGCTGGATGGGGCTTGGAGCAACCTGGTCTGGTGGGAGATTTCCCTGCCCATGGCAGGGGTGCTGGAACTTGATGATTCCAACCCAAACAGTTCTATGATTCTGTGATTTATTCCATGCTGGTGGCAGTTAAGGTAAGGAGAGTAATAAGAGGATGACACCTGCACAGTGTTGAATGACTGTCACTACTCCTTTGCTAGTGAATCAACCAATATGAGGAAGGACAGTGGCCCATATTTCCCAAATATATATAGCCTGCTTTTGGGTTTTGACTCTCTGGAAGAACAGCTTATTTTAGCACTTGATTGCAGGTTGGAATTGGTCTGTTCAAACCTTTGGTGCTCAGACTTGTGCTCATGGTTAATCCTACAGGTAAATATAGGCAACTTGCTGAACTTCACTCTGAAAATCCACACAAGTGGTCTGGAGCGTACAAACCACAAGCTCCAAACAGTTGGCCTTCTTCCTGGCTTCACTTCCAATGGTTTCCTGATTTTTACTTTTGTGGTAAAATTGTACTGCAGGTCTGTCTTTTTTATTGTTGCTGTTGCTATGTGAAAACAACATAGATAAATCATTTTTGTAGGTTTTTACTCACCTTAAGATTTATTCACCCTTTTGAAAATGATTATACACACTCATGCACGCACACACACATGCCAACTAGTTTAAAAATCTTTCCAAATAAAATCTGGAGAGAAGGTACTTTCCTCTTTAAACATTTAGAAACAGGCTCATTTTTCTTCCCAATTATAGCAACTACACAAAGGAGCAATAAGTCTCAGAAGATATGTCACAAATCCTCCAAGTCCGTGACACCAGTTTCAAAGAAAACCATTAAACCATTGGTTCCCTTCAAAGCGGTAGTCTGCAGCTGCCTGATAAAAGGCCACAACCCAGTACAAGGTAATCATTAGGCAGCCGTTATTATTATTTTGCTAATTAGTCAAAAATCATTGGATTTCCTGTGGCTTCTTCCTGCTGAGCAATCATTTGATCTTGCTTATGTTGACAAACATGCAAGTCACCAATTGTGCCTCATTTATCATTTGACAAGGACAATGTTTGATGCTTCTTCTGTGGAGAAGAGAAGAGTAAGAACAAGAAAAAAGGCGAGAGGATTCAGAATATAACCTTCCTTCTTTTTTCACTTCCACCAATACAATGATGACGAACCCCACCAAATGAACAGGATCTGCAGTGAGCTATAAAACCACTGCTAGATCCTGTGGGGGGGTGTTAAGGCAGAATTCCTACAATGAGCCTCACATAAAATAGACTGGAAATACTCCTGCTTCAATTGAAATGCGGAGAACTCCATGTTCCCATAAAGGACCCCTACAGCATTCCCTCTGCAACGCTGCTGAACTGTCAAAATGCAGCTAAATTTAACTGGGAGTGCTCAGGGGAAAAAACAAATCATTTTATTTTATAAAATGTAAAGAGCAAGATAAATTTGTACAATTCAAGTCCCCAAATTTAGTTTGAAAGGCATTTCAAAACACAGCTCCCAACACAGGGAGCATTCTTTCAAGGAATGTACAGGAAAATCTGGCACAAGGACATGTATATGTAGATGTTTATTAATAGTTGCTAGTGATGGGTATGAAATTGTTTTGGTCTAGATACTTCTCTCTTGGTAAGATGGTCTTCAGGCTGCTCAGACATGGGTGAAAAAAAATAAAATTAAACTGTTATGCCAGTTCCTGAATACAAAACCAAATGCACTGTATTGTTTCTAAGGGAGTTGCAGTATGTTTTTCAAAACTCCTTCTTAGTTGTTGCGTACTGCAGCTCTTTTACTTGGCAGTTTAGCATATCACAGCATTATTTTCCTTAATTCGTTTTATGAATTAGTATCACCATCCCCGCCCCAGGACAGAAATAAATAATGGTATGCTGTTACAGAGAGAAAAGAATCGCAGTAAGCACGTGGGAATAAGAAAAAGTATTTTAAAAGCTGTAAAATAATTACTTTTCTGTATCAATCATTTGGAGGAAGACTAGCACAGACAGACTAGTATCTTGCTCAGTTTCCATACATGACTTTAAATACGTGAGGCAAGCTGCTGAATTTATATGACATTGACATCTGTGTCATAAAGAAAGTCTTGATGTCAATCTTTAATGCCTTTATATTGAAGGGGGTTTCATTACCCAAGAAAAAAAGTTAAAACATGAGCAGTCAGGAATGTGTGTGAAAAATAATACATTCTACCATTTTTATGGAGCAGGACAAATTTCTCATAATTAAGGCTTGTGCAAAAACCAGATTTAAGTGCACATTCACTATTTGCTCAAACATATATTTTTCTGGGGAGATAATAGTGATTGCCTGACTCTTTTATTTACACGCAGATTAAGTCGGCTTTCAAAATGTAGTTTATACACTGAATGATCTCAACTACTTTGTGAAATTACCAATGTGTTCTTTGTACTGAGGCTTACGTATCCTATGGTAACAATCCTACCAATCTCTTTGCAGCTTTCTGCTGAGAATTTAGAAACAGACGTGCCCGTTTTACTTTTATAGAGACTGCATTTGTATTTTTTTTTCCCCTCAGCTTTAACAAATCAATCTTGTGCCACAGCATTGGTGCTGCTTTAAATGGGTCAGGCCAGAGTGTGTCCTCAGTTCACCCTGCACGGCCCGATGGCTGATCACCAATAATTTGATTAGCCATGCCAAGAGAAATGAAGTGGTTCGATAGATGTAAACATGACTAGCCGCATCCACAACACGTCAAAGTCAAGAGGACTCTGCCTGCCCTCCCACTGCCCCGGGAGCCAGACCAGCCTGTTGGGGCACTTGTGTCCCCAGCTCAGGACACCCTGTCCCCTCTGCCTTCAGCAGAGGATTTATGTCAGATGAAAGGGAGATGGGGCTGAAATTTTAAAAAAGCCTTCAGCCACTCTCTGATTTTAAGCACAGATACACAAAGCATTGCCCAACAGAGTATTTAGGGCTCCAAACAGACAAACTGTGGAGAAATTATAACTTTGCTGGGCTCTCACCCACTGACCAACCCATGTCAGACTGTTTGAAGTGAGGAGAGCTTAGTGATTTTAAGGAATACAGGATTTGCAATGGGCAGTCCTAACAGTACTCAGCCACACAATTCAGGATTATTTTTTTTCCCTTCAAAATGCATTTCTTTAAAGGACAAAAAAAAAAAAGGGAGGAAGGCTCCCTCAGCATCTCCAATGTTTTGCCTTCTCAGGCAAGGCCCAGCTTGCAGAAATGGTGACAGTTGATTTCCCAGCTTCTCCACCACACATGTGTGAGAAAGCAGAGCTGAATGAAACATGCAGACATTACACGGGGATATTTATTGGTAGGCTGGGTTGCTTTATTCTGTCCATCCTTCACACCTTCTGCACATTTGCTCCTTGTCCAGTAAGCTTTATTGGCAGTGCTTGATAAAGCACTTTGCTGGTACAGCTGCTCACCGAAACTTAATTTCAGCACTGTAAGTAGGAATATATATGTTCTCTTAAATTTTAAATTTGCTCAAGTAAGTATTTGGGTTGGAATATTTGCCCTGTTCAGCCAGGGCAAAGAAAAAGTATTGTGAGATGGAGCTGAACGCCAACAGCCAAGCAATGCACAGCAGACATCAAATGTTCACCCTGACACCAGGGACCAAAACGCTGAGAGTTACTTCAGTCTAATGAATTTATGCAAAAGGTTAGTTTAAGGAAATAGCAGTATGCTCATAAAAAACTTTGCTATCTAATTCTTGGAATAAATTATTCATTTGTGATTATTATCCTAGATGAGAACAGAGATTGTTTGTTTCACAAAAGAAAAGAAAAAAAAAAAGGAAAAAAAAAGAAAGAAAAAAAGAAGGTTGGAAAAAAAATGTTAAAGAAAAAAGCACATAAATAAGGACAAACTCTAAATTGCATTTCCAACCATAACAAAAGTAAAGACTTGTAGGCTGTGCCTTACCATGAGATTATTCATTTTTATTTTCCTTCTGGCAATGACACAATTTCATTGCTATAAAGACAGTTAAACTACAGTGGTGACAAAATGCTTACATGTAAAGACTCAGGTTTGGGAAAATGCACTTGAATGTCCTCCTGTCCTTCTTGGGCTTTTACGTATTTTGTTTTGTCATGAAATTCCGCATTTGCCACTTTTGTTTTTGTTCTAGAACGTTAGCAACTTTTTTAAGATTGCTTATATTTTCATACACAAAGTCTTTGGCAGAGGCAGCTCAGAATGTGGAGAACACCAAGTTCCTAAAACAACATAATTAAGCATCTTAAATATGACTGAGTTTAAGAATGCCAGAAGGACATGAAAGCTCTGTTTCCATCTTGCCTAGCAAAAAAATAAAATTAATAGTTTGGATGAATGCAGTATAGCCACAAGAGACAATCAGAGTAAAACCATAATGGGCTAAAATTCAGTGAGAGTAATAAGGGTCATAGTGGTTTGAAGGAAATGAGAATTAACTTTAATACCTTGTGTGGAAAAAAAACAACCTGTAATGACTTTTTTTTTCTTAAAAATATGTATGTTTACTCTTGTATTATGCTATCTGATATTACTATAGCCGTTACACTGTCCTTCCTTACACTACAATGACATACATTACAAGTATGTCATTGCAAACAAAAATGAAATTATTTTGTCTATTTATCTGTAAGAATAGTTGAAATGAAAACAGAGCAGTTATAAGTATTGGCAGGTGGGAATTCCAAAGGGCCTGGTTTTTACTGTAGGTGGATCTTTATTCTCCATGTACCATTTGTTTCACACCTAGTGTCAAGGCAGGGGATATCGGGGAGGTCTGAGAGCTTCAATTTTATTCCTGAAGCAGGACATAGCTGCTGCCAGAGCTCTTGACAGCCAGTCAGCCCTCTGCAACCAAGTTCAATGTGAAAACTGTAGCTACCAACAACCCCCAAAAAATCTCAGCCCAACAACCCAAGGCAGTTTCATGACTGAGGCTGTTTTCCCACTCTTATCCCAGTATCACAAGGGCACAGGCGTGGGTGCCTCAGCTTGTGTCCACCTTCCTTGTCCCCACGGTCCTGCCCACACATTCTGGGCATGTCTGACTGCTCACCCTCACTGGGCCTGATACTGACCCCCTCCCACAAGCTGACATCCTGTCCCAGCGTCAACCCATCTCCAGGGAGGTGTCTGTCTGATGTGGTGTCTGTGCTAAACACAGAATCATAAAATAGTTTGGGTTGGAAGACACCTTTAAAGGTAATCTAGTCCAACACTCATGCAATAAGCAGGGACATCTTCAACAAGACCAGGTTGCATCTACCTTGATTGTTGCAAGGGACGGGGCATCTACCACCTCTCTGGGCAACCTGTGCCAGTGTTTCACCCTCCTCACAGTAAAAGATTTCTTTCTTCTATCTAATTTAAATCCTCTCTTTTAGTTTAAAGCCTCTGTCCTGTTGCAATAGGCCCTGCTAAAAAGTTTATCCCCATCTTTCCTGTAGGCCCCATTTAAGTACTGGAAAGCTGATATGAACCTTCTCTTCTCCAGGCTGGACAACCCCAACTCTCTCAGCCTGTCCTCATAGGAGAGGTGCTCCAGCCCTCTGATCGTTTTTGTAGCCCTTCTCTAGACTTGCTGATGTATGGTTTAGGCAGTGAACTAGCCTAAATCCCGATGGATGTGTTGTACTTGTGCAATCACGCATCGGAAGAACACCTGCAGCAAGGCAGCGTAGCAAAATCCCAATGCTGACTGTTAGCTTTTTGTCTCTATTTAAATGAGACCCCGTGCTCATACCGTGAAATGTATTTATACAGGAAAAAAAGTGGTTGTCAGAGACAAGAATTTACCATCTTGTAGAAGTCCACGAGCTGGATGGAATACAACCTAAGTCGTTGTCTCTGGTGGTTTTTCCTCAGATTTTCTCCAGAAGCCCAGAACTAGAGAGTTTAACAGAAATGTGAGACATTGCACATTACACCCTGGTCGGAAAGGACCAAAGGGTTCAGCAGTTGGCATACAAATTTATTCAGGCACAGTGTACACAAGTGTACATCTATTTATGTCTTGAATAGAAGAAGAGTATTGTTAATTAAACAGCAGATAGGTCACTAAAAATTTTATTCATAGCTTGTTTGTTTTTAATGTCTCGAAGGGGAGCCAGTGGTAGATGTGCCCTTTAAACCATGCAGCTGAACTTTATACTGTTCTTAAGATAACCGTGCTGCAGAGAAGCAGCGGTGTGCCTGAAACATCTCCAGAGCATGTGAGCTGCCATCACTGGCCCTCCTGATCACTGCAGTCACTTCATGTTGGATAAAGAATTAGTGATGAGGCATATAGATGGGATGATTATCATTGGGGCTTTTTTGTGGAATACCCTCCTAAATCATAATAAAATAAAAAGTTTGAATATGGTGCTGTTTCTGTGTTAACAGTGTAACCCAACTAGTCAATAATCCGCATCTATTAAATCACTTCCTAGACAGAAGTAACACCTGCCTTAATTTTGATATAAAGTATCTGCACCAAAACTGGATCAGCTATAAACAGCAAGAACATGTCAGCGTGAACCTAACAGTGGTTTCCTCATAAACTTGGATTTACCTTATAACGACCCGGGAGAAGCCAAGATAATAAATGGCAAATGCGGCTTAATTTAATGAGACTGTACACGGAGAGGTGAGCAAAGAATCTATGGCAATTTGACTGGCACCAGAAACAGGATCTCTTTGTTCCATACTTGCCAATGGATGAACTTTTAGCCATACCTCTTTACTAGTCAAAGAGGAATAGGAACTAATCTGGCTCTACATAGTACAGATCTTCTACACAAAGCAATATACAAAAATATCTGAATAAAATGAAAATGAATGCAGGTCCTTCTTGCTCTTGATATTTTTCTATTCATTCACCAAGATCACTGAAGAGCGAGGTAAGTCATGTCCTCACTTTTTTGTTTATAGGTTTTCCTGGTTTGCATTTGTCTTTCTATTCTTACAAATAAATGAATGATAGTGTCTGTGGAAGAAGATTCTATAGGAATAAAGAACTGAAAATGACCTCATGGGTCACAAATCCAATTTAATTTATTAGCACAGCAACTATCATGCAAGAGATTTGGTAGGGGTCAGGGAGTGGCTGATATTCTCATCACAGAACAGCTCCAAGTCGTTTACTTCTGATCTATAGAATTAGACAAGTACTACAACTATAATATGCTACAGGAAGACAGCAAAAGACACTGAGAATTTTGCCAGTGTCCCAAATCCCTGCAATAATAAAGCGTGTTGTTCGAGAAAGTTCTAAGAGATTCTAGGGGCTGAATCCTCACTCACTTTATAGTGTGAATAGAACACACTGCAGCGGTGTCTATTAATCTAAACAAGGAGAAAATAACCTCTCTTAAATCTATCACCAGATTTGGCTCAAAAATGATCAAGATGGATCAGGAAGCTTCCTAAAAGAATTTAGCATCACTAAGAGTACCACTGTAACCTGTTATGTCCTGCGTCCGACTCTGGCCAACGTCTAACACATCGGGAAAAAATGGAGAAACCTGGAAGCTTAATTATGCATCTGCGTGGAACCGTCCTTTCCCGGGTTCCACACATATTCGGTGCAAATCCTGAAGTTTGGGATTACTACAACCCAAGTACAGGGAAAGTGAGCCTGTCACTTTTTAACCTTTGATAGTCCAAAATATTTGAAAGCTAATGATTCATAACACAAAGCTTCTTTGCTTTTGTCTACAATTTGCCTGCCTAGCTGTATAATTTCTTTCACAAACTTTCAAAAATATATCTTGAAACAATTTAAATTTCTTGCCTAGGGTATGCTATTTGGAAGACCACTAGAATCATTTTTTGCCCTCCTAATCTAAATTTATTAATGATAAATGAGTGTTCAGTCAGATCTTTGAATCATGCTCTTCAACCAGAAATTGGTCTTTTTGGAGACACTGAGATAAGACTATAAATTAGTCTTGTTAAAGAAAAATTTTGTGCTGGAAAGCTATGAGTCTATTGTTAAAAGCAGACAGACAGGTTTTCCAAGTCTACCAAGAGAATTACACAACTGTTTTCTACCGAAAAGCTGTGGGATTTGAGTACTTTTTTATGCTCTGAAAACTCTGAAAATTTACTACATCCCTCAAAGGATGTACCTTGTCTTCACCACCTCTCTGAGGAATCTCACATACATAGAGATGGGGAGAGAGAAGGAAAAATCCACAGAAGTTTCCACAAGGGGAAATGCTTTGGGAAAGAGGCACAATTACCTGTCAACATCTTCTGGTCCTGGTTTTGAATTGTGAAAGAACCTGCTATACTCTTTACTCTTTCTATGTCATGTAAATAGGTCATGAGCCTCTTGTGCTGACTTTGGCATAAACTGCAGAGGGAGGTCAAGTAGTCTGAGCTTTGAGATTTGGTCCTGACTTATTAACTTGCAGAAGGTTGTCTGGGTGTCTGTTGGGCTGCCTATGTGCTTAAAAGTGGCCCAGAGTCCAGTTCTTAATGGACCAAGGGGTCTTGCCCTGATGATTTTGGTTGTCTCCACTTTCTCATTGGATTAATCTCATGGGACCACAAGACCACACACTGACAAAGCTTCTTAGAACATGACAGAAGCACCAAAGCTGAAAGGAATATCTGTACCAGGTGATTCTCATGGAGGTCATGACAAAACTGGGGCAGTTAGAGAGCAGTAGCCACTTAGATGATCTCTTGCTGCAAGCTGGTTTGTGAACTACCGGTACCCTCTCACCTGGTTGTCCTACTGGGAGTTTCCCAGCAGCTGATTTGAAAAATGGGTCTTTCTACAGGGCATTCACCTACACCACACGTCGGTTCAGAGGCTGACCCAGCTGGTAGGACCTTTACTGTGACACAACCCCAAGCGTTCTGTGACAATTGCCTTAAAATAAGAAACTGGGTCATTCCTGCAGTCATATTCATGTGAGCAATTGTTATGCACTGAGGTAGTGTCATTACAGGAATGGACTATATTCACGAGCAAGTGTTTGAAACTCTCTCCCCAGGAGAGTAGGTGCATCACTTCAGCTTCTCTCTTCTTCTCCCAGGGCCTCTGTTTGGTGTAACACACATACATACTCAACTGTAAAGCCCACCTTTCATGTGATCTATTCAGTTTTCCAATTGACTTAAAAGAAAGGTCTTATTAAAGACACTGTAAGAGGTTTGAACTCTGTCAGGAATGCCCCCTGTGAGTTCAATTCATATTACTTTGCCCACTAGGCTCATTACAAAAAGCAAGATGAAACCTGCAGCTTTCTGAATTCACCTGAGAAGCTAAGATTGGAGCATAATAAAGAAGGGCAGTGCGGTTCTCTCGATAGGCCCAGGTACAGCTCCACTAATGTCCTCAGGAGCTATTGTATCTATAGTTAGAAGGAAGAATTTTCAAGTGTAGTGCCTAAAATTCAGGTGTCTGTATCCCTGCCAACTTTAAATACTACATTAAGCCTAGCTTTATGTGTCATGTGTCTAAATTTAGACACCCTAGTTTTAAAGATGAACTTATAAAGAGGACAATACATATCTAAAAGAATTCATAAATGCCCACTTAAGAGTACTTTTGACTGCTTAAAAACACTTCTTAAAGCTTTATGAAAGGCCATGGAAGTATTCTTCCTAGTTGTGTATGAATAAGAATATGGTGAGAATAGCATGATCGGAATTTACGGGGGTGATCTTTATTTTCTTCTTAGGCCAATTTAGCAAAAGTAGCTTCTTGATTTGTGTAATATCACAAATAGCACTTCCTGGGCTCTTCACAGTTCAGAACACGATAATCAACAAATGGCTCCAATTGCAGTCATCACCAAATAAAACAGTGTTCAGGCAGTTGTTAAGATTTGCACGTGATGTGTTCACTCTTACCTGTACAAAGAGAGTGGAAACTGTTACCAAATCAGAACAATGATGCTTTACTTTTTTTTTTTTTTTTCATGGCTGAAAATGCCTCATAAATACTCAGTTAAACAGTGGATAATTAGTTGCCATTGTTTTAATTCAGCATAACCTGTGCTGCTGTATCACCTCAGCCTAACCAGTTGACTGGCTTTGAATTGGTGTAGAGCTTAAAAAATGCAAATGAGAAAGAAGTCCCGTCATGTGAAGCTAACTCAGAGTATTTTGATTATTATCATCAGAATAGATAGAAATGTTACAAAACCTGAGATTGGTGAGGGAACAAAATCAAATCAAACAAATAAAATACAGGTCTAACTCTCCATCTGTGGGTGTGTGTCTGGAGAGGAGGGTTGAAAGTTCTATTTTTGATATTTCTGTCTCATAAAAGAAAAGCATGAGCCAAATACTGATCTAATCTGTATTCTCGCATCTTTACTGACTTGATCAAATTCTTCTGCAAAGTTTGCCAACAAAAAGCTGACATGCGAGACAAAACTTTAAGAAAATCAATGCCAAATAATTGTCCAAGCTGTACGGAAGAATAAACTTGCCCAGTGCACTATGTTCCACCAAAATTGTGGAGAGTTGTAAATCTCCACACAAGGAAAAAAAATAAAAAATGAAAAAAACATCCAGAGGAACTAAACAGCTCTTATTGTGCATAATATACTTTATATAACAGCAGGCAGCAAAATCATTTCTTCACTGCAGTTCAATAGCTAGTCATTCCTTCTCTTCTGTATTCAATTCCGCACCAGAACCATGACTTAAATGCTGTGCTGCTGTCAGTTAGTTGGCTATCCTTTCCTGGGCTGCCAAAGGAGATGCTTATAAATGAAGCTATTGTCCCAGTAAGCAAGCATCTCCTGGTGGGACAGTATATGATACATTTTTAAAGACACGGCTACAGCATAAAACACGCTGTATTTTACATCAGGCGTTGTCACACACAGATGTGTTTCTTTTTCATCACTTTTAAGATGAAAGCGTTCTTGGAAGACTAAAAAGTGGACACTATGTCAGAATGACAGGAGATTCAAGGCGTACCTCACAATGTAACTCTGTAGGTTTATGGATAATATCAACTATAAGTTTCAAGGGATACAGATAACCTAATTTCATGAAAGCAAGTCTAAAGGCATCCTGAATATTGATAGAGTTTATTTATTTGAGCGTACTTGCTCTAAAAACCTGGATTTATTTTAATTCTATTTCAGGAAGGTTTTAAAAATTCCTCATCCACAGCTAAAAGTCTTCCAATATTTGAGGACAAGCAAAAAGTTATGGTTTCACATGTGTGTACACTTTAACTGGTATTTCAGGTTCGAGTCTAATGCTTGCTAACTTACTCTCAAATAAAAATGCTGAAATCTCCACAAGGGATAAAGATTCACTTGAAAGTAAGTGTTTCTTTCAAAGCATGTTGGTTCCAAGCGTGGAAACAAGACCTGGGCACCTGGTCCCAAGCTCCGTGGGGTCCAAAGGATCACCAAAATTGTTCTAGGTTCCACAAGTAACAAAGCCTCCTCATAGTCTGAAAAGCAATTTTACTGAGCAGCACTTTGGTAGACAATACTCACCAATAAAATACCTATTGTCAAAGTCTTTTTATGCTGAGCAATAAGGGCTGATAAATTTATTCAAGTAAAACGGATCATTATATACAAACACAGAGGATAGTCAATGCCTTATATTCAGCCAGCGTTGGAAGAAGCGTGTCATACCACAGACTGTGCTGCAAGACTTCATTGGTATCAGAGACAGGAACGCTCCTCTAAGTCAGTGTATAGAGCACTTTTCTCCACTTTGGATTAGACGTAAGGCAGTCTCTCACACTGATACTATGAAAATATTTACTAAATTTCGTTCCCCTGTAGAATGTTTTTCTGAATCATGAGACACTCCTACTGCAACTTTCAAACCACAGTAGTGATTTTGCCACTCTTGCCTTACTGCTTTATAAAACCTAGCTTAAAATATTTTTGCTAGCAAAATGCTCCAGTTTTTTTTTTCAGAATCTAGCCTTGGCCCTTGCATATAGACTGCTCCTTTTAGATATTCTGATGTTTATTTTCTCATCTAGAAGTACATGACATGACATGTAGAGGTTTCACCTGCTAGGGGTGATGAATAACCATTAGTGGTTTATGTCACCCAGCACATAACATTTACTAGGAAGATGCCAAAAACTGAGTGCTGGTGGACCAAACTGCTGCCAAAAGGTGCAGAGGGAAAGGGGAAAACTCTGCTGTGTAGGAAAAGATTCATCAGTACACAACAGATGCCAGGTCAAGACTCCAGGAGACTTAGCACCAGACTGTAGGCAGCGAACAACTTAAAACATACACACATTAATTTCCTTACATTCCCAAAGGCACAGTGTAAGTATAGTGTTATATGGAGGAGCTGAAAATTGAGAGCTTGCAATTTGTTACTGGAAACAGAAGCAGCTTTAGGAATACCACTGTGTGTAGTGACCCTAACCACAACAACATCTGGAAACTTCTAAAGGTACTTCTAATTCAGTTTCTATTCAAGTTTCAGGTTGACTTTGTAGCTCAGTCTTTTCTGACTAATGATTCCTTGTGGTCTTCTCCGCCACCTATATGGAAAGACTACTTGAGATGTGTTAAGTTACTGATTTCATTCTTGATTATTTTACCATTGCCATTTCCCTATTCCTATTCTCACAAGAATATCAAAGAGTTTAATAATGCAGCTATATGAGGGTTATAACAGCCAAAATATTCTTTCAATAGGTGTTGAAATATGTTTCATCACTTCTTCCAGTTAATTCCCAAACTTCTTAGTCATGTTCCCCACAAAAAACATTCAGCAAGAACCCACAGACACACAAGTTTATAGACATCCTCTCTTGTTCATGCCAGTGGTCCAGGACAATTGTGATAGAGACATACATCCATTTGGTTAAGCATGAAATAAGACAAGAAAGGAAAAAAAAATTGAATAAACAACCTGTTTTTAATGATGAATTTTCACCATCAAATAGCAGCATATGAACACTCTTACTGACATTTTAGTTCAACATCTCAAATACGACAGACCAAAGACATAATTTATTAACAGTTGGCAGTCTGTCACTGACTGAAGTCCAACTTTTACTGCAGTGTGCTCTGATTTTTTCTTTATCCTTCTAGCTTATTTTGACTTCTTAGGAGAGCTTTGTCATTTGCTAGTACACTACTCTGATTCCAGACTTACTGCTGATTACCTATTAAATAAAATATATACTCAATTCAAAATTAGTTTTAAAATACTACTGTGGCAAGAAAATAATAGGTAGAAATAACTAATCTTAGGTTGAGCTTAACTCTTGTGCCTTAGCTTCCTTTGGCTTACAAGGATAAGTATGTTGTCAGACTTTCCATTATGTCCAGCTCAATTCAGTTTGGTACTTGCACTTGAATTACTTGTGAGTAGTGTTTCTCCTCAAATATTTCACGATCATTCATCTTGATTTTGTAGCAACCTACAGGTGTTACCAAAATAATCAATAGTGGGATGCTATTTCTTTTTCCTACTGAAATTAAAGTTTAAACAATATAGCAAACAGATTTGTAGGATTATAAAGTTAAATGAGAATAGAGATGAAAATCCTGAATTAGATAGGGATTGAGACCATTTATTAACTCACTATCCTAGGCAAGCAGAAAAGATCAGGCAAGAATCTCTCACAGGTTCAGAACCTGGACAGGTTTCACCATGATATCTCAATACCTCCCCATTGGTGTGGAAGACCTAAAGGACTTCAGAGTTTCTAAAGATTCTCTTTCAGAATAAAAAAGTACCTTCTCTCCATTTTCATCAAGAATTAGAGGGGAAGGAGTAAAGATAAAGCTCAAAACTAAGCAGCAAAAAGAAATACAGGACACAAAAAGGACAACCTTTCCTTCAGAAGTCACATTTTTTGAAGATTAGAGGGTATTGGAAATTAGGCTTCTAAATCCTGAATTTACTTTGTCCCAGAATTACTGGCCAAGCAGTTCTCAGAGATGCTAGCAGTGTCATGAGTTCTTATACTCAAGCAGTAAAGAGTAAAGGCCAGTGCAGATGAGATAAACATGAATCATAAAATCTGGATTTGCCACTGTGGTGACCTATTGCCTTTATGAGTGAGATCCAGGTTACTTTAAGCCAGATCGCTTCAATTTAGTTTGCAGAAGAACAACTGTGAAAAATATTCTTAACCTATATTTTTATACTGATAGATGGATCAACAAGTTTAGGAAACTTTTATTTGATTTCTGTTTTATTTTACAGGGGAGGAGTAAAGAACATCACCATTGATATGGAGTGAGGTGGATCAATACAAAAGAGTAGGCCAGGTCCATTAAATGCTTGAGGTTCAAATATATATGCTTGAAATATCAAAGAGCACCACAAGAGTAAATGATAACAGTGAATGTATCAATTTAAAAGCTTTGGCTTTATCAAGTGGTGGCAAGACATCAGTACTCTTTTCATTCTTTCCCTACACATGCCTGATTTGTGGTATCTTCTTTATTGAGTGCATCCTGCATTTGATTTTAATGAGACATCTTAAGAAACACTTCTGAAAATCAACTACTGTGAAAACACCCCTCGGTACTCCAGAGAATACAGGCTCAGTAGACTGTGAAGGCCAACTCTGTTACCAAAGAAAAATTCTTCGGGGAGGGGGAAGTAAAATACTTGAATAAAACTACCCCAAACTTTTGTATAATGTCCCAACCTGTACACACTAAAACTATGATATTTATTGACATACAAAGAAACTACAGGACACCTGGACTACTCAGTCTTGCTAAAGCCCATTGGTCTTAGTCATCAACCTTTTCTTTCAATGAAAACCTCCCAAAAAATCCCCTTTAGTGACCTACAGCATAGTGTGTTGCATTGTTCCCTCTGAGAGAATTTTTGCTCCCTTCCTGCAGATCATTTCCCATCTTGGGAAGATTGAACATTATCTGCTTTAATGCAATATATTTTCTCCATCTTCCATCAAAACTATGATGTTCACAAATATACTGAATGTTCCGCCACTATGAACTTACCAGATTTAGAATGTCATTGCTGAGGGAGTTCCCCGTGTGGTGAAACAGAACTATGTGAGTGATAAAAGTAAAAAAAAGTTTCTATTTTAGTACTCAACAAAAATACATCAGCTCAATGAAGTCACACTCTGCCTAACTCAGGCAATACCAAGGATGTGCATGTGTCCAAGTCTCTATGCTCAGCTGTCCCATCATTCTTCTGTTTGCACACAGAGCATTTACATCTGCGGTAGCTGTACACCCTCAGGAAGTAAACCCTCCTCAAGCTTGAACGAATCACAAGGCTGCAGTTTCAAAATTCCTGTCTATGAGCTAAAAAGCAGATCTATTTTGCTACTGAAGGAGGACAAGCTACGCATTAGAAATCTGCACTGCAGATAAAGGATCTGCAGTATAGATGGAAGAAGCAAGGCTGTCCTCATTAGTTCTACATACCATTTATTTAAAAACATAAACAGGCTATATATTTTCACCTGATAAAGACTTTGAAACTGAAAATTCAGTCTGATGAGTACACAGCTGTAAAGATACATGCTAGAAAATATGGTTTTCAGGTAAGATTTTTACTATCATTGTCGTATAATGACACACCACATTAAAAAAAAAGAAAAATTATGGATTTTATATTCACCTCGTTTCACATCAATATTGTAAATAAAGCCTGGTTTGAATACACTGGAAACATTTACTTGTAAAAGGATAGAAGGATTCGATGATACATATATGTGTGTACATACATGTGTGTACATAAATGTGTGTCCACTCTGTGCTGCTCTGGTGAGACCCCATCAGGAGTACTGTGTCCAGCTCTGGAGTCCTCAATGGAGAAAGGACATGGACATGTTGGAATGGGTCCAGAGGAGGGCCACAAAGATGATCAGAGGGATGGAGCACCTCTGCTGTGAGGACAGGCTGAGAGAGCTGGGGCTGTTCAGCCTGGAGAAGAAAAGGCTCTGGGGAGACCTTACAACAGCCTTCCAGTATCTGAAGGGAGCTCCAGGAGAGCTGGAGAGGGACTCTTGATCAGGGAGTATAGTGGCAGAACAAGTGTTTTAAATTGGAAGAGGGGAAATTTAGATTAGATCTCAGGAAGAAATCTTTCCTGTGAGGGTGGGGAGGCACTGGAACAGGTTGCCCAGAGAAACTGTGGCTGCCCCATCCCTGGAGGGGTTCAAGGCCAGGCTGGATGGGGCTTGGAGCAACCTGGTCTGGTGGGAGGTGTCCCTGCCCATGGCAGGGAGGTTGGAACTGGATGATCTTTAAGGTCCCTTTCAACCCTAACCATTCTATAATTCTATATATAGAGAAATACATGCATATGTGTATATTCATGCACACAAACATCTTAGAAATTGCCCTCATATACAAAGATTTTTAAAGTGTTTCTCTCTGATATACTATCTTTTGACAAACCAGCGTGGACTTCCATATTTTTAGAGCAGAAATGCACCACCATAAAGTACAGAGCTTGTGCACTTATCAGAGATATTAAGAGGTGGAAAAGATCTCAGCCACACAGTCCGTCTGCCAGATGATACAAGATTATTGCCTGTATCACATTTTCTCTTGTTTCTCTAAGTCTAGCTAAATATCCTTCCACCCCATGCCACAGGTTATTACACTCCCTAATGTGCGTCACTCAAGTTTTTCCATTACAGCCAGAAGTTTCCCTTTTTTAAAGTAAGTTTCATCTCACTATATTCCTTTGTGCCACTCATTTTCCTCCTGTCTTTAATGACAGAAGGCCTTTGTCCTTTTTTTCCTCTCTTTTTTTCCCTCCTCGTCCCTGCACCAGCCCCCCTTTCTCTGTGACATGATTCACAACTTTCTCCAATTCACTTTCAATTCTTTCACAGCCCATACCCTGGGCACCCTGTCATTCAATAAAAATGGGTGCGCTGCTTCTTTCAACCAACCCATGGTGATCATCTTCACCACTGAATGAGTAAATTTTTCCAAAGGTTTTTGTGCTTTCTTTCTTCCCTTATTCTCCCCTTTGTTCACTCACTTGGAAAGTGCTTCCCACAAATACCAGAAAATCCTCATAATTTTCCTCCTTTTACTACCACACTGAAAAAAAATGTAGCTGGGAGATGGGCGGTGGGTGACCGGTATCATTGCCTAGTGTGCCATAACTGTCTTTATTGTCCTTTTGTCCCTTTTACGTCCCTGTCTTCCTCTCCTCTCCATCCCTTTTGGGCAACCTATGGCCCCTGTTATCTGTTAGCTATTAAGCATTCTGGGGCAAGGTCAAACTTTTTGTCATTTCCCTCATCAGCTTCCTGATCTGCAACCAAGACTCCTAGGCACTATGACAATGCAAAACAGAAATACTACTTATTAATATTCATTGCCCTCATATATTTGGATACTTATTCATGAGTTCAATTCACGTCTACCACACATTACATACAAGACAAACTGACTCTTCCCATTGATATCAGTGGGATAATTTTAATCATCCTAGATTATGACATCCATACCTATTCTAATGAGGTAAAACCTCGTTAGTTAGCTGCTTTTACTTTTGCTGCCCTTCTATCCATTCCTCTAGACGCTTTGAGGCAATTTGCCAATCACTTGTGTTTCTGCATTAACATACAGACAGTCTTCTAACCTGAGCATCCCCTTGCTTAGCTAGAGAAAACCCAGGAGATAAAATATTATAAAGAAATTATCAGCAGTTTGTTGCAACAGCAAACCTTCTCTCCTCCAAGACTGGAAGGAAATCTAATGAGAGTCATTAATAGCAGCACCACTGCTTCCCTCAGAGAAGCTGGAAGCAACCAACGCAGTGATAGATGTAAGAGGACATTTTTATTAGGGCAGGGAAAATTTCATGATAGAAACTCTAGCTGGATTAGCAGTGGAGATGTTACTTGGGCTTCCCACAAATACTACAATCTAAGTCCCATCACATCAGTTTACACCATTCAGCTTTGAAGCTGATGGATCAAATAACCATCTTTCATTCAGGTTAAATATAGTTAAACTTATTCCATGAACTAAGGTATCTGAACCAGAGCAAGTCACTTCCCAAGCTCATTACACGTGAAGGGAATTGCATTCAAGGAGTAACACGTGAGTCAGATTGGAGGAAGGTTAGATGGATATGTGAAATACAGAGGAACCTGGAGAGATGTACAAGCATTAAGAAATTTTGCGTAAAATCAGCAAGGGATGTTACCCACAGCACAGCCTTAATCAGAAAGGCTTGAAAAAAAAGCCCTGGGAGCAGTGGGAAGAGAAAAGTCTTGATTCGTAGGGAAATTATCTCCAATTGTTATTTCTCCCATGTAGAAAAAAACAAAGCTTCATACACGGTACCATGTGGCATAGAGATAACATAAGTAGAATAACTAAGTTGGCATGAAGCTCTGTCTGGGCAATGTAGCTGCCCTGAGATTAATAGGATCACATTAAAAAAAGGAACTAACTTCTTCTTTTATTTTTTTTCCCTTATAATGAAAAACACAGTGCACATCACACGCAGCATTGGCCAACCCCTGAGGATGTTGTGAGTGACAATACTACGTCGCATTACATGCTTTTACAGTGCCCAGCACAATGTGGCCCTCAGCCCTCAAGGAGGCTTCTACCTACTACCTAAGGACAAATAAATTATAATAAATGCATGTGAATAAACAGTCATTTAACGGTAGTCGAGACGCATTGTTATGCTTTCTCCATCTTAAAAACCTTCACTGAAAAGTATTTTGAACCGTTTTCAGGTTTTTATTTCTTCCTTTCCTTATAAACAATATCAAAGAGTCGTGCCAGGAAAAGCTGCTTAGGTTATCAAGTGGTATTTCCTACGATGGCAAGGGAATACCTTTTTTTTCCTGCCATTCCTCAGCCTGCGGTGGGGTGGCTCGTAGTGCTTAGCAGAAAGGGCAAAAAGCTCTGTGGATATTACTTTCCTCTTTAATTTCACACACACACACACACACACGCACCGCCCTTTAATTTTACACTGCATATTGCTTCATGCTCGCTTGTCTAAGGATGCAATATGCAGAGCCACTATATCATAGTTTCAACGTGACACGTTGCAAACCTTCTGGCTTCTAGTCCAGGAGCCAAATGGCATTGTGTACTCCTTCCATTTGGCCTCATTTTCACGTTCCCCCTTTGCTCTCGGGCTGACAAGAGCAGCATACGAAGCTTTTTTTCCCTCACTGCTGCATCTTGACCTTGACCTTCCAGCTTTAGAAAAGGCTACTTGCATAGGCAGGGCGGCTATTGTCCACAGCCAGGTCCCCCCCCCTTTTCTTTTGACATTAAGGGAGTAAAAGGCCACGTGATGCAGTCTCTTCTCAGCCCCAACATTTCTGTCCTGCTTTCTCCTTTGCAAATATTTTTGTACTGACTTTGTTGTTTGTGTTGTTGTTTTGGTGTTTTTCCTCAGGTCAGGCTTATAGCATCTTCCTTTTTTTTTTTTTTTTTTTTTGTTTGTTTGTTTGTTTTTTTCCTCCTCCTTTTTTTTCTCTCTGCTGTTCCTATCCCCCTCTCCTTCCCCTACACACATGCGTGCACGCACACATACACAGACACACACACACACGTGCGCACGCACACACACACACACACAGAGGAAAATCTATATGTGTCAGACATTCAGCAAGGGAAAGACAAAGGCACTGAGTTAATTACCCATCATTTACTGCTGCTGAGAAGAACAGATGGTAGCAGACGATATGTAAATGGCAAGGGGCAGTGAATTATTCGATTTTTTTAGATTAATCGCCGATGACAAAGGAAGTGATTACAAGCTGTGACATTTATACAAATGTATAAAGTACATAACGTTAGAAAAAAAGAGCTTAATATTATTATGAGGACGTCAGGCATCTGAACACCATTGTCATAATACAAAGCAACACGTTTTGTGAGATCCAAGGATCTGCTTTTCTTTCATCTGCAAACTTTAGTAAGTCCTAGCCTCTAGAAATATATGTTTCCCAAAATGAATCTGTGCCTGACAATCATTAAAAAATAAATAAATAAATAGACAAGGTTTAGGTGCTTCTGCATCTTTCCGACAATGCAGAACAGTGCCTAGTCTGAACAGTAGAGCTTTGCAAGGGATGAAGGTGGTGTCGAATCAGTGCGTGGGACTGTAAAAGAGAAAAAGGTGCTAATAAAATACATAGACGGGAAATGAAAAATAAAAGGAAAGGTGATGTTTAAGCTGACAGGCCCTCTGCGAGGACGGGAGGGCAGAAAGTGAGGTGGAAGTGAAGGCAGAAGCGAGTACTGTTTGTTTACTGCTCAGCTGAGAAATAATTGGGTTTGGACTTTGAAGGTCAGAATGACATAATTTCCAGGCCAGGCCTTGCTGTTGTTACACAAATACCCAACCTGCTCATCCTCAAGGTAGTCTACTGTATTTTCTGCTGCATAAATAATTAATTGGTACATGAGGAAAACAGATGCTTTCTTTTGCAGATCATAGAAACCGCTCCATCATCAAAATGTCTTCAATCACCTAATTATTAAATCTATACGGTGCTAATAATACAGATGGGAGAAGAAGCCAGTGAGCCGCAGATTTTGTTCCCTGTGAAGCATCCCAATCTACTCTATTTTTGTTTCTCGTCTTGCAGGGAACTACTCTCTGCAACATCAGCAAGGGAAATAGAGGGGAGTTTGGGGGCGAGCTTATTTATCCTCCTCAGGAATACTTTCCAATCAAGCAAGGCAAAACATCACCAAAATTACTGCAAAACACTCCACTGTTATGCATGCTTTGTTGATTACAGAGGAGTGAGGGAGGGACAGAATAACATTATATTAGTCAGCAGCACTGGGTAGTATGTTGAAACCCAGCAATCCATTTTACATGAATACTGTTTCAGGAATAAAGTGCTGGCTGAACCAATCTGCCCTGAAGAAAGAGAAGGATGAAATGCTGTAGCACACCAGTATTTCCAGTGTGGTATTATTAGAAGTCAGACACTCCAGATAAGCACCATCAGCTAAGCTATTGGTTTCTAAGCTGTTTTTCCTTTTTTTTTTTTTCCCCTTCTTTTTTTCTTTTCCTTCTAGATAGTGTTACCTTCGTGAGATGCAATTAATGCAATAATATCATTTCCAATCTATTCAGAGGTACATACACAAGGTTGCTTAGTGTATTTGCCTTTCCCCAGACAAACATCGCATGGACCCCAGAATAAAAACGCATGTGCAGTTACTGAAAGAATCGAGCTGCATCCACTTCTGCCAGCAGAGACTAAACTGAAAGTCTCCTAAATCAGCTCATCACGTTACACATAGCATCGTGTTATCTACTTATTTCCTTGGGAAGGGGAGGGGGGGGAATTATGAGTTAAAGTTGTAACCTGGGGGTGGGGAAAGGCAGTCCTTTCTCTCTCACAAGGCTAGAAAGCAGAACAAGATTTTCCATTCCTGAAAATTAAAGAGAAGGAAAACATCCTTCCTATAGAGGAACAATAAATGGGACATGACTTTGTAAAAATATCTGGGTAAGTGTCAATGGTTGTATTTCTTAGCTCTCCCTAGACAAGATGAAACGGTTCCAGTGAGAAAACCCTCACTCCCTCCTCCCCCACCTTTTCCTTTTCCTTTTTTTTTTTTTTTTTTAAACAAAGAAAGGATGATTTACGACATGGGCATAAGCATATACAGCTTTCTTCTACCTATAGATTCATATTTATGAGATTTTTTAAAAACATCACAGGTAGACCATATAATATTGCAGTCTTTCCATTATTAATGTGTTAATGCATTCCAAAGGACAAAAAGCAACATCAACAGGGAAACATATGTTTTTATTTGGAGAAAATGGCTGAATCTGAATCCATGCCATATCTAGCCATCTATTTATATACATTCCTCCAACACAACAAATTCATGAGGGAAGAGAAAATAAAATACCCATGCATTTCTACAGCTTTCCACTGCTTTGGAGATATTTATTTATGAAAACCACAGGTAGTCATTATTTATAGTCCTGATCCTTTTGTTCTTTTATTTCTTTTACTAAAACAAAGATGAAATTGGAATTGATTTTTGTAGGGACATTTATACTGAAAACAGGATCATTTTATATTTTCCCAAGCTGAAGTGTGTATTCATTACTAGGGAAAAATGTAAGAACAGCAAGCTAAAGTATTTTCATTTGTGGTCCATATTTATTTTATAGGAAGCCTGTCACTGCACCGTTGCATAAAAATGGAACTTGAACTGTGCTTGCACAATAAAATGAGCTTCAATTCACTCTATTCATACACATTGAAATTATACACTTGTATATATATTTTTCTTATGTGCGTATGTATGTAAACACACATTTATGTGGAGAGGGTTTTTTGCTTGGTTAGCTCTACAGATTGTGCCTTAAGAGGGCAAGAACACCTAAAAATCACAGTCTTCCATTAAGAAGGTACACATACAATATTTATATGCAAATGTGTATGGTAGCCATCATGCTTGCATAAGCACGTTTGTTAGTACTGTTTTCATTTTTTTCAGTTCAGCGCTGTCCACATTAAAATAAGTGTGAATTTCATTTGCTGTGCATTATAGAACATATACGCGGCAGTCTAGCTAACCTGTGAAAACATGAATATGCTATGAGACTAGCATCTTTCCAGTCACTGAGAAATGAATAACGAGAGCTAAAAAGTGGAATAGGAAGGCCTGTTGTGGAAGTGAAGAGGTGAGGCAGGGCATCAAGACATTGTTTAGCCAGAGGGGTCAGGCACTGGGTAGCAAACACCTCAGAAAGAATCTAGGTTATTTTTCAGTTTACTGTATGTCCTCCTGCAGCTGAACCAATAATATGTTCCATCTTAAGTGGGATAGAATAAAAAATTTAGGAAACCTAGGAAAACAAATATTTTCCTTTAAGTCACTTTCACGTTTATTAACATGAATTTCCATTTTTTTTTCATTAACATGCACATCTATCTTCGCGTGTGATGCTTAAAAACATACATCAGAAGAGCAAATGTGGCTAAAAAAATATTTGGTAAGGCACAGACATAACGTTTTATTTCTGGTAGGCTTTAAACATCGCAAGTGATTTAAAATTATCACATTGCTAATATTTTCCTGTTCCTAAAATACCTCACAGCATTCCAGACTGTGCCTTTCCAAACGCAGATAAGCAAGTCAGCCAGCATCAGTATTTCAAAATACCAAAACAAAGCAACAACAAAACAGATAGAGTAGCACTTAAATGATGTCCCTTTAAGCATTTCTTTCAACTCCCTTCGGCTGACTCCACTTATAGGTGGAGCCTTATAGTATAGGGTCTACTATAGCAACCTCACACCCCCTTGAAGTCTAGTTCCCCCTGCCTGGTGGCTTAAATCGAACCAATAGAGCCCTCTATTGGTAAAATTTTGGATAGCCACGGATCTTGGGTGGAATGAGGAGGCAATACTTGTCACAGCCTGTACCATGATACTCCAGCTGAAGTCAGCCACAGAAGTTTTGGGACTTAGATTTAAGGATTAGGAAAGGACCCTGAAAGAACTGGGCTGTCTTATTCCCCAGGTGTGTGATTTTATTTCTTGGCTTAGTGCAACAGTCCTGCACGAGTAGCTTATTGTGAAACTTGATGAACGACATCACCATGTAAAACTGTAACACATCTAGTAGCATTTTGATCCCACCAAAAACATTTCAATTTCTGGAAAGGCTGCAAAAAATATTACATTTTCCCTAATTTAATATTTCTGCTTTCATAAGTACAGGATTTTGACCTGACTCTCAGAAGGTATGTGGGACATCATCCCCTGTTCAGTCCTACAAATTAATTAAGGCCGTGGGTACATTCTAATGAAGGACCCAAAGGCCAGGTCACTTCAGCAGCCTAAAAAGGCTTTACTTTATTCAGAAATGTGGAGAGAGTATATCAGGAGTGGAAGTTGTTTCTTTAAAGTAATGCACGGACCTAAAACCAGAAAGTCTTTACAGAGGGAGGGCTCTTAAGGACTTCAGAGAGACTTTTCTCTGTTCAGACACCTGAAGCCAAAAACAAATGTTCATTAGTCCTTGTGATTTGGCCCAGAATTTGTATCTCACAGCCCAGCTCCTGACAAAACAGCTGTTTGTCGCCGCATGGATCCAGGTACCTAAGGCGCTATTGACTTCATGGAGCCCTTCATGGAGCAGGCAGGAGGCAGAAAGAGACTTTGCAAGAAGACAGACTATAATAAATGTCTGCTTTTTTGAATGAAGTAGCTGTCCATATTTTGGCTTCACCACAGTGGGACTTCATGACCCCCCTAGCTATTTATGTACTTACATAAGCTCATTAAGATTAGTGCTTTTTGATTATTTATTGCATTATTATTAAGGAAAGGCACTGGACTATCCAAGGTAGAAAATTATCTTTTCTACTTTGCATATGGGGAACCAAAGTGAAAAAGCAGATTGAGGTTGCCACCAAAGTGTTCTCCGAGTCCACAGCATGGCAAGACCTGTCCCCTGGTTATTGCAAATGGGACCGGGTAGAAATATGTGATTTTCCCCAGAGTATCGAGTGGAAGGAGGCTGGGGTTCGTCAGGGACTATCCCAGATGTGGAGATGGGACATAACCAGATCCAGCACTGAGGCTGAAAAGCTCAGAGCCCTCTTGGGTCTCACAACTGAGATGCAGCCAAAGGTCAAGGTCACAGGGGAAGTCTGCAGCTGATACAGTTCCTGAAAACAAAGTCTGGTGCTTCCAAATGTTTGGCTGCCCACACAGCCTCTGGTGCTTTCTGCCAGTCCCATATTCTCTAGTCTTGCTCCCCCTAACTTCAGGACCCTTCTGAAAGTCATCATCAGGTTTTCCAGCTATCCTAGAAGTTAATCTCATTTATAGGGATAGGTCCTGGCCTGAGTTGGGGTTGCAGATGAAATATTAAACCAGCAGCACACTCACCCATCTTTGTGTCTGTGTAGATCATTCCTTCCTCATTTCATGTCACTCTTGCATCCACGAAGACATTTCCTGTCCTTCAAAGGCCAAACCATGGTGTCTCATCTATTTTCTCCCTGTCTGTTGCTTTTACCCTGCTTTCTGTGAGCAAGGGAAAAAAAAGCTAAAAATATTGAATACTTGTAAATGCACAATTTATGTCCAACCATTTCATTGTTCAAAAGGTGTGGAAGCTGGGTGTTGGAGCTTTTTTATATTTTAATTTGTGGATTCTACTGAACTACATGAATTAAAATAGGCTCTGGGTGCTCAATATAGTAAAATGTGCACAAATAATGCCTCCTTTCATGTTAGATTAGGATTGCTGCATTTCCAATGACTTCCAACCACCTTTTTGTGTGACACAAAGATAAACTGGTTCTGGAAGGTGTGTGGGAGCCCCTGGGGTCTACCAGAAAAGGTGACACTGTCAAAACACTGGAAGTCCTTCCCTGGAGATTTTCTGCCCTCATTCCCTAACAATTTGTGAACATGGTGGTGTGTTCTGCATCCCGGGTATCTCTGTAAAACTGTGTGCCTCGGTGGGAATTATTTAAATCCTGTGGCAGGAAGGCAAGGCCCTGGTGTACTTCTGTCTGAGTACTTAGGTATCTCTTTAGGAGTTACATGAGAAAGCACTGAGGAGAAAGGTAGAAAAGGAAAAAATCCCTGTGAACTGTAAGTGAACCTGTTATAATAAATCAGTCTAATTTGCTGATCGGGTCTTGCAAGCGCTGTTTCACTCTAAGCAGGGTTTTGTGCATTTCCTGGGCTGTGGGATCTCCGCACTCCGCTTGGCAGCACAAGGGATGGGACCAAAAAATAAGAGAGAGAACAGGAGTCTGACTGATGTGTCTCATTGCATTTTCCCTCTTTCTTTTACATGCTGTTTATTGATTTTCCTTTCTACATCTGCCAGACAACATAATGGCCTTTAAGCCATCTAAGGTCTTAGAAAAGTGATTTTTTTTGTATTATTTAATTCGCAAATACCTTTTATTTAACTGGGTAAAGAAGCGTTTTTGGTTGTTTTTTTTTTTCTTAACTCCCCTGAGCAGAAGTAATGACTTTCTGAAAGTGATGTTACTCCACGATTAAGCAGGAGAAAATGCCACTGTGTTAAAAACAGCTTGCCTCACACCCTGAAGCTCTCGGTGCTATAAATAGTGGGGGCTGGCAGCCTACAGCTCACCATCTTCCACCGCACTGACGCGCCGCAGTGCTAGCGAGGGATGCGATTGCTGCCTTCACCTGAGGAGCGAGTGTTCCTGGTGTCTCGTCAGTGTCTACCAAGGAAGGGCTTCCAATTGGCTGGTTTCTACCCTGTTAGGAAAATTACAGCTGTCCTTGTTAAATCCCTTTCTTTTTTTGTTGTTTTGGTTTGTTTTTTTGTGGCACCGGTAACAAGTTTGGATGGGTAGAGTGTGGGTGTGACTGCTAAAGAAATGCACTAAACAATGACATTAAAGAGAATACAGTTTCAGAGTTTCAGATAGCTGGGGGGAAAAAAAGAAAAAGAAGTAGCAAAAAAAAAAAAAAAAAATTAACACAAACACTGCGTATGATCAGAGATTCATAAGAACGAAAAATAGTTTTTTAAAAATACTCATGGGACAGAAGCAGGAAGAGGAAGATGCTAAAATTTCTCTGAAATCACTAGACTTTAATTGACAAACTTATTTTGCCCTACAGAAGAAAGAAGGGAATGCACACGTTATATTCATCCCAGGATAGTGAGAAATAGATGTTGCCACATCCTTCAAAAAAGTGGTATGTAACAAAGAAAGATTAAGTCAAGTGACCCGGACGAGATGTGTGCTCAGATCTCACCTCTCTCTGAGTGAAGGAAGGCTTAGGCGCTTCAGCAGATGTGACCCTTTCACTCAGACATTACCAGCAGGATGCCAAGATCTGGGACAAAGACAGGGACTGGCTGGGAAGATACATCACTAACCCCCACTAGATATGGGCAGAAAGGTCCTCAGCCCACAGCTCCTTCTAAGGAAGCCCTGACCCCTGCCATCACTCCGTTTGTTCTCAAGAGGGTTAAGGTGCTGCTCTGTTGCTCTCTTCTTCCACGCACAACCTGGTGGACATGGGCACGCTGACACCTTTTCTCCTCCGGGGCCAGGGGCATAACCAGCCTCAGAGGGATTAGTCACATAGGTGTCAACGAAATCCAGCCAAAGCTTCAGTGAAAAGAGCTACGGAGAGTCTAAGAACATTCCCTTTAGGAGCAGCAGGCAGAGGCAGCCGCTGAGCTGCGGATGCCTTATTTGTGAGACGGCGGCAGCAGCCGCAATTCGGCGCAGCCCCCCCTCTGCACCTCCCTCCAGCTCTCCCCGACAGGGTCATGCTGCAAAATATGGCTGCTTCCATGAGAAAGAGGGAAACCGCAGCTGGAATTCCCTGCAGACCTCGGGGCGGTTTATAATTGCCTGTAGGTAGGTAGGTTCCTCAACGGCTTGCCTGTTCCTTAAAGGTCAAGGCACATTCTCCTGAAAATTTCAGGGCACACTTGTGCTCTACCGCATGCTTTTTATTTCCCTCAGGGACTGGCACAGGGGGAAGTCGAGCTGATTTTAGGCTCTAGGAGCGATGCCTGCGCTAGGAATGCTTATGGTTTATAATGTCCTTTCCTCAGGCTGGATAGCTTTCATTTCCAGTCTCCCCAAACTTTGGGGAACCTTCCGGTCAGTGAAGGTGAGAAGATACCAAGCTGGCAATTTTTGCCCTGCTGCTTTTTTGCTGGTTGAGACTGAAATCAATGTTGCTTTAGCGTTCTCGTTCAGATAATACACTGCACTGAGGAGTCGAGGAGGGAAGAGAAGGGCAACGACCAATTCACCTGCCAGCTTAATAGCCTGTTTGGATAAGGCTGAAAGCAAACTGTGGTTTCGACTGTAAGCAGTGATGTCCTTAGAGTTGGAGATGTTATTACATACTTGTGATCAATATACGATACAAAGCAATGTCATTGGTTTTTTCTGCTGTAACCTCTGGAAAGTGTATGTCCCTCAAATGCTAAAATAAGTCACAAGATTGATAATTACAGGTTCTAAATTCTTTACCTAACATAGCTACAACATGAATGTCATGAAGCCTAAAACTGAAATTATCAAGAACCCAAATTATACAGAAAAAGGACAAATGAAATATGAACACAAAGGATAGTCCTGAATCCAAGCTTACAGCAAACACAAACTGAAGTTACCTTGAAGCTTGGCAAGTGCAGTAGTCTCTATTCACTATTCAAACAAAACAAAATCATTGCATTTGACTTCATGGTTCCGAAAACATTTTGGACAAAGGAGTCTAGACTCTCTCACTTTCTAGTTGTCCATAGAAACTATTCATATTTAGCCATTAATAACATACCCAGAGCTGAGAATCATTTCATTTACCCTGAGAAAATGGACATTTATAGCGACATTTTTATTTTAAATAACCTTCCGTTCACTGACGATGAGACAAAGACAACCTAGCAGAGGCACCAATGGTTTCCTTGTGTTATCTTTGATGATCTCATTCTAAACCACCTCTTTGTTGCCTTTATTTCCATAAACCTGTCCTTTTTTCCTGCTTACAGCTCTCTCTCAGAAAACACTACAAATTCTAGCATTCTGTAGTTTTCCTACTTCTTCATGAGGAGCACAAACCATTTATCCCCATTAGCTGTTTGTACAGTTCCCATCAGCAAGGTTGGGAAAGACTGAAAGGCTCCAAATCCCATTTCCAATTCCCTAAGTTATCCAGTGCCAACTACTTCCTGCCTCTAACTTTGTTTCTCTCTTTGGTTCTAGTCAGTAATTTTATGGCCACGTAGATGGTCAGATTCGGAACAAGTGACAAAGCAGTAAAAAAAAGGCGATCCAAAGAATATAAAGACCATTTATAAAGGCATGATGTTTCAAACTGTTTAGACTAGTTCCAGGTAAACAAATTGTATTCTTTTTCTTAAGACAGGATTGTGATGAATTAAAGCTATTAATATGTGACTAATTCTATCACATTCCTATACAATGCAGTTGTCACTTGCAAAGTGATATTTATCCTTTTGTATTTTATGCTGTCAAGGATACTTGACTAAAGGCTGCAGTGCTTTGTATTCCAGCTTCTAGGTTGGGAAAATACCAGCAAAAAAGACAAATAGAGTTCAGTAAGACTGCAGATATAAGTGCCTCCAGTGCCCAGGTGAGCTGTGCTGCTCCATCTGCACTCTGCTCTGCGTGCCAGCCTGCTTGGCAGGGGAAGGGAAGGGAACGGACAGGACCCTGCTGTCCAAGCATTGCAGAAGACATGAATCTTGTCAATTTTGCTCTGGATTCCCTGCCAGTTACCAAGCCAGCAGCCAGCAAACTGCAGCACGGCCACACAGCAATGTGCACACCAGCATCTCCCTGCCCCACTGCCCTCCCCTGGATGGCACTTGTTAAGGCATTTTGGTGGGGTCTCTGTCTCTAGGTTTCTGTAACAACCACCACCAATTAAGAAGGTTGACTGTTTTACATCAGCTGAAACACAAACTTATGTTTGCATACAGCACAGCTTTAATATGTGACTCAAAATAAATCTCTCTTCCTCTGGACAAGCTTATAGGAACTATAACCTTTTTTCACAAGGGTTCATGTTCTTTGTATTTCTGTTACTTCAGGGTACCGAATTCTCACATTGTCAGTTGTATTCTCAAGGGTTTTAATCACTTCCAAGAGATTTTATCACTGTATACTTCACGCTAGCCAGGACTGCAGCCATATTCAAAGCATACCTGGCTGTCAACAGGAAAAACTCTTCAAATAAAGACTTCTGTGTCACTAACTCAATGGAAAAACATACCTTTTTGTTGATTAAATTCATATTTTGAAGGTAGTAAAGATGTTATCCACTTTTGCTCTTAAAATTCTTCCTTTAAGCATCCTGATTCCCCAAAGAATATCCCTCTCTTTTCTCTTCTGATTTTCTTATATTCCTTCTGCTCCACTACTAGTTTTGTTCTATCCTTCATCCTATCCACGGCAATTTCTTCCAGTCAAGACACAAATCAATAACAAGAGTCTTTCAAAACGGTATGAAAATATATTTAAAGGAATTTTTTTTTTTAAAAAGAAGGTAAAATGTCTTATAGATGACACTTACATATTATCATAGAATCATAGAATGATTAGAGTTGGAAGGGACCTTCAAGACCGAGTTCCAACCCCCCTGCCATGGGCAGGGACACCTCCCACCAGAGCAGGTTGCTCCAAGCCCCATCCAGCCTGGCCTTGAACACTTCCAGGGATGGGGCAGTTATAGCTTCTCTGGGCAACCTGTTTCAGTGCCTCACCACACTCACAGCAAAGAATTTCTTCCTAGTATCTAATCTAAATCTCCCCTTGTCCTGTCACGACACTTCCTGACAAAGAGTCCTTCTCCAGTTCCATCAACTTGCAATCAATGATGCACTAACGTGAGACTTTTCACTCAAGTTTATCTTAAAGTGGAGAAAAACGAAAGACCTAAACTGTAACACTTTTCCAGCCTCTAGAGAAGCAACTGCTGACAGTTCTTCACCTTCTTGCCTTATCCTTATCCCTGGCTGTCTACTTCATACAGCAGAAGCATCCTCAAGGTCATTTATGAGGATGACTTGGAGGTACCTGAAGACTCTGATGCATGACCATGTTAGAGGAGTTCACCAGCCTATTGTGTGTTGGCTGAGCTACTGTAATCACTGGTAGATGACTGTGGGCGTAGTGTTAGCCCATCCCAGGTGTGAAGTGATGCGACTTAATTGAAGTCTTTCGATTTAAAGTTAATTGAAAGAGGTTAATGCTAAACCATATTATCTCGCAACTGGAACAGGCCAGGGATGGAAAATTACTGCAGCTCAGCAGATGGGCAACAACTTAGTAAACCCTGGTAATTTCATTTTGTTTTCAACTCTATCTGGCCCAGTGAATATCATGAATTCACACAGCAGCTACCTTTCACTAGAGCCTCTGCAATGGAAAGTTGTTTAATGAGAAAAACTGGACCACTAATGGTTTACACACTTGCAGTTTTTCCTACAGGACTCCAGAATAGCACAACCTTAAAAAAAAACAAGGTACAGTTCTAACTTCTGAAACCAAAGCCTTTCCATGTATCTCAAAGCAGACACTTAAAGCAGTGCCAGAAATTGTTAAGAAAAGGAGACCTTAGATAACACTACCAGTCCTGTTAAAAAAAAAAAAAAAAGCCTAATTTGTGGTTTTGAGCACTTTTATTTTCTTTCTAATAGAACTAGTGACACGGTTCAGTATAGAAGCATGAACATTTCTGGGGTAATTTGTTTGCTACCTTTTGGATGGAGTCTGAAGTTATATTATTATGATGCCGCAATGTGAGCAATCATTTAATTCCTGGGCTTTTGTCCTGTACTCACATGGAACATCAAAGCAAGCTTAATGCCATTTTAAAGATCATAATCTAAACTAGAAGATATAAAATGATGCCCAAGTTGACCTCATATGCCAAGAAGATAGGGAGAAAGTATGATTTAATCAGCTGGCAGATTTTTAAAATATTTGTTCAACACTTTCTTTTTCTCCTAATCAAATTTACCAGTAGCAGGGGGATTGAAGTAAAAACTGTCTGTACAGATATATATCTTGCTTATCCACATTTTCGTGGAAAAGGAGACTGATAGCAGACTTCAGATTTTGTGAAAACTCAAAAGAATATTAAAGACATCAAAATAAAAAGGACCCTACTATCGTTACCCAGGTACTGAGGTACCAGCATCACAATGTGAGCCAAATGGTTTTGTTGGCACGTAGCTGTGCCAGAGCTCCTCCCAGAGGAGAGGGCATCCTGACTCAGGAAACAGTTTGGGTGAAGTCAGGCTTGTTTATGTTTCTCTTCTCTTCCTCTGAGAGAAACTGTGGTGCACCATTAAAGCCGTCAGCAGGGGATGGGCTGCACGCCTTCTTCCTACCAAGAGCAGACAGATGTGGCTCTTTTGTTCAGTCACTTTCCTCAGGCTGTCATTTTTCCTGGGGACCGTGACCATTTGCCGTAGCCTGACACGAAGGTCACACAAGGAAATAGGGCTATGCATTTGAATTTTGTGTTTAATTGGGTCTCATTAGGAACTGCAGAGGGGTTTTTTTGCCTTTTAAGTTCTGGCCAGTGAAATCATCCCAATTGTAGCTACATGCACAAAACTTGGGCTTGATACTCAAGAACAGGCACTGGGAAAACCTTCAGCTCCACTGTGCTGTTAAAAAAGTCATGTGCAAGCTGGGATAAACACTCCTGGCTGCCCTCTCAGTCCTGGGATAAACACAGGAGGGAAGAAACACATAGGCTTCTCACTGCATCTTTAGAATCCATACGCTCGCTGTGCGACAGTGCAGTGAGGGGGCAAGATTGACAAGTATGTTTTTAGATAAGAAGCAAATGCAGGCTTCAAAGAGCCTACAATATTTTTTAATTAATAAGGGATCAGTAGGAGCCAATTAAATCATGGCCATTCCAAATAGAGAAGATTACTTTGCTCTTTTTCCTTTGCTGCTGCACAGCACAGTCTTAAATTTGCCAGTTTCTCAAAAAAAAAAAAAGTGTTCCTTGCCTTTTCAAATTACTTTGCTTTTCACAGTCATAATTAAGGAACTGTTAAGAAGCAAAGAAAACTTTTCATTTTTTAAAGTTTAAGCTTTAGTTATCCAGGAACACTTTTCATCAGTGGTTTTAAAAATCTAGAGGGCCATATCAAAATAACTAGGATCAGACAAATCTGTTCTGGCTGTCCATACAAAACTAAGGTACATTTCTCTTTGCTTTATACAGCAGTTAAGTACGTTCAGATTCAGTCACGGAGGCGAATCATTAGGATAGAAAACTTCAAACTTCATAACGTTGTGGGAAATAAAAACCTTCAATTAAGAATATCAAATCTCTGGCTCATGACTGCTTGGTGAGTGGAAGAATTTGGCATTTAATGCAGTGGTCCCTCTTCTCTATTGATTCCAAAAAACTTACAGCAAATATCTGCTGGTTGCAGTCTGCGACACTCAAATGAAAACGCTAGCTAAAAGGAACCAAGGGATAATAAATCTGCTACAAATGAACCTTTTTCCTTTTTTTGGTGCAAATTTATACTGATTACATTAATAGTCCCCAAAGGTGCATTATACCTAAAGCATGGACTTACCATGGATTATTTTCAGTCCAATGTCCAAGATAAACTTGCCTGCTCTATCTAAATTCACCTATACAGACTGCCCAATATCAGGGCTATGAAACTGTCTCCATATGCTGTGAATGCAGAAAGTGTTACAACTTACTTAGATATATATATTTATAGTAATATATGTATAGGAAGCATCCTAAGTGTCTCTCTCCTTGACTATATAAAAAGCCAGAGACTTGCTCTCCTTGGTTGTGACCAGAAGTGTATAATCACAAGAGCATTGCCCAACTTCTGACATCTACAAAATAGGAGCACTTCAAGATCTCACCAACGGAGCTCTCTTGAGAAGACTCAATGATCCATTTATCAAATATTGCCAAGTAATGTCAGCTGCCCAAATACAATGTTTAAGCAGCTGACCCAAAATATCAGTATTTGCACCTTATTTTCAACTTTATCTACCCAGCCACATGACTACCCCAAGACCTTCTGTCTCCCCAGCAGCTGCAGGTCTCTCCCCTCCTGAGGCATTGTTATCCTTTGTTTGTCACAATCTGTGATAGGAAAATTGTTAAATATAGAAAATACTAGAAGAATTGTGCTTTCTAAGGGTTCAGGAAGCTAACACTTCAAAACATGTTTTGCTCACTATCCATAAATATGTAGTCTAGCTTGTTGACACTCAGATAACTTGATGCCTTTCTCACATCATATTCAGAAGACAGGCAGCTTAGGAAAAAAATAATTGTGTAGCTTCAGGTTATGTACTATGCTCTAGCATATCAATACACTTGAAACAGTAAGCTGTAATATATTCTATCAGTCAAATCAATCCCCCCAACCTTTCCCGGGCAGAGGAAAGCCTTACCTGAATTCCTAAAAAGGAGAGCTTTCACTCATGCTACCTTCAAATAAACAAATGCAGCCAATTCAATTTGATTGCCTTCAAGTGATCAGCTGTGCATCTCAATACTGAAGTCAGGTTTTTCTTCAACTCTGGAGTTACATTTTGGACCTACTCTCATTCTCTGAGGGAATGACCATAACAGATGCTGCCTCCAACCCTATTTGTCAGCCTGGGAGCTTAGGAGTTACCCTTCTTTCCTCTACAGTTTCTTTTCACCAAGCCTGCATCACTTCTTCCTTCTTACTGTATTCTCCCATACCTCGTGGAAAGCAATGTCTTTGCACTTCGGTTCTTACTAATGTTTAATGGTAGGAAAACCACAGAATGATATAGGGTTGGAAGGGACCTCTGGAAATCATCTGCCAGGGCAGGTCTACCCAGAACAGGTTGTACAGGAATTTGTCCTGGCAGGTTTTGAATGTCTCTGGAGAAGGAGGCTCCACCATCTCTCTGGGCAGCCTCTTCTAGGGCTCTGCCACCCTCAAAGTGAAGTTCCTCTTTGTGTTTAGATGGAACTTCCTATGTGTTGATCAGATCCCCCCTCAGTCTTCTCTTCTCCAGACTAAAAAGACCCAAGTCCCTCAGCCTTTCCTCATCAGAGAGATGTTCTAGCACCCTCATCATCTTTGTAGCCCTTTGCTGTACCCTCTCCACCAATGCCCTGTCCTTCTTGAACTGGGAAGCCCAGAACTAGGCACAAGATGGGGCCTCACCAGGGCAGAGTAGAGGCTGGGGCTAACCTCAGGTTGCTTTCCCAGGCTATTTTTAGTGTACTGCTGGATTCAACACCTCCTGGTCAGCCAAAAAACCTGCATGTTGCCAGGCTTGTGTTCCTACCTGTAATTCAGAGGCCTTAAATTTCAAAATGCGTGTCATGTGGGAGTGCTCTCTGTCTCTCAGCACTTTGTGAAGTCATGAGCTACACTACATCAGCAAAGTGACTGCAGAGATAGAAAATATTACAAGCTTAATCTGCAATGTGCATTAGAAAGGGGGTTACAAAAAAAAAAAAAGGAGGAATGTTAGATTCCATGCTGATATTGCTTTGTGTTGCCTCAGAAAGCACTATCTGAGCAAACCAGCAGAGCTGGCTGTTGACTGCAATATGTGTCTCCTAATTCTAGTGATACACGCTGAAAATGTCCTTGGTTTTAGTTGCCATCTTGATGTAGAACATTTTGTTCCTTTGCTGTCTTTACATATATTAATTAGAAGCCTTGCCCTACATTTTTGTATTACACTGGTCTTCTTAAGAAAGTGGACATACTACATGGTAGCAATTATTTTTTCTGGTGCCCCATTCTCCAAGGGCACAGCACATCATCATGTATGTGGGCAGGGTAGAAAGCTGACTCAAATGCTACATCCTTTCTATTTCTTATCTGTTTTCCCTCAGGAAGCCCCAGAAACTTCCCATGATTTCTTGTCTGCTATTCTTAGGATCCTTTCTGTGAGGAAAAACACCAGTATGAAGGAGCAGGTATCTCTTGAACTAGCTGTTTACCACGTATGTCCCATTTCTTTGCTGTTTCAGTAAGAAAGAAGTCATAGAGATAAAAAAGAGAACTATGCCAACTTGAGTAATATTCACAGTAAATGCCTATTTAAAAAAAGTACTAGAGCCTGCTGACTGCAGATTTTTTTTTAGAAGCCTGCTGCCAGGCTGTCAGTGGAAAAAGTCCCTCACGCTCTCTCAGATGCACACTCACAGCCCCCAAAGATGGGGTGACTAAGCTGTATGAGATTCTCCACTTTAAGCATCCTTGAGCATCCACTTTTGGATCTGGCCTTTACCAGAATAATTTACAGATGGAAAATTAGTCATTTTACAGCTAAAAAAAAAAAGGAAAAAAGGAAAGAAAAGGAAAAAAAGAAAGTATCAATGAGATTTGAAAGGGATGAAAGAATGAAGAGACTATATCTCCTGAAAATTGTTGACATTCTTATGGGTAGCTTTTATACATGGTTTTCCTTACACTCCTGAAGTTACTAGGATTTTCCGTGTGATTTTTTTCGTGTCTTTCCACTGGAAAAACTGTACAAAATATTTTTTCCTGACTCTTAATTTTTCTTCTTGATCCAAAAAAGACTTGATTATATGAATTCTGCAATGAGCTGGCCTGCTGCTCCAATGTACACCACTTTGATGGTGTGAACTCCAGAGCAGCTTCATTAGAGTCAGCAATGGAGAGTTTTAATAATTGTAATACAAAATGGAATAAAGCAACCAGCACACTTTCCCACTGTTATTTTTGTTCTACTTTATTTGAATCCAGTTCTTAGGAAAATAAAAAAGGTCTTTGTGCTAGGGATTATCTCCATTATAAGGCTTAGCAGTGAAGTAGTTAACTGTGTTGATTTCTACACTGCTATATTTAAGTTTCAGAGTTAACATCCCTCTGAAACAAATAGGGCTGATTATTCTTTTTAGAACAAATTTTTCTTGTTCCGCAGACTGAGGTATTGTCTACATTAAGAACATTTGCACCATTATGCCTACCCTAATTTTAGTCACATCAATCCCACTCCTTGGTGTAGACAAATTGTACCTAACCACATCAGATAAAGCATTATTTTATGGCTGTGCAGGCTGCTCATATTAGGCATTTTCAACAAAGAACAATGGAGTTCCATTAGTACAAAGTTTCCCAAATGGGGAAAGATGATATTGCACCAACTTTCACCAGCTTTGCATTTTAAGACCACATTTTGAACAATAAAGAGTTAATTTTTTTTTCTTTTTTAAGAAAGAAAAAACTATTTAGAAACAAACAAACAAACAAACAAACAAATCCAACTAAAGCTCTCTACCTGACTGGGACAGCCCCAGTCCAAACCTCTGAGGGGCATAAGTTCCTGCTGCAAAGAGTTCGCTGTTTAATAAGTGGGTAAATGGTCAAAGGCTGAGTATACCAACTTCCAGAGCGGGCTAATGATGCAGCTGACAATGCAAACCACTGCCTTCCACATCACCAACCTAATGCTAAAGGGGCTTATATTCCCTTGAGAAGGAGCAGATATTTTCTGTCTGCATACTACCTAACACAGGAGGGTCAGCTACCACAATGTAAATATTTAATCCTAATAATGAGGGAGGTAATATCAAGGAGGGGGGTGGTTAACGTGATGCTCTCCAAAGCTTACAGTGAATAAGCAATAACTTTGCTTTCTTTCTTGAGAGGCAGGAGAACAGAAGTCAGACTTTCAAAATACAGAATCCAAAGTTGGTCAAAGCTGGAATTTCCACGCCCATTGGCACTGTAGCCAAAGAGCCCAAATTTTCAGCACAAGGCATAACACACAGCGGTTTTGCCCATGTAAGGAGTCAGACAATAAAAAAGGGGCTGGCGGCAGCAGAAATGGGGTTTTGCCTCTCTCTCCCTCCCCCCTCCCCTCCCTGGAACACAACATATTTCTACCGGGAACAAAAATAAATAAATCCTCAGTTGTCTTGCTGTGCCCAATTAGTATTCCATCCATGAACTGTCCCATCAGGGAAAAATGCCTCCCTCACACACGTGTTCAGGATAGCACTGATGGATCTGAGGGCCTCTCCAAACACAGTGACCATCTGCTAGGCAAAACATAGGGGTCTGACAAGCAGGAGCCATTCAGCCCTGTTGTTGGGCCACATTATTACATATTTGACAAGGGTAATGAGAGGCTGTCATTAACCTTACATGACAGTCTCCACAATGACACACACTAAAGCAAGAACAAAGAGCAGAACTCAGTAAAAAGGCACCTACTTCTCATTTAACCCCGGAATTGTCAGACACCATTATTGCTAATGGAGGCTGGCGGTCCTGGGGTTAATTTCCATCTCTGTGCTCTGCTTGTTCTCTTTTTGAAATGTACTCCTCATATGGTTAAGGAAGCAGTTTTATCAAGGCTATTGGGAAGGCAATGCATTATTTATCATAACACACTGAGATGTAAGAACAGAGAGGGTCTCCTGGAGGAATGAACAAACAGACATATTTCATGAACCCTTCTGATGGTCGGAAAAAAAATAATAAAAAAAATAATAAAAAAACATTTCTGAGCTTAGTCTCTGATATTTAAGGTTATCATTGCCTAACTGTGACATTTCTCTCATCTGCATTTCCTGCCAGATTTCTGTCAAGCTTAAAATCACAAGGCTGTTTTTCCTGGTGACCTTGTCGCAGTTACCTGGCTCTACAATCACAGGGAAATCCCATCGAGAAAGTTAATCGGTCGCCTGACTTTTAGTTGAACAGCAGACGTAGGGCGAGATGGTATTTCCCATTTCAGGAAACAAAAAGTCATCTGAATACAAAAATCTCTGTCTCGGGTGTGATGATATGGGTTACGGTGCTCCAGCAAGTAGTAGAGATCTCGTAAGGGGGCTGCTTGCCACCTCAGTAAGTCAAGGAACACATCTATTTCCACGGTGACCTCCGGGCTGAACCTAGGACGGGGGGCTCTGGGAATGAATGCAGGCACTTGTTCAGATGCTCGGGCCTATTAGGGACAAATGATAGAAGTGAAAGTGAAGATTATGTCTCCCTGCAGGAGACTCGGAGCCGGTACAGCTGGGCGTGAGCTCGCCGGAGTCACAAGGTTTGGGAACAGGCAGAGCCAATGAGAAAATAGGACATCAGGTGGCGGGTGGCCGCAGAAGGAGGATGCTCAGAGCCGTCGGGTTGGGGCGAGGGGGAGGGGACGCCCTCTCTGTGGAGAAGCTCTCTATATTTAGCATACAAAAAAAGCAAATCACGTTCTTTTTCCACACAAAGAAGTGGATGCGGCAGCACAAGGCTAGCCTTCCACAGGCGCTGGCTAGGAGGCTGGAAAAAGAAGCTGATGGAAAGATTAGTACTTCCCTGGGAGAAGGGGAAGGTGCAAACTGCAATTAGGAGACAAATTATCCAAGAAGTGAGTCCAAGCAAGGTTGTATTTTTGTTTCTGATAGTGAATTAGCAGTCATCAAATGGTTACAAGCCTGCCCACTACGAGAACGTGTTTTACAAGCACATTTCAGATTATGAATTGCTTTTCAAAATTTACTGTGGTGGACCTCTGCGGAGTGGGACACCAACTCCATGTGCTGTCTTTGCTGTTCTCTCCCTGAGGAATGTCCTCTTCTTGAGCCACCCACAGGGGAGTCAGGTTTACAGTTAAATAAGTCTTGTTGCCATTGAATCAAACCTCTTTTGTTAATTAACCATCCAGAATACATTTTCTATTAACAGCTGCATGATCAAGCCATTGTTTTACCACTGTTCTTGAAGGGCTACTGAAAGGGAGCCAAAACACACGTGAAAACACACGTTCTGCTTTGAAATAACACAACTGCCAGTGAAGCATTTTTCCTCCTTTACTCACTCTGTTGTACAGCTACTGCCATTCAAAGAGCAGTGGAAATACATGGCCCACCTGCCCCATCTCTTTATCATGGGATGAGGCTAACCTGCTACTCCTCCCTCTCCAAGAGATCTTTTTTTTTCGGTTAGCACAGGGCTCCATTCATTAATTTCCCCAGCAAACGTGCATGTCAGACCACTAAGGATGACTGAGGCGTTTGTGCTGTAGTACCATCAATATATGGATTGTACACAGCTCTCTGCCTTTCCGTCTCTCCCCTTCCCTGCCCCCAGCTCTTATCCACTTCCATCTACTCTCTCTTGTTGTTTCTTTAATCTTTGGTCTGGGAAAAAAAAAAAAAAAAGCCTTGGCTTTAGCTCAAGACAGAGTAATAGGGAAGTCTACCTTCATCATCTCAGTCTTAATAGAGTGGTATGATCTCTAATAATGGCTGTAAAATGATATGTTTTAGGACCCACTGATGGCAGCCTTAACAAGTATGACTGCTTCTCCCTAGCACGTACGATGAGAATTAAGCCAAATTACCCCCAGTTAGGATTTGTTAGGCTGTCTAAGACTGGTGGTGATGCTCACCTCCTCTCAGTTCAGACTCTGGCCATATGCCTACGAACAATGGAAGATGGCAGGGGTTTGAAAGACAGTAATTTCTCCCTGGTTTTTCTGAATATTTTATGCGCTAACCTTAGAGTAGGAGAAAATGATTTATGAATACAGAAAGATCATCGCTCCTAAGGAAATCTTCAAATATAGCATATGCATAATATTCCAGTGACTTTTAATTCTGTGGAGAATTTGAAGAGTCTGTGTTATCAAGATCCCTCAGGACAACAGAAAAGATTCGATACGTCTTTCCTTAAAGGGAATTTTAAAAGGGTTCTTTAACTCTAATTAGTGAATCTACTTGGGAATTCTCAGAAATGGTACTCTGGACTCAAAAAGGAGGAATACCTAATAATTTTCAAACAAAACAAAGTTGATTTCCTGTTTTAAGTGCAAAATTCAGATTTTACTAAAGGACCAGATCTGATGGTTCCGTACTAGCATACAGTGAGTTCCCTCAGCACGTCCACTCTTTAACCTTTTATGAACAGGACATCACATTTACCTATAAAACTCATTTCTTTACAAATTCATGCTTTCAATTATTTATGGTTCCACTGTCCTTGTGAGGTTATATAAACCTATTACATTTTCATTTAGTATTATACTTAGCAATTAAATGTTAATACCATCAATTGCCAGAACTGCTATTCATTTTCTTGTTCTGAAGCTAAGACTAGTTGCTGTTTGGCTCCAATATTTTGTCAGTGACCCTATTTTGCAGGACTTTTCAACAGATACATGTACTGGGTAAGATTCTTCTTGTGTTATGATATTAAATAACGATCATCACTATATAAAGGGTAAAACTATACTGTACAGCAGTCGCTTAACATTTTCTAAAAGCTGCAATCAACTTGATATAGAGCCAGGGAAAAAATATCTAATACTGAACTCTAACTGGAAAACAAAGGAGTACTGATAGAATCTATATCTGTTGTATTTTGCATAACGTTCAAAAATGGAGAATTGTTTTTATCACCTGCCCAAGTCACCTTTAAATACCCAGCCTTGGATCCATAGATCTGCTGTTTGGACCCATAGATCTGTTGTTCACTGCATATAAAATAGATATGAAAGGATGATTTGCAGTATAACCCTGTCCTGCTGTTTTCAAAGAAAGAAAAAAGGTTACAAGAAGGGGAAAGAGGAAACAATTATTGATGTAAACAGAAATTTCTACTATCCCAGAAAAAGGAATCTATATTCTTTGGAGTATAGAACCACATAAAATGGTTCATATATTTTAATCAGAAGGAGAGAGTTCATTCCACATGTTTAGCATATATTGTCGAGTTGTGCCAGTATAATATTCTGCCTTTAAATTAGCCTCAAACAGTATCACATGAGTCAGACTAAACTACATTTAATCAGATGCCTGATGAATTATGAATGGGTCTACCAAGCGATTGGGCCATTAAGCATTAGATGAGACATAATTGCCCCAGATGCTTCACCTAGGGTAAACTTGAGTATATCTATTCCAACTTTCTAAAAGTTAGAAAGCTTAAAAATCTAAATTTGTTGATAGCTCAAGAGACTCCAGGACCAGAAATTTTCTTGTGCAAAGCTGAGATAAGAATTGAAGGCTTATAACCCACAGAAAAGACATATATGAAAAAATATACCATCATCTTTAATGGAAATAACTTAAGCATAATCTGAATAACTGAGTTCCAATGAAATAAAAGAAGCAGGTAACCACCTGAGCTAGAAGCTGCCTCTCTGAGGAAATGGTGGACAGCTTGGACTTAGATCTCATTTCCATATAAAATCATGAAATATGCCATCCGTTCTGAGCCAGGGATTCTAAGACAAGACAGTAAAACAGCACAGGGATCCTGTCAGGCATTATTAAAAGATTAATAAAATAACTCTGTCAGTAAAATCATATGATTTTCACTATCAAAAGAGTTGGCAGCATTGTGGATTTTCAAAGTCGGGGTAAAATGACTGACTGACATGAAAAATTTTGACCTACCACTGTTGCGAACAATTACAGCCTCATGGAGAAACTGATCTCACCGTCCTAGTGTCAGGGCACTTTTTCATCAAAGGGTAGTGTAAGCAGCCCAGAATTTAAGCTGTATTTCTGTCATTTCTCTCATGGCCCACAAAAGACTCTTAGGTTTTTATAGCAAGTAGCTGCTGGCAGCGTTTCCACTGCACCCAGTTTCTCCATCTATGTTGCTGGAGGGAAGACAGCCCTGCGTAAGACCTAAGTACACACGATAAGGCAAGTCAATATGGCAGAATTGCTTCCTTGTTATGGTCCTATATCTAAGACTCAGGGATGCAAATACCAAACATCCAGATGCTGCAGGAGTGCTTGAATTCAGGGCTCTGAAGGTGGAAAAGCAGGTAGGAGCCCCAGCAACTGACTGGAGAGAAGCTATGCCTTACCCTTCATGAAATCTTTATTGCTAGTGGTGGACATTTGCCCTGGAGGAGGAACTTACTGAAGGCTTCTTTTATGTGGCACATCACTGCAGCTGCCCTGGTTCCCACAGGCTATGCTGAAAGCCCTAGTGAGAAGCATCACATCCCTCCCTTCACCCTCCCTGTGTCTCATCATGTGTCCTCTTATTAGCCCAGAGTGTCTTGTTTTCTTTCCCACACAGAGGTCTACAACAATACTGCTCCCTTTCCAAACATCTGCAGGTGCAATGTTTGTAACAGCTCTTCAGAGCTTCTCTCAGCATGGCCATGTCTGCTCTGATCCTTCTGATTCTCAGGATGGTTCCCTCCAGATGCACTTTTTCTCAGTGCATCAGCTGGAGGAAACTTCTCATGCTGGTAGCATCTCAGTCAGCAGGGGCTGCTGACAACCCTCAGCTCATTGCTGCGCTGAAGTTAAGAGTAATGAGTGACTTCTTTTGAGGGGCTACACTTTTAGACAAGTAGCATCCCACAAGGACACTAATTCTCACCCTCTTTCTGTTGGGAGCTCTGTGTGGTGCGAGGACACCTGCAGCAGCGCTAAGCCTAAATGAAATTCTCCTGCTCTAGGAAGAGAATCAGCAACCTGAGCTCTGAGGACATTTCATAGGAAACAAGCTGTCTGGTGTTGCCTGCTGGAGTCAAGGTTTTAGGGCATTGTGATCTTTTAGTTATCAAACCCAGTGGTCTCTCTTACAACTGAAGTATTCGTCTGGAAACTGTATCACGAAAAGAAAAACACTGAAGAACCAATAAATCAGCTTAATAATATATTCTATGATTTTGTATGTTGTACATACAGGAAACAAATATGTTTGAATCATCAGGGCTCAGAGTAGGGCCACAGCTTCCTCCCCCAGGGCACCAGTACCAAACTGAATAGCTTATTAGAACCCTGTCTGAGTTTTTGTCCTTTCCAAGAACCCCAAAGTGCTATAGGAATCATTCAGCTGCCAATAGGTGCTGGGAGTTCCAAAGGTGGGCAAGTGCAGTGTGCTCATGCTTATGCTTCTGAAGCAGGTCCTTGTCCTCTGTGGCAGGCTGGGCACAGAAGACTATGCAATCCTTTGTGGAGTACCAGACAACTCTGGGACAGGTGTGCTTCATCATGAAATGAGGAGAAATGCAGAACACATCTTGTCCTTTTTAGGAATCAAGGTCAAATTACTGCAGTGGTCAGAGATGAGGACACCTCTTTCCCACTCCTTTCCTTAACTCTCCTTCCATCACTGACATTTCCTTCCACTGTCAGCTAGAGATCTCACTTCTGCCCTGGACACCACCCACCCATACTGCACTTTGATAAGTAAAGTACCAGTACTTTATTGATGGTACTTAAACATCCTTCCACCCCGGACCATCTCCTGAGACACTTCTAGGGCCCATCCAAGCCGTGATGCCTCCTGCTAGTTGAGCAGATTTCTGGCTTTGCTAGTGAAATACTGTCCAAAATTATTTATATCCTGAGGAAGACATGAGTGTCTGTGTTGTATTTCCTGCCCAGTCACAAAGAGCAAACTAAGCCTTTACATCTTGGTTCATAGGTGTGAGCTGCTAGATCTAATCTCCTGAAATTAATGCCTATTCACACTTTGAAATAGTGAGTTATCAGCAGTTCTGCTGCTCTGAGCCAGTGTGCTACCCCTGCTCTGTCACCGCCTCATGAAAGACTGTCACAATCAGGCAAATGAAGCCTGATCTCTTCCCCAAGAGCCATCTAATACTGCAAAATAAATGCCAGCACCACAAAGGACCATCAGAGTTTTTGAGAATTTCTTTTGCCTCAGGCTTCCTATAACAATCTCCTCAATTCAGTGTCCTTCCTTCCCTCTTCACCTTGCCAGAAAAGTCATTTGGAGGATGAATGTTCAAGATACTATAAGAACATAGGCACCAAACTCACAGTTTGGGTGAGACTGTGTGCTGACACTGAATAATTGCTCTCCAGAAAGGTTCTGCTCAACTTTGCTTCTCCTCATGGGAAGCCTGTGCATTTGACTTTTACATTAACTAGTTGAGGTCAACGAAGCAGGCTCCACAGCCTCCACAGTCCACAATCCTGGAAGGTTCAGCCCTGGCGGAGGGAGAATGTTGACACAGAGTGCCCAGACCACTCATGTCAGGGTGTCAATCCAGTGTTTATTTTCAGATTTCACCCGATTTGCACACAGGTGGGTTCAGTACAGTGAAGAGTTACTCCTGGGTTCTTTGAAGAAACAGAAGAAGAAAGTAACACCTGCTGGTGTGAAAAGCCCAGAGGTGAGAATGCTGACTCAGCGCAGGCAAAAGCAGAGTTCAACCACTTTGCTAGTCCAAGGAGTCAAGAACTGGCACTCCCACCTCTCTAAATTTTTCCTAAACTTTGCAGCAATGGAAATGGGGAAAGCATTTCCCAAACTTGCCTTGTTTATTCTGCCACCAATAGAGCAAGGAATGCGAAACCGGTTATGCCGTGCTCTGGCAAGACAAACTCCCTGAGCTCTACTCATATAACCATTTTTACTCCAAACTGTCTTCTTGGATTGCAAGCAGAAACTTTTACTCATGGACAAGGACAACATGAGTCTCTCATTTTAGCAACTAAACAAAGGTCTGATACCTTCATTCCTTAGCTTTTTTTTTGTATGTTTGTATGTTTCTTTCTGCCAGTAAAGCAATGGAAAGACAAGACGGTTGTAATCAGATCATTGGCTAAAACAACTGATCAATAGCAACTGCATATGCTGCAAAGAGCCTTTAATGGCTCTTAATCCCCATTAGGCTGAGCTGGAGGAAGTTGAAGGGGAAACTGCATCACATTTCAACCATTTATAGTAGCATCCTGGTACTTGAGCAGCTTTCAGGGAAGGGAACATTTGTTCCGAGGTGCTCTGGGACAACCATCAATAGGATAGGAAACTATTGCATCATTATTGTCCAGGAAATGCTTTGGGGACCCCCCAGGGAATTGACTCCAAAGCTTATAATTTTTTAACAAGAGTCTATGTTGGGTCAACCAGCAAAGCAGGAGTATGTGAAATTTTTCTCCCACAGGTAATTAAACATGCTTTGGGATATATTTGACACAATTTATAAAATAAAGATGCTCACTTTTACTAATGTATGCTTTAGGAATGTGTCCTTCCAAACAAATATTAGAATCTTAGAAACACAGAATTGCCTAGGTTTTAAGGGACTTTTAAGATTATTTAGTCCAACCATCAACCTAACTTTGATAAAAAACTGTCAATAAACCACATCACTAATCTTCCTGCCATATTTTAATGCAGCCACATAATAGCAAAAGTTTCAACATGTTTTGGTTTGTTTATGCACTAAACAAAAAAAAAAATCCACAACAAGCTTTACAGTACAACTATCGGTGGTTGAGAACATGGACTTGTGTCTCACATGTTACTCCTCTAGGCTGAAACTATTCTACATGCATGTCTTTTCAGCGTACACATTTTGTTTTGCAAAGAGAAAAAAATCAAAATTAAGAATAAGGACTTCAAATCTCTACTACCCAGTCTGTATATACTAGATGTTATGACAGAATTCAACACAAAGTCTTAAAGAAACCAGTATTAAGCTTACCTGGTGAAGTATCTTGCTCTCGCATAGCACTGACTTTGAGAAATATAAAGCCTTTGAAAACCAAATTAAGATGCAAGCTGTTTAACCTTAACAGTGTGCTGTGGGCATTAGCCCCAGGGAATGATCAGTTTTTATTCCAGTGACATTCAGTAGAGAAAGTGAGGGAACTAGATAAGCTTGGCAGGGCTGTGATTGAGATACGAGTTTAAAGAAACTCTACTTCAAGGGCCAGGGGTCTGTGCATCTCTTCCCTCTGCAGATACTTGGAATGTACTGAAAGAAATTCAGCAAAGCCCATTTCATTGATGAGATCTAGTACTGTACTAACTGCTGTTTCTCCTAAACCAGAGAATTTTTAGCAGCAAGTGGACTCTTAGAATGTTTGTAGGTCTTCCGATGGACGGGAGGAAATCTAGTGTTAAATGACATCTTCTGTAAAATCGCACCTGTGCTGCAGGTATGTTGGGTACTACTTAAAAGTAACAGTATGGAAGTAACAGCTGACTTTCTGGTCTTCAGAGGCCTGAGTTTTGCTCATCTTCAGAGCCTAAAAGAGTGTAGGAAACAAAGGAGTAGCTCTGCATCAACACAACTCAGCTGGCACTACAGGCAGGAAAATATAATTCATCAAGCTTACCTTAACCATCATCCAGCCTCAGGAGGCTTCACCACTTCTTGTGAATTGATTTTGCAACTGGAAGGATATTTCCCTTTCACAATTCCAACCAACTCAGCAATATAATCCACAAGCATCAGCTTTGAGAAGAACATACCAAGGCTGCACTTCCTGTTTCTTTAATAGTTTACAGAAAAGATCCTAAAACCAGACAGGATAAGAAGTTCTTTGCTTACTTGTAGGCACAGAGTTGTTAATTCAGTTTTTAGTATAAAGGGATTAATATGGTCTTTTGGTGAAACTTGGCCATGGTGTCACTTTTTTCAGAGCAATTACACAAAGCAATTGCTGTGAAAAAAAAACAGGGAGTCCAAAGAGCCATCATTGTAGATCAGCTTGTGAGAAGCTATCCTGTTGTCCTCCTGCACTTTCTGTTGAAGATTCCTGTCAAAGTCTTGTGAAGTCAAGGAAAATACTTTTTAGCTGGGACTGGCTACAGCCCAGATGAGGGGCATCTCCTTTAATGAGCAGACTGCATTTCTTTGCCTTCATCCTGCAAAATAAGAGATTCTGAATCTGAGGATCTCCCTGCTCTGCTTATACTGACAGTTTTACCAAGAAGACTAAATATAGAATTTGATTGAACTGAGCCTTATTCCTAAGGCTTTTGTGTGTCATTTAAGCTTCTGAGAGTTAAAGAACAGTGGCAGCAATATGGAGAGATTATAGAAAAGCACCAACCACTGGAACCAATGAGGTTATCCCATGCTGCCATTTTGGAGTTTGCTTTGTAACTGCCTCATGAAGTCCTTTGCCTTCCTAAAATAATATGTAATTAGTATTCAAGACACATGCGTTCTACTGTCAAACGGAAATAAAGCAAAGTAGCATTCTTGAAGAATGCTGATTTTTGGTGTTATTCTGTTTTGAGTCTTCAAAATGACATCTGCTTTGTAAGAGACTTAGAAATCTGGAAAGAGCTTTGCAGGAGAATGAAATCATATCTCTGATCCTTCTGTATTCTGTCCCCTTTAAAATAAATACTTGTGCTTGCTTTCCTTCAAAAATGCCAACTCACTTTCCAACACTTTTATATAACATCCTGCTTTGTGGAAATATTTTGAAAAGTTTATTTCCGTGTTGCATTTTCTATTAGGCTAATCAAAACAGTTAAGCATTTAAATAAACATGACTGAATAAAAATACACATCTGTCAGAAAACACCAGTGATTCACAATATTATCTGCAGTTTTACATATCAGGAGTCGAAGCCCTGATTGAGTAACTCTCTAAAGATTTTCAAAAATAAATAAAAAATAATAATTAAAAAAAAAAGCCTTTTTAGATAAATTGCATATTCTCAGTTGTTCAAGCTCCTCTGGTACTTACATATGAGGGACAAAAAACCACTCAAATTTCTTTCCAATCTGTCTGTAGAAGAAAGGACTTTATTTGCTTAAATGACATCCTCTGAGGTGTGTGTGTACAGATGAGGTGACTGAGGTCTATAAAAGTGAAAGGATTTATGAAGACATGGACTTCAGATTTCTTGGTTCAGCTGACATGGCTCTCCAAGCTGGGCTGCAGGAGGCCCCTGTGGAGGCTGGGACCAAGGAAGTTAGCTACCTGCCCACAGGTGGTGAGTGCTGGTGAGGGCCTGTGTGCCATCAAAGGTGAGGAAAGAAGACCCCTGGATCTTATCTGAATCACCTGAGAGACAGAGTCCCAAACCTACGCCCAAGGCGTGGCACCACACAGCAGCACAGGGTGAAGAGCCAGGGGCACAGAGGCCACTTTTCTGGCCTGATCTGCTACCCAGGGAGTTTTCCACTTCCCTGGGTAGCCTGTTCCAATACTTAACAACCCTTCCAGTGAAGAAATTTTTCCTAATACCCATATAAACCTCCCCTGGTGCAACTTGAGACCGTTTCCTCTTGTACTATCGCCTGTGNCATCCCTTCCCTGATCCTGCTAGCAATGTGTAAATGCCTGGTGGAAGGAGCAAAGAAGATGAAGCCAGGCTCTTCTTGGTGCTATCCAGTGAAAAAAATGAGAGGTGGTAAACACAAATTAGAATTTAAAAAAAATAAGACTCTTTTTTTTTTTTTTTTTACTACAGGAGTGGTCAAAGTGTAGCACAAGTTACCCAGACAAGTTGTGGAGTCTCCATTCTTGGAGACATCCAGAACCTAACTGGGCAATGTCTTAAGCAACCTGATCTGGCTTATCCTCCTTTGAGCAGGGAAGCTGAACTAGAAAGTCTCCAGAGGTTCCCTCCAGGCTCACTGACAGTGTGATTCTGTGACTCATTAATGAGAAAGTCAGCAATGACTTTTTGTCTTCTGGGAAGAATTGTCACAGGAGCTGGAGCTGTGCTTCAATCACACCTTAACTGACAGACCCAGGAGCTCTTCCTGGATCCCCATTCTGGGTGCACACCCTGGTGATGGTCTGGGTTCAGAGAGTGCTTCTGCATACTCTGCCTTGATTTCTGCTGGAAGGGAGCCATACTGCAGCACAGCCAGGGGTCTGTGATCAAAATTCTCCCTTGTACATTAATGATTTCATTCTCCTTCTAGATCAAGAGGGGGTTTTTAGGGAATCTTGGTTTTCTTCCCTCGTCTAGTATAATTTCCTCAAAAGTCCCAGCTGGAGGGGCAGTAAGAGGCAGCTCTGGTTCTTCCCACAGAGGAATTGACAGGGCTGAGAGTCTAAGATGAGCCCAACACAGACAGAAGAGCACCAGACTGAAGTACATACAGCAACCAGAAAACTGACAAGCTGTTGCATTTTGTAGCAGATGCAGCTCTAACAGGGTATGTGGCTTCATTCCTAGATATAATGAGCTGCAAACGCACACTGGGAACGCTGTTTTTGTTCAAAAAGTATCTCCTCAGTTAATATACAATATGTGCACTGGATGAACGTGTGCTTCTATTCCCGTAATGCAGTGAGAGATCACAGAGAGGAGCTGTCACACGTTACCGGACCGATACTGATTATTCTGGCTGGTTGTATCGTTGCCGTCTCTTCCCTTTCCAAACCACGCAGTTAAAAAGCTGATGCTCAGAGATCAAATTAAAGAACGGCTCTTCTACCACAAGAAACATGGTTTCAGGCAGGGTTTAAAGGGATGCATTTCCTTTGCCTGAGGTTGAAGGTATGGGAAGTATTCACACTACGTCTGTAAAAGTCATATGTGCACCAAAACGCAGAGGAGCTGTTGAACAGATCGGGCACATCTCTGTGTCCTTGAGCAAGGAAGCAGAAATCAGAGGGGACAGGGACCACAAGGATTGGGACCTCCAGAATGGATCACATACCATGGAGAGGGTGTATAGGCAGAAAGATTCTTCCTTCAAGACTACTCAAAGACAAGAGCTGAAGAACAGGTACCAGACAGCTAACTGGATAAGGCAAATTTCACTGACTGAACAAGAACATCCTATCAGGGCAAATAAACAGCACACTCAGGCAGATATCCAAGCACGTACACAATTCTTCTGTCAACTTCACTTTTCGACATTAACATATGAATGACAAGTCTCACAAGCAACAAAGATGGTACGTTCAGAGTAAATTAAGTTTTTGATATGGAATACAATGAAACACAAAGGAAGAATTGTTATCAGAAACAGCGTTGATGAGAACAGTGGCTGACATGATATATATATGTACATACTGGAATCAGTACCAAACAGGCAAAAAAACATCAGAACAGAAAACTAAGGAACCTTATTTCTTTTTTTTTTTCCTTCAGTTGGAGGGTCCAAGAAGCTCACATTCTGAGCAGCAATGCCCACTGCACTACAAAGCCTGTCCTTGGCTACAACCTCCGTTTTAATAGATGGGAGAAGTATTTGAGGCACTGGCAGTAAAGGTAGACAAGAGCACGATCGCAAACTTGTTCTCAACGTTACCATCAGTGTTCACATATTGAATATTTTATTACCTTTTGTAAGCTAATAATGACAGAATTAGGCTTGCAGTCTTTGACATAAGCTGCCATACTTCTGCCACAACAAATTGCAGAATTATGTGCCTGCTCAAGGTGCTGAAAGGATTAAAGCGGGTGCAACTTTCTTGTCAGAAGCAACTTTCAAAATCAGCTCCTTGAGGATGTTCCTCCTACTGTCTCCTTGATTTCAACTGCATTTCACATCTAATTCTGCCAGCTGGTACATTTTGGAGCTTGATAGTGGACTCTGAATCAGATTAAGAGGTTTGCCTAGTACAGGAAAAGGAAGAAACAGGGTCTATGTTTAAATTCATAGTCCAGTGCTACTAAAATACTCTGATAGCTCAGTGCATGAAGGCCATTGTGTTTTGCTATCTAAAGCTGCTGCTGATTCTGAGAGAGGGAAAGGAATAATGGGCTTGATGTGATTGCGGAAGAGGACATTTCATTTCTTTTTTTCACTTAAAAAAAATGTTACTTTAAAAAAAAACAAGCCCTAAATAAAACAGACAAAAAACCACCCCACTACCAGGATGCAAAGTTTACGAGCTGAAGAACTCAAAATTGTGAAATGCCTCAAACCATGTCTATAGGTAGCCTATAACCTGCAGAGGCATATATAGAGTAAATTTAATTGTATAACTTTACATGATAAGCACAGTGTATTGTGTTCATCTGCAGCACTCCTGCCTCATGCAATTTACTGGGCAGACCATGCCCTAAGGTTGAATCAAAGTGAAGTGGACAGTTATGCAAAGAACTCCCACTCCCATGTTTGGCTGGTTGCTGAGAAAGTGACATTGTTAGGTCTGTAAGAACCTGACAAACAGGGTGAAACAGGATAAAAATTTCCAGGAGAGAGGTTGTCTTCCTGATTAAGTCCTTTGGCTGTCATCTTGAGCTCGGAATTTTTTTCTCTGTCTAGATCATAGAGTTTCTGTGTGATACTGATCACAGCATTTGTGCAAACTTTTTTCTCTGTGATAGCTCCTGTATCATTTTCCGAGTGCCCAATCTGAAACAGCTGGAGCATTGAACTCTCCTAATTGCAAAAGTTTGATAGGAACTGTGCTCTGAACACATAAAAGGTAGCAGAATGCCCAGAAAAGCTAGGCTCTAGTCTTGAAAATTAGCCTCCAAAAATGAGTCGATATAGGGCAATTTTGACTTTAGTCTTGGTACCTCTGTTCCCGATTTGTAAAACTGAGACACCATCCTGTTACCTTGCTGGTGCGTAGTATAAATAAAGTCATTAATATCTACAAAGATGACACGGAGATCAGAGAGTCACAGAATCAGAGAAAAGACCCTGAAAAATGAATACATTTGTACTCAGTACAGCTTTTGGAAGTTAAGCACTAAATGTCATATGGGACCACTCACCAGAAGAGGATGAAGAAAAACTGTTGTGGACCACGTGGATTAAAGACTTTATCACAATGTATGTACACAAGTTGCAGATACAAGACCGTAAGGTATTTTAACTCTGGTACTTCCTGGCTGTAGAACTTCAACGGTCTTTTCACGTAAGATTTTCTAGTTTGTTTTGAGATAGGTACATTCCTGAAAATTATCGGGTATAATATAAAAAAATTAATAGGATGCCCATGAGCCAGCAATGGGCCCTTGTGGCCAAGAAGGGCAATGTCATCCTGGGGTGTATCAGGAAGAGTGTGACCTGCAGGTCAAAGGAAGTCATCCTCCCCCTCTACTCTGCCCAGGTGAGGCCCCATCTGGAGCACTGTGTCCAGTTCTGGGCTCCCCAGTTCAAGAAAGGCATGGAACTACTGGACAGAGTACAACAGAGGACCACAAAGATGATTAGGGGCCTGGAGCATCTCTCTTATGAGGAAAGGCTGGGGGACTTGGATCATTTTAGTCTGGAGAAGCCTGAGGAAGGATCTGATCAATGCCATTAAATACTTAAAGAATGGGTGTCAAGAGGATGGGACCTGTCCTTTTCAGTGGTGCCCAGTGACAGGACAAGAAGAAACGGGCACAAATTTGAACATAGGAAGTTCCATCTAAACACGAGAAGGAACTTCCTTATTTTGTAGGTGGCAGAGCCCTGGAAGAGGCTGCCCAGAGAGTGGTGGAGTCTCCATCTCTGGAGACCTTAAAAATCTGCCTGGACAGGTTCCTGTGCAACCTGCTCCGGGTAGACCTACTTTGGCAGGGGGGTTGGAGGAGATGATCTCCAGAGGTCCCTTCCAACCCCATATCATTCTGTGATTCTGTGAATCTAAGAATCTAAAGAATTTGGAAAATTCTAAGATCCTTTTTCTGTAAATCTAATTCCCAGATTGTCCCGTTTAAGAGGAAATTCACAGATTAAATTCTTTTAGCTGTTCAAATGTCAGCTACAGAGCATGTGGCATGGGCACCCAAAGTTATCTAGAACATTATGAAGTTCTTTCTTCATGATACCCTCATCTGATCTTCCATATCTTACAGGCTGTATAAATGCTAGTCATGACATAAGGGCTTGAAGGTAATAAGTACAACTATTGTATAGCTCAGGACAACATGTTTCCAAGAAGGCAAGGTGTCTGGATAATATAACATCCACTTGCTCTGCTCTATTTGCTCATCCCTCAAGTCAGGTCAAGTCTCAGTGCCTATTTTCAAAGCCTTCAATAGGCTGCATGAAAACTTATTATTCAAAAGAAGCCTTCAGTTTTGGGAGTCCTTGGTAATTTTATTTTTTTTTTGGCAAGGATTGACATCTCCATATGCTCAAAACAGAGATTCAGCAGATGTCTAAGAGGACACAGGTCAACAGTGCACGCCTTCTTAAGGCATGCAAACTTCACCTACTTTGTACAGCTACCTGGACTTGGTGTGTCTGCAAAACTGCTGCATCGTAACTATTTTTGTTAAAAGCAAGGTATTTGAAAGGATCTAGCTAAACTGCACCATAAGAGAAATCGTGGACTTTGGAAATGACATGATCATTACAGAGCAACAAGTTGAATACCAGTGGTGGGTACTGTCTCAGTACACCAGAACTGAAGAGATCAGACAACAATGAGAGGGGTTGAGACCACTCAGAACAGATCTCCTTAAGTTTGGTCCTCTGACAACATCACAGTAGCTAGGAAAATGTTTCAGAGCTGTGAAATAAATAAATAAACTGTGAATAGAGGAATTTTTTCTCCAGCTGAAGTGTAACTCACCTTAAAAGGGCAATAAATCCCTGTTTCAGAGTTTCTTATGATCTTTGCCATTAGATCAAAACCTGTATTTGATTAATAGAAAAAATAAGTAAAACAACACTCTTGGTTTGGGGATTATTTTTATCTTTTGTGGTCTCACATATATATTTACACCTGACTGTTCTCTTTGCAGAGCTTTTTATTTGATGTTCTGTTTCCTCTCCTGAAGTTGAAGCATGTACAGTACCTGTTTCATTAATGTCGCTTGGCTTTTCATTAGACAAGGAAAATGAGCCTCTACAGCATTCAAGGAACAGACCAATAAAGATATATTACTGTCACTTTACTCAATAAGAGCAGATGGGTCATAATAGAATGGTTGATACCGGTACGTTTGCAGAGTCATTTTTTCTTATCAGGCAGTTAATGAAATGAATTTCTATCATAGCATCTTTAAAATATAATACTCTCACAACTGTCTTTAAAGACCTATTTTGAACCAAATATGTTATCTATCAAAATATTCATTAAAATTAGGTGCAGGCCTACAGGAAGAGACAGATTAAATCATTGAGGCATCTGGGCTTCTTATTCCTCTAATGTGACCTCATTATATCGTAATTTGTTATTGCAGAAATTTAATTTTCTGATCCGTGGAATTATTGAGGGTCTTCCCGTTTCCAGCATTTTCACTCTACCTAATTGTAAACTTCAAGATCACTTGGTATTTGATACTGGTTGGCTCCGAGATTGGATAGGAAACTGATACACTGTAAACGAGGAATCCCTTAACGAGGAAAACGTGATCATGTCATATACCCTGCCTTCTGAGATAAGATATAAATAAATAATAATTTCACTTGAGATGTCCTGAACTTCTCACTGACACATTTATTAACTCTATTCACAGCATGAGTCTTCACTGCCTCGCTATCAAGTAAAGTGGGAGATTCAAGAGACCGACCTGGGCCACAAGCACATAGGCACCACCAAACAATCACTGAGCCTAGAGCAATGGAGGAGAAACTACCTTACCTGTAAGCTTGACAGCTGAACTTTAGATATCATAAGACCAACATAAGAGAGAAACAAGCCATCCTGTTAAGACATGCTTCCATAAGACTTCTTCATGCACTTCCAGTGTTCTTCACTGGGACACTCTTCCCTCCTGTTGAAATATAGCAGAAAACCAAAGTCCTTTCATAGCACTCTTAATCCTCTCCAGCTGAGGTATGCCATTGAAAGACTCTAGATTTTCCAGGAATTCAGAATGAAAGCTTTACCACCTACCAGATTTTCAGAAAATCTCATCTAAACAGTGTGATGACATTGCCCTACAGAGAAGGTTCTGTAAGTTTTGGGTGTTGCGTAGCTGCTACATGTAGGGGACAGAAGCAAAACACCTCTCACACGGCTCTAGACTCAAAGCTATAGCAAACTGGGACAGAATAATAAGGGGCACACACCCTAAATAAACAGTATTCCAGTGTTCCTGTCTTTTTCCACACAAATAACAGAATGCCCTTCAAGAGCCTAATGGTCAAAGCAGAGCTTGATCAGTCTGGGACAGCGCCTCCGGCTGCACCGAATTCTGAAAAATCTTGTGTGAGAAACATTCTTAAAGAAAAATTTCCCCATCATATTTAGGACCAAAATATCTTTAATTTTCTAATTAAAAAATAAACAAATAAATTAAGGTGTAAGCAACTGAATAAGTTTTCTACAAATACGGCAATATGAAAAATGTATCCAAATTACATGCAGCTTTGTCATGTGCCCATTTACATATGCACTTGTGAAGGCTAAAATTAAAAATTTTAAGACAGTTCTAAATCAACACAGAGTGGGTTGGCATCAATATTCATATGCAAAATTTGGCCAAGACATGTAGCTCCGTTTTCTATGGATACATCACCTTATAATTCTTCAGTGAGTGCAAGAAAATACTGTTTGCAGTCATGTTTCAGATTACGAAAGTATTTCAAATACAGAAGTATCCACTTCATGACCTGAGTGCACAGAATTATCATCTGGAACATTCAAATTTTTAAAACTGAAACAAAATAATCTTTCGTTTTCCATTCTGCAAGTGGATACAGGATTTCTAGAGGAAGTTTTTTTCAAAATAACATCAAAGGATATCACACACATCTAAACTCCCTGATGTAGCTTCTGAAATGTGAGTTTAAGTAAAAACACTTTTCTTAATTATCTTGTAGCTCAATAATCTAATAATTATTCATATCAGCAAACTCGTAAATAACACTTAAAACACAAACTCCATTTTTAATCAGTGAAAACTTCCATTTGTTGAAAAGGGTTTTTTGAGCAATAACTTTGCATTCTTATTAGAGATGTGGATTTATAGGAAAATCAAAACTATATTAATTATACCATGTCCTCATTATATATTAATAGACTCAGAAACCAAACACACAGCCTTGCAGAGCGAGGTGTAATATTTATATAAGTCTTTGCAGCAGCAGCCAACGTGGCACTTAGCTCTAATGCACCTACTTTAGAGTATTGACTTGATGCTCCTGGGACCCATGAGCTCAAATCCCAGCTGGGAATGCCAATACACTGCACTGAGCCTCCAGAGCAGTGTCCTGGGGTTTTACCTCTTCTCATAAGGGGCCAATTTATGTCAGTGGAGCGCAGTCTGGTTTTTGAGGCATCGATTTCCAGATGCAACATGTGTGCCTATTCCAGGCAAGGCAGTAGAATTCTCTTGCTCCGACTGGAGGAAGACCTGAAAAGATGCAGCATCTCAAGGTGAGCAATAGCAGCTCTATAAACACAGGAAAGCACAACCCTCTCACAGAGCCATGAGCTGGAGTAAAATCTGGTAACAGGAATGACGCTTCTTGAGCTGCACACCATGTATTAGCCTGGATGGAAAACCTTTGGCAGCTGGTGGGATCCAGGATATGGGTTATTGTTTCTGGTAGTAGAATAGAATGATTGATTGATTGCACCTGCGTTATGGCAGCTCTTTTAGAGCCTGTGCTTAAATCAGACATCAGACTTGTGACATTGCTTGACCCTCAATGGTTTCTTCAACCTAGCTGAGTTTACTGCTTTTTGATCTAGCTGTTGTGTGGTCCAAATTATTTATTTTGAAGACTGAAGATGACTGAAGCTACCAGCCAGATGCTGAAATCCATTAACATCTATAAGAATCTTAACTATGCTGGTCTACCCTGCCAAGGACTTCTCACCCTAGCCCCAGGATGTTCCTTCGAGAGAAACATTCCTCAAAAAGATCTTTAAGGAAAGACATTTTCCCTTGAGCACTCCTCTGCTGACTGATATGGAGGAATCAAGAGAGACCATAATAGCACTTTCACTTGTGGTTTGCCACATCACTACCCTATCACACAAGGGGATGGGCACCCATTGTGTCACAAATTCTCCTTGTCATATACTTTGCACATCTGCAGGTGCTGCCACATGGGCCAATGTGTCCTTCTGAGATCCCAAAGGAAAGAAAGGTCAGAGATAAAAACTACTGAAAAGAGGGAAGAAATCACTCTCCTGAGTCCAGGGCCCTTAAGAAAAGGTAGTGTCCATGCTGGAGTCACTGTGAGTTGCTCTGATGGGCATGAAAACACTGGAAGATTCCACCCACAGTGACCTTGGGTGGCCCGTTAGCCTCATTTACAGGTGATGCCTGACAGCCCATGCTCAAGTGGAGATTTCAGCCCTCTCCCTTCCAAGGCCCAAGCCAACACCGCAGCAGGGAGTGATGCTCCTGTAAAGAGAGTTAATTCCTCCCTCCCAGAGAGGAAATGGCAGATCCTCATGCCTGGTGACTGCTCTTGGTCTGTTTTTAGCTTTCCTAAGTTCCTTTTCTTGACTTCACCATTCTCATAAGTGTTTGCAGCTCAAGCTGTGTCATCTGAATATGTCATTAGTCACTGAATAGCCGAGAGAGAAACAGTCAGCTGGGGAGGATTCAGAACTATATAATACTGATCTCTGCCCTCTGTAGATTATGAGCATTTTTCTAAGTGCCTCTAATTTTAATCTCCCAAGCTGTGGCTTGTACGAAAATATATTCAATGGCCTCCTCTCTAGTGTAATATCTTTATATTAAGGATTTTCTCTTTCACCTCAGGAAGTCAGCTTTGTGGCAGACCATCTCATTTAAAATCTAGTATAACAACAGTGGCATTTTTCTGTGGAAAAACTGGAAGTACCACAGGTGATAGATTTTGCCTCTGTCTGGTTACACGAGCTGTAGACAGAAACAATCATTTTGAAACACATCATTGAAACTTCAGATCTTTTCAGTTAGTGAAAGTAAGTAATTTACTTCTGCCTGTAAGTAATAATTATCTGTATAGAAACCATAGTGATGGAGAAAGACAGCGCAGCAGGGTAAAAGGAGAATGAGAAATCCTGGGATTTTCTGAAAGCCTTAGAAAGGATCAGTGAGCAATCTGTTTGTATCTCGTCCCTGCCACTATGCATACAGGATGGCAACACAGTAGGGAAATAAATATAAAAAAAAATCAATAAAATAAAGCAGGAACTTAACTAATGGTGCATAGGTGACTTTCTTATGATCCAGATAAGGTCGGTGGCTAGAGAGAGGATCCAGCTGCAAGGAACAGGGGATGGGGAAGGAGGTAGAGCCACTGTGGGTTTAATCATAGAATGGTTAGAGTTGGAAGGGACCTGATCTCAGGAGAGCCAGGTTGTTTCAGGGCTTCTCTGGGGGGGTTATGCAGGGGATCAGACTTTGCACCCACGTGAAAACGGAGGAGTGGTCATGAATGAGTCAGACCAAATGTTCAGAGATATGGATCAGGTGCTTCTGCCTAAACCCTGACTGAACTTCTGTCATTTGTTTGTTTATGTGCTTCTCACCCAGTGCACCACAAAGTGACGGAGCCTTTTCATCAGCTTCCCTGTGGCTGCTGACTGACAGCTCCAGGATGAGGAAGCCCAATGGCTTTGGTTTATGTCCAATTTTTTCTCTACATTCATCCTCTGCACTAGTTTGGTTATTCAGCAGCATGTCCCTCTCAAACTGGGCACCATCTTTGGTTTCAGGAGACAGTAGCCATTAGCAGATGCTTATGGAAAGACCTTTTAAAAAAGAGCAGGCAAAACAGCACTTCTCAACTATATGTTTACTATCTGATGCTTCTGCCAGTGCTTCCTCCTGAGTGTATTTTTTTTTTTGTCTTACAGTGCTGGGAGCAGTTTTCCATCAGTAGGCGCTCCTAGTTTTTAAGGAATCATTAAACTCATCTGCATTCACCCATCCTTAGACTTAGTGTTTTCTGTTCAGCGCTTTAACCAAAAACATCTTTCCCACTGCCAGGCCTTCCTCCCCAAATTGTTTCTGCTCGGCAGTACAGCTTCATCTGCAGTCGGTGCCCTGAGCACTGTGCCTCCCCTATCAGCCGTTTCAGGCGGGAGTGAAAACACACCCTATCCGCCTATGATATCCTCTTTATTTCCTTGTTGCAGCCCTTTTCATTTCTCCCTGGCTGTTCTCTGACAGCTGCAGCCCAGGCTCCAATCTGCTGCAGGTGGCTCTTTTTGCCCTTCAGGCTTTCTTCACCATTGTGATGCATTAATGAAGTAGAGCTCCCTGTCAGACTTCATCAGCAGTCTTGTGAAGGCAGAATGAAATCACTTCTATTGACCCACTGGCATATTTATAGGCTCCTTCTTTTTTGCTGAGTATAGCAGTTATCACCTTTCCATCCCCATGTTGTGTTTATTCAGCAGAAAGCTAAATCACATCTGTGCACAAGTGGAACATTAATCAGTAAACATAAGCCACTCATAAAGGCTGCCGAACCTATCTAATTACCAGAGCTGGGACAGCTCGCAACACCTACCCCTCAGAGGGGTTCACAACCCCATCAATCCACGGCCCTCTAAACAGAGCCCAGCGAGCTCTGAGAATTTTTCAGCTATCCTTTTGCTAGACTGCCACCAGAAAACAACATTTTAAAGTTTTCCTGGACTTGTTCCTGGTGCCTCTTTTCTTCTACAGCAATAACAGTAAATCCATTTGGGTGCAATATTTTTTTTTCTTTCTTTCTTTCTTTTCTTTTTTTTTTTTTTAAACTCTTATCTCTGTTCTCCCCTTTCTTATTCTATTTATCAGACAGAATTACTTCCAACATAATTTTTTCCATATGTAACACATAATCATAGAATGGTTAGAGTTGGAAGGGACCTTAAAGCCCATCTAGTTCCAACCCCCTGCCATGGGCAGGGACACCTCCCACCACACGAGGTTGCTCCAAGCCCCATCCAGCCTGGCCTTGAACCCCTCCAGGGATGGGGCAGCCACAGCTTCTCTGGGCAACCTGTTCCAGTGCCTCACCACCCTCACAGCAAAGAATTTCTTCCTAATATCTCATCTAAATCTCCCCTCTTCAATTTAAACCATTACCCCTTGTCCTATCACTCTACTCCCTGACAAAGAGTCCCTCTCCAGCTCTCCTGTAGCTCCCTTCAGATACTGGAAGGCTGCTCTAAGGTTTCCCCAGATCCCTTTTATCAGTGTCTGCTTGCTCTTCTCAACAATTTTTCCCCTTACTTTCTACTAATTACCAAAATCAATCACCCTTCCTCTTATTGGGGTTGAAGTCTATCAAACTTCCAATTGTATAAATTTGTATTATAATACTATAATACTACTTGGAGAGCCCCAAGAATTATTTCAGTAGCTATAAAACCTGATTACTATGAGAAGCTAAAAATACTCAGTTTGGTGTATAGTATTCAGGAGGGAATATGATCAAGTAATTACTCAAAGGGGACGTAAATTTCAGAAGTTAGTAAACTTACTTAGTTAAAAGGATGAAAATAGAGCAAGAGCCTGAGCTTGGTCTCTTACGCTGAATAAAAGCAGTGTTGGAATAAGATCTAAGATCATCTGAAAAGCAAAGGAAAACAACTATTGACACGAGTTACCTAGGTGGCTTGCATTGGTTTCTCTGTCATTTATTTAAACCAAATAGCAAATCCTCCAAAAATACATGCCATATTTCAGCCCAAAGTTATTTTATTTGATAGAGAAATCATTTGGTGTAATTTTAGATTAGATGATTTCATATCCAAGTAGGTAATAACTCAGGTCCTTTGGGGGTAGCCTTTTCATACCGAACAGTGATCTGTCTTCATGTCCACTAATGGGCCTCACTTGAACTCTGAAAATTTTACTGATGGCAAAATGGATAATTAAAATTTTAGTGGCTTACCTAAGCTATTAAAGGAAATTATTAGGCCCAAGAGGAGATGGCTTAGAAATTCATATTCACATCACTAAAATACAGGTCAATAGGTATCGGTTGCCAGGATCATGTAAACCATACACGGTCAGGAATTCAAGAAACTCAAATGCGGATTATTGAAATAATTGTTATTTGGATATGCAGCCTCCTTTAATTTACTTGATACCAGTTTTAAGGAAACCTGTGGCTCTAATTACAAAGCTATAAATTCAGAGAAATTCTGTTCAGTGCCTTTATTATCTACGTATCGAGATGAATTTTTGGCTCTTTTCATCTGAAGGAAAGCACAAGTTCTAGTCCTCTTTCTGATTCATGTGTTGATTTAGTCGCATAGTTATGGTTTGTTGCCTTCTCCAGGAGATGTAGTCAGAAAATAGCACATGACCACATTCCATCTAAACAGCTCTCCCAAATAATCAATTTAATATTTATAGATTGTAAGGTTTTCTCACCATTAACATTTATTTAACAGGTCTTATTTTATTTATCTGTGGGACAAAAGAGTGGCCTTGCCATTGAATGACACTATTTCAAGTGATTTTCAAGCTTCAGCTCTGTTTGTAAAAAGCTTTAGCTATTCCCTTATAAAGGTAAGCTAGAAATCCAAGATAAGCCTTTATTTATGACATCTGAAATCATTCAAATGCAATAGCCTAGTAAGTACGAATTAACAAGTCTTTATTATCTTATTGTGAGATTGTTCCAAGAAAAGCCAAATGAAACTAGAGGATCTTCCTCTGGGATCTGAGTATTTAAAAGAAGCTCATCATGTATGTGGAATTGATTATGCTGTGTTGAAACAAAATGAAAGAATCAAACAATGCGTATTTTTTCTGTTGGGAAAAAGAACAGCAGTTTGCAAGTTGTCTGTGATCTCGGCATCCATGTCCTCTCTATATAAGATACTTTGACTCCCTGCTCCCACCGGAGAGGGTCTATTGAGTAGTGGAACTGATACAACCTAAGATTATTTATGTTCCCTCCCCTGCCAGATAAGAGAAGAGAGACTGTGTCTACATGAATGTGTCTAAATACAACTATAGAATCAGAATCACGGGCATCTGTTGGCCATCATTTTCTTACACAGCACAGTTGCCACAAAGCCACCAAAGACTTCTGTTTCATAGTAACCTTTCCCAAAGGAGATTTCAATTAAGTCAGCCTGCAGATAGTGAGGACGTCAGGGAGGCAGAGAAGTCTCCAAGTGAAGACTACTTTTGCTAGAATTCCTCAGTTGTCCATGTATACAGCTATAGCACAGTTTTGATATTTGAAGTAATACTTACACTTTGTGCTTTCAGAAGAAGACAGCCACTGAAGAGCTGCTGAGATCAAGCACCATTTCCCAGCCTCACAGCTCCCAACTACCAAGAGAGCAAAGATTGTACACACGCACGTGTGCACATGAGCTCAAGTACTATTTTGCCCTGACACCTCCCCCTCTTGAGCGTGCACTGGGAACAATGAATTCAGCAGGTCCCCCCTTCCCCATAGGATTCAAGAGAACTGAAGAGTTGGAAGGTGTTTTCTTTGTCCTCATTTAATACATTCCAACTTTTAAAGATATGTCAGAAAAAGCTCGTACCTCTCCAGACTAGGTGACAGTTGTCAACACTAATTTTACCTTCAGCAAGACAAAAATGCCTTTAACAGTACCTTACAGATGATTTGCTGGGAGTAAGTGTGGTAGTTTCTTGTGGACCAAATATTGGCTGTTATTCGACTAGGAGACAATCTCAGGTTTGTAATATTCTAGGCGTCGATGATTTCTATTTGGCTGAACATGCTCAGTCAGGTTTCCTTGCATCATTATGTCCACTGCTGGTGTTATCTTGCACTCTTTCATAGTGAAAAATGACTCTAGGAGGAGTTTGGGGAGCAGATAAAATAGGTTTTGCCTCTGAATACCCCTTCCAAACTCAGGCAAGTAACCTCAGAAAAGATTATCTTTGACTAGAGCAGAAGATGGGAGGTTGCTAGGCTGTATAATTATAATCTATGTCTCAGCTGAAAGCAACAAAACAATCTACCTGTGCCATGAAATGATCCAGGGTAAAATGATTCTGGGGGCTCTTGAAGACTGTTATCCTCACTGTGAGGTGGTGATCTCCTATAAGAAGTCTCATACACACACAGAAAAGGTTTTCAGTGATGTTCTAATTTTGAATTATCTAGAACGTGAGGTATCGCTGAACATTCGAAATGACATGCAGTCAAAATGGGGGAAGTAGAGAAGGAGAAGTAAAGAACAGAAGAGGAGGCACAGTGGCAGGACCACCCAAATGAAATGGGGGTATCTTCTTGTGTTTCTTAAAAGATTCAGTAATTGGATCAAGGAAATGTTATACATCAGAAGACCCTCTGGTATCATCCTCTACTCTTGCTGACCTCGCTGGAAACTGATAAAAAAAATTTTCATTTGCAAGGTCTCTCTCACCTTTGTGCTTTATACCAAACATCAACTCAGCTGGGAAGAGCAGATACTCCTGTTGTCAGCCACCCCCCTGCCCAGTGCGTGCCGGTTGCTCTTACAAGACACATCACCTTATTACAGCTCAGCATCTTTCATAGACTCTTAAAAGCCTTAACATTTCTATTATGGACATACATACTCCTCATAACGTAGGCTCTTCAAGGGGCAGCTTTTCCTTGATGTCTTGTTGACCGCTACACATCTGTCACACGAAGTCAGACTGCTGCTGAGGCAGGGAGGGTTAATGCCATACCATGTAATTTGACTAAATAGGAGAAAGGATGGGAGGAGAGGGGGGTTTGTGTGGTGGGGGCGGGGGGGGTAGAAAGGATGGAAAAAAAGAAGAAAAGAGTAGAATAGCAAAATTTGACAAATGCTTTTCTCAGCATTATGTCAAACATGTTTACAGAACTGCACAATTAATAAAAAAACCTGCACTAGAGTCCCTAATTACTATTCTACACAGGGCGGAACACTTCTTCATTATCCCTTTTTGAATTGATTGTGTACATCAAACAGTCTAGATATAAATAAAATATGCCTGCATGCATAATACCCTCACATTAAAGCAGAAGGCAATTAACCTATGATTTTTCATTAATTAAATTAAAATAGCCTTCTTAAAATGTCTCAAATCAAAACAAGTTCCTTACAGAGTATTTTTTTCTTGCTGTGATGCACAGAGCCTGCTTGCAAAATCATTGGTCCAATGAAATTACAATACAGCTCTGCAATTTTATCAAAGGCTACCAATTTTCTTCTGTAACTCCATTGTTCAAAGTGCTAATCCCAATTACAATATTGGTTTTATTTTTCCATCTTTAAAATAATATTTACAGATGCTTGTCCACTATTTAGTGTGTTGTCTGAATTTTATTTTTATTAATTATAGTGACGTGCTTTGCAGAATTACAATAGGTATTGATCTGATCAGAAATTTGGCAAATATGATCTAAGAGTGTAGACATAGTCCTTAGAGATATGGTTTAGTGCTGGTTTTTGTCAGTGTTAGGCTGTTGGTTGGACTTGACCTGAAAGGTTCCAACCTGGACAGTTCTATGATTCTATAAGAAGCCACAAAATAAATACCTACTTATTACTTCCTAAAATTAAATCTTCATGTTGTAAAAGTGCTGAATTACACCTGTCTTAAAAGAGGGAATTTTTCAAGTACAGAATATATGAACAGTGATGTTAAAGCTACAGTGGATTTCCTTTACCTCAGAAGTCACTTAGCTCTTTAAGAACCCTGCAAATTTTGAATTTACAAGATTTTGGCTATTCCATAACCATAATAATGACTTATTAAACTAGCTACATTAAAATTAAAACATTGGAACACTCACGTAATTTCTTCAGGTGGCTGTGCTCCCTTTCTTAAGTGCTGATGAGAACCTGGAGGCCATGCACAAAGAAGAGCAGAGAGCACTTACTGTGGGGTAGGAACATGCTCCAGCATCCAAGGGAAACCCAGCATGGATTTCAGGAGGCACAGCAAAGCTATTGCCTCTTTGGGGCTGAAGAAAGTCTCACAGGAGCAGCAATGATGGAAAGAGAAGCATAGCATTCCTTGGTCATTCTTTTCTTGGTTGTCCCAATACTTGTGTAAGAAGCTGTAAAGTGAAATAAGAAAAAATAAGGACAGTTATTCGGTTATTTCTACATTTTCAGACATCCCAAAGTGGAATGTCTTGCCTCAGGGAAGAGAATCATCTTGGTCCTTATTTCTTTGTCCATAAAATGGGGACAACACTGACTTCACACAAGTGCTGAGAGAAGACACACATTAAAGACTACATGAAATTCAACACATAAAATAATGATTTAGTAGAGACCAGTGGGTTCTTCCACTGTGTCACAAGTCTTCAAGTCAGCTTTGTCCACAGCTTGTCTTTCACAACATACAAGCCTCAAGATTTTCAATTTCTGCTAGGGAGAATCTGAAATTTGAAATCTGAAATTTCTGATAGCCTTAGAGCCCTCAGCACTGTTTTCTTTTCTTCTGCCCCTTAGCTGTTGGAAGGTAATGTCCAGCCATTACTTTTCTTGGTATTACTGGGGCAATTCTACCCAAACGTTTGTAGCCTGATAGTTCATTTACACTAAAATCCAGAAGGAATTTAGATGGCCAAGGTCTCCAAATCTTGATCAAAATACAGAAACAAACAGGTGCAATTAGTCAGCCTTATCTTTCCTAACAACCATACAAAAATTCATTATGCTTTACATTTCTTTCTATTGGAGATTTGGCTGTTTGATGAGAAGTAATGAACAGAAATTTCACACAAAGAACTGCAGTCCCAGGTACCCATTTTCTCTAAGATTGTCCAACAGATTAACAGTCTAATTAAACTCAGAATAACTGGTCTTCACCTGTATTTGGCTTTGAAGATAAATACTTCTATTTCAGACACAGAAAAGGGCTTATGAGTCTAAAATGTTGTCTGCTTTTCAAACGATATGACTTGCTCTAAGAAAAGATCTCACTTCTCCCACAAATCTTGCCTTGCATTTATTATTGTATATGAGCACAGTTGACATACGGTTTTCTATTCAAAACCATTTCCTTCACAGACCAAAAAATAAACACAAACTCTCACTCAGTTCACAGTGGAGACCCAGTCAGAAAGTTAATTATACTACCCAAATGTATGAAAAAATCCTATTCTATTTTTAAGCTTGAATTCTTGCACTATTTTTTTTAAATTAAATGGGAAAAAAAAATCAATGTTTTAGGAAAGATAAGGTGTTAGAATTTGGACAGAAAACTCTATCAAGTACTGACTTCCCAGTCTTGTTATCATACATTTTGACTAATTAATTTAACTGATTCTCCTCCTACAAATGTCCTACAAGATATTAATACACCTTCCCCATGGAAGACAGCTTTCAGCTCCTGAAATGTTATCCTAATTTCATTCTTAACAAGTAAATTGAGTTGTTTTCTTTATCCAAGGGTAGATAACTCCTAATGTTCTCTGTTTCTGCTCTTCAGCAGTAGAGCCCACAGTGCCAGAGAAGAGCTATGGACCTGTGGCAGGTACTCAGCTGGTGCTTTCATACATGGTAACTGACCAAGACCCTTGCTTCCTACAGAGTATTAAAAACAGTTGTATAATTCCATTCCTCAGTCAAAATGCATTATCAGTCAGAGCAATTTACATTAGAGATACTATAATTAAAAAAAAAAAAAAATAAAGAAGCATGAAGACTCTAGGTTTTTTTATCCAGTCACCTAGAGTCATTTCATGGGCTCAGCTACACCTTTGTGCTTGTGCTATTAAAATCATTAGCCATTGTGAACTGAAGGGTTGTGCTAATTGCACTTCTGAGGGATTTGGAAGGAAAAGGCATTTTGTGATTCTAAGATCTCAAAATTACTTTCTAACTTAGACAGGAAAGAGTCAGCTGAGGGCAGAATAGAAGGGCACATATTTCCATCACAGCTCATCTTTAAAAAAAAATTCAACAAAATGAAACAAAACCCATAAAATAAAATAAAATAAAATAAAATAAAATAAAATAAAATTAAATTAAATTAAATTAAAAAATAAACTGCAGCAGCACCTTATATCCAGGACACAGACTGTGTCAGTATTTCTCTTCCAAAGTCACCTGGAATTTGCATTTCACTTCTTATAACACTTTCTCCCATCCATTAGTTATTTTTTTTCTCTTCAACTACTTTTCCTAAAAGAAATTAACCTCAGAAATTATATTTTATTCAAGTTTGTGATATGCAAATGTCTTTTAGCAGTGAGATAAAGCAGCTGAAGACCAGTGCCTTAGACACCATAGGTGCTAATGAAAGGGCATGTCACTTATGTTCAAACAGAAATGGAGACTTTTGGCTCTAGTCCAAGCATGTGAAGAGTTCTGTGTTTTTCATGGAATATTAGTTTTAAAAAAATTACAAATCACCCCCAAAATTGTAATCTTCCCACTCTTCTCCCCACCCTCTGCAAGAATAAACAGCTAGTGAAAAGATATACAAAGCTAAAAAATGGTTTGCAAACCAAATGCACATGGGAAAATTCTTTTTGGCTGCAAAATACTCCCTCACCAGGGTCTCAGGGGACTTGCATAAATACAAAAAGGGGAATTGCAAACAGCTGTGGTGTCATAGGCTATCACATGCTTTCCAATGATTATCACCTAAACAGACAAACAAAAGAGGGGAAAAAAAGAAACTGTTATCAAATCCAGGAGGGAGGAGGATGTGGGGGCTCCTCCTGACATTTTGCCTCAATGGAGAGCTGCCATAGCGTAAGGATACAGCCAGGATAAGCAGGGACATCACAATGCCAGGGCTCTGGCCTGAGATTTTCTATTTTATATCACAGTTTAGGATACTCCGAGATGACCTAAACATTTTAATAAGTTCATGAATCCCAGATAGCTTGCACTGACTTTCAAAAATTACTTTTTCTCAGACGGGAAGGTACCAAGGAATAAAGACAAAGGATTCTGCTTACACAGATTTTCCTCAGGCAGGAGTCTGAAGATTTGCCATAAAACTCCTGCTAGTTTTTTGCAAGGCCAACAGGAGCCAGGAGAATACAGCTTAACTATTACCGTCATAAATCATTTCTATAAACATGGTGACAGGGAAAAGAAAGAACAAAAATGCTAAAATCAAATAATATTAAAAATTGTAAATGTATGTAAAATTGACATGAAACGGTGTGCTGCATCATCGTCAATGCATGCCCAAGAGCTCCCCAGATCTAAAACTGACCACGGTGTTGGAGAGAGCTCTGTATAATATCAGCTCAGTGACAAATTATTGCTTGACTGGACAGCTATTCATGTAAAATTTCCATCTACAACCACTGGACTGGGTTTACTATTAAAAAACAAATAATGGATCACTGACATTTCCTCGTGTTACCTGCCTTGCCATGAGAGGGAGAAGAAAAACATGACAGATATGGAAGTGTTCTAGTATGAATAGCCTGAACACAAGCTCTTGTCATCCTCCTACCTGTCAAGAGAAGAGAAAAGAAGTAAACACTAATTTAAGTTAGTCTAAACTGCCTAAATAAAGAAATAAATAGATATGATTCCAACAAACTACATTTATTAGATCTGTCATTGGAAATCACTGCGTTATATGCCTCTGCAATTCAAGAAAAGCTGAAGCACGTGTAGTATTACAAATTACAAATTCAACTCATGTAATGAAACAGATACATTGTGGGTTTATTTCCACAAAGCAGGATTGTGATAGCGTTCAGGGCTGTTAAGTGAGCCTAATTCTTGTGTCACGCTCTAAGGATGCACCCACAGTCTGAGCTCAGAGCGGGTCTCTCAGAGGGTTTGAGCATTGACTTTCATGACAGTTCCGAGCCTATTCCAGCCCTGGTCAGAGTTCAGTCAGATGATGTTCAAGGTATTTACACTGGTCTGTGGGACATTCAAGCTCTGGGTATATATCAACGGGTGCTTTATGCAGTAATGCACCCAGTGTTATCACTCCAGACTGCATAAATGAGAATTAAGGTGGACACCAAGGTGTGAACAGTGCTAGAGTAGCCCACGGTGGAGAGCTCAGCAGCTTACCTTGAAAGTACAACTTCCATGTAAATAATTTGGGAATTAAACTGGACTGGTCTCAGAAGTCAGGCTGGAGCAGGTCATTTTAGGAATACAGATACATGTTAAATGGCACAGAGCTGAACATGTACTCCAAGGAGAAAGGAAATTACTCATCTCTCAAACTGCTGCCGTGGCTTTAAAATCCAGAAGCGTACTGGGCATCTCTAAAATAATTTAGATTACTCTGAGGGTGTAATACAATTTGTAGCAAGGAGATTCTCAAGAGGCAAGTAATTTTTGCACAGAGCTTCTCACAGGAGGGAACTAACCCTAGAGTTCAAAGCTCTAGCAGGCAGCTGATGGCTCACAGTCCTCTTTCGGTACCCAACTTGGGACCTGGGGGGAGGAACAAAGAGCTGGAGGGGGCAGAGGCTGTGAAGCTGGAAACCCAACTGCCTAGAAACTTCCTCCTTTGTGACAGATCTGCTGTAGGACATGTCTGATTTCTGTCCCAAGCTAGGCATCACTGTCCCCATTACTTCCAGAGGTTTCCAGCCCTTTGCTGTGCTGGTCCAGATCCTTGAATCACTGCAGCCTAACCCAGCACTTTTGAGGGTTTATGAAGGGAGAAGAAGAGGGTGAGGAGGTGCTTGATTTTAACAATCATGCCTGTTTTAATATCGGCTATGCCTCTGGGGCAAGGTTATGAACCTCAGTAGTGAGGAGCAGACAGGCAGATTCAGGCCCCAGGGTATGGCACATGCTCTATGACCTGAGCCAAAGCCCATCCAGTGGCTGCCAGGATTATTTCAGTCCATAAGCAAGAATGAGGGTAGCGTTTATGAAAACCCTCTTAGCAGACAACACCCCTTCCTGCTTCCTTAGCTTTTCTCTATTGTTCTTTACTTTGTCTCACATGTAAGTACAATAAATTATAATCCATGGCCCTGAAAAACAGCATATAAAAATAAGTATAGTCATTGTTCATGCCATGGAGGCAGCGTAAGAGGGCTGTGCTCCCTACAGAGCCCTCCAGCACCTACGTGCCGATTCCCACCGGCCTTACGGGGGAATTTCAGGGCTTTGCTCCCCAACTTCTAGACAGGCCCAATCAATAACCTCATCTTCACATAGTGCCTGCTCCACTCTGCTCTCTGACAGAGCGACAAAAAAAGCTTCCAAGAAAAGGAACTAAAGTGTTCCCTCTTCAACTGAAGAGTCCTTGGGCAGGAAGGTTGCCCCAGGCTCTTGTTTTTATAGCACAATTCAGCTTGGCGTTGTTGGTGGGTGAGAACAAACATGTCACGTGCTGTCTCCACATGCTCCATGGAAATCAGCTTGCCAGGTCACTGTACTTTACATGTTTAACCACAGCAAAGCATGAAGTTTCAGAAACAGTGGGCCTTTCATTTTGAACAGGGCCTTTTTTTTTTCTTTTTTTCTTTTTTTTTTTTAGTTGAATTTTCAGAAAATATACCCCTTATCTGCAAAGGTATGAGTTGAGGGTTCCCTCTATCGAAAAAGTGTTTTGAGGTATACTCTTCACTCTCTCTTGAAGTCTGCACAAGTTACCCAGGGTTTTGTGGTACCTTTATGTGTGAAGAGAGAAAATTATCTTCAACATGGGTAAAGCCAAACATAGAGGCACCAAAGCCTCATTGTGGGTGCTAATCAAGCTTCATGGCTTATAACTCAGAGCAGACTATGTGGAAGAGGAAGGTTTCCAGAAGTCGGAGTTCCCTCCAAGGTAAGGAACAACATGGCAAAAACCAAAGCGAGGCAAGAACATAAGCTGCATGGATGATGGATGGATCATGGAAAGGTCAGAGGTGAATTTTACATCTCAGTATCACGAAATTGATGTGTCAGGAAACTTACCTTTGCAGCAGGACTCTAAAAGGACATGGGAGGACCAAACTGGCAGCAAATAGATTTTGTAGGTTTTACTACATAAGGGTCTGGACAAAAGTACGATCTGTGCCCACCTCTGATGGACAAGAAAAGGTGTAGCTTGAAGATATTCTGCAGAAGAAACCTTTACAATGCAGCAATAAGGTTGGATTAGATGAATCTGTAGACTGGCCCAGCTCAAAACCAGGCCTACGAAATGGGACAAGCTTTGAAAAAGAGCAGAAAGGAAAGTAACTGTGTGAGAGCAAGCAGGAGCAATATCTGGGAAGACACTAACAAGACAGGGATAACCAAGGCAAGGAGAACAGACAGATCTGACAGAGAGCCAGTTGCTCTAATACAGCTCGTAGGCGGTATATACAGGGTGAAATAAAGGCAACCTAAGCCAGAAAATTAAACAATCCCTAGAAAAAGAAAAAAAAAAAAAAGATTTAAAAAAAGGAAAAAGAAGAGAGAGAGAAGAGAGAGAAAAAGACAATGTATTATTTTATAAGGAGATAACAGTTTGCAAAGAATCCTCACAAACCTGGAAACCACTGAATAAAGATTTTATGGGATCTGTCAAATTGTCACATTCTGACTATTTTTGTGTGTGAAAAATTCCTGTTTTCTCCATGAGTTGTTAGTTCTTATTACATAAATGAAAGTCTACTGACCAAAATCTTTTTTACTAATGAAACTGAATTTCCCAGAGAACAAAGCACAATTTTCTGATGGGATATTAATAATGTCTTCAGGATATTTCTCATGCTTATGTAGATGTTTCTACAGTAACAACAACAAAATGCAACGTCTGACTTCTTGTCATTCCTGTGTTATAAATAATAAGTGCAAGTGATACACACTTAATTCCCTGTTTAGGGCTTTGAGACCCCAAAAAAAAAAAAACCCCAAACAAACAAAAAAACCACAGTAACAAAAGGCATTAACTATCCTTTCAGCTATAAACAACCTTAGTTTGCAAATTCCCTCAGCACCCAGGGAAAATGTCACAAGGTCAAGCTTCAGATAAAACCATTCTATGGGCTGTACATGTAGATTGCACTGCAGCCTAAGCTTAGGCAGAGAAGCAAGGACCAGCATGAAATAACAAGTTGTAATGAAAAATGTATTGCTCTCAGAGGAAAACATTCAGGTATCTGAAGGCAAAAAATGGTTCAGATGTAAGTAAAGCCAGTAAATAAACTGGCTTTATCCAGTGTTCAAAGTGCCTGGCTAATGAAATTAAAGGATTGCTCGCTAACCTCTCAGTCGCCATTCAAAAATTAAAGAGTTCAGCAGGATTAAGTCAATCCGTCACACACACACACTTCCTTAGCCCTGTTCCATTTAGTTCCTTACGACAAGGTCATACGTAAGATGTCTAGATTGCTTGGACTCAGTCAACAATAATTACTTTACTCTTGGCTACCATCCTTTCAGATTTATCCCTAATTTGGCATGTTCTCTTCATCAAGTCCTTTATGGCTGTCTGTAGAAATGAATCCAAGTATTTTCCAAGGATGGAGATAATGCAGCAGCAGCAGTTAAGGTGTTAAGGTGCTAATTATCTGAAAAAAAAAAAAGAAAAAAAAAAGAGAAAGGCCTGGGAAGGTGTGCATTAGCTGGTGTGACATAGGGTCTTGTTCAGCCTGATGAAAAGAAGATTTGCAGGTGACAGGGGAGTGTGGTGACAGGAAATCAGTAAGGCACACAGCCAGGGATGCAGCTCCTTCGTGGCAGAGCTCACCTACCGCGAGGAGGGGGGAACAAGGTGTTGCTGCTTTTCCCTCCCGTGCCCACTTCACAAGACAAATAAGCCTCAGCCAAAACAATCTGTCAACTATTCTTTACCTTTTCTATCTCTCATTGCTCAGTCTTCTGGCTGGAAAAGGAAACAGCTCTTGGTTCACACGCTGTGTGCTTTTTTGAAAATATTTTGTATTTTCTGACATTTAAAGGTATTTTATGACTCATCATGTTGAATACACAAACCGATTTTTCAGCTACAATGCTCCTTCCCACTGTTTTTTGAATAAGCTGACTTACCTATCTTTCAGATACACTTAGCAAAAACATTAGGCTCTCCTGACAGATCCTCAGCAAGGCAGCAAATTCAGAATGAAATCAGTGTAAGCCAGTCGTACACTCTCATACTTGAAATTTATGCTCAACTAAGCAACTAACAGTGTTAAATTTCTTCCAAATAGTTGGACATATTTAGTTGCTTCTTTTGTTTGAAAATAACTCACTGAAAGACTCAAAGCTTTGCAGATTTACTTGTCAATAAACATTAATCTGCAAATGGTTCATGGAAGCATCCTGCAGCCAATGGATTGCTCACAATCTGTTTATTGCTCTTATTGCCTGGTAGCTGTTATCACTATAACTGCTTTCTCATAGAATGACTCCTGAAGAGCTTCAAAAGGCCACCAGACATTTCAATTCAAATACCCATGCAAAGCCACATACTATGTTTGCTTCCCACTAAGCCCCTTCTGCACTCCCATTCACTCACCAAATATTGATGGAGACAGGAGAGTTGTTTTTGAAGCATTTGCCTAAGGCCAAAAAATGCAAAAGTGACTAATTATTTTGTGTACCACAATTTCAGAGCTTCCCAGGCAGACGTCTGCAAGGGATCTGTGTACAGAGTGAAAGAAATCCACAATAACTCTGGATCAAGCCCTTTGAGAAGGTCTCCAGGTGGACCGCCAAGAATTAAGGTGTTCAAGATCCTTAAGCATTTTTGAAAATTCTAGTTCATTGTACTTGGTTCTTCTTCCTAACAGAACTTGAGTACTTTTCTGTCAGACCTGTTCTCTTGGCGTATGTGATTTTCATAACATAAGATTTTGGGGTACCATCTTTCAGTTGTAATTAAATTCAGATAACTTCTATCTTCCCTTTTTTTCCTCCTTTTTTTTCTTCCTTGGGGATAGAAAATTTATGGGAAAAATAGAAAAAAAAAGAGGAGGAGAAAGGGGACTGTGCATAATATTAAATGAGAGGGCGAACTCTCAAATTGCCATAGATATAACATTTACAGTTTTCAAGGTCATGTGTCAAATACAAATGAAATAATGAAGCTTTGCTACTCTGTGGTATCCCATGCCAGGCAACTTATGCATCAGCATCGATACAATGGCTTTGATGAACTGCACTCCTGTGCCCTGCTGCTCTAACCTGGAAGTTAAAAAGGCAGCAATTAAGTTTTCTAAAAAGGAGTGAGGAAACCGGGGAAAAAAAAAATGGGGCTAGGAGCTGCCAGTGTTCTTAATTACAGAATTGTTACTGGATACAAAAGCAAAAGAACTAAACAAAATGTGCAGAAGGGAGGTAAATGGCACGGAACAGGGATGTTAATGAAAAGGTTGGGTAGGCTGCAGCTACGAGAGTCACATCTGACCCACGAGACGCTTCAAGAAAACACCAAGGTGAGAGTGTGGGGGGAGAAGAGAGAGGTGAAGGAACTGTTATTTACGCTGCTATGATGGAGTGCACAGCAGAAACACGCATCAAAGCTGTTCTTGCAGAGGACACGGGGCTGCATGAAAACGCTCTCCCCAACTTGGATGATTGATTTTATTCTAAACTATGTCACTGTAGCGAAATCACACAGTGCCTTCCAGAAAGGCAACTTACCGTTAACTATGTACTGCAAAGGAGGTTGTATATTATAATCCAATTTAGGATATGTTATATCGTGTCATTAGAGATCAATTTTCACTTGGTACAGCACAAAATGTCTTAATGGATTTAAAACACATGCCTCTTTTCTTTTCCTCTTCTTCTCTCTCAGCACGGCACAAAATGAAGCTACGGGTAATATTTCTGTTCCAGGTGCCTTCCTGGGAAGTGCATCTCACTGAAAAACGTACTAGGTGACTCCAGAGTTGTATACGTTACAGTAAGATTTTGAAACCAGTAATTTCGGGAAATGATTAAAATTTTCATCCATTTCAGAAAATGGCTGTTTCATGCAGTCGTTCTGTGAAATCAGAGAAAGTTTCATGCCTTTAATGAAGTCAGTGAGGAGACACCATGCAAAATGTCTGATACCTTGCTACTTAAATTAACTTAAAAAGACAACACGTAAGATTATTTTTATAATTTCTTTACTTCTAAAGCCATACACGTGTCTACATTTACTTCTGAAGTCCTCCAGTTATAAGATAAATTTGCCAGAGCCAAATTTATCTTCATAACCTGCAACATCAGTGTTGTACCTGCTTGGCTTCTCAGTGTTTTCACCCACTAGAAGGGGCAGAGGACAGCACGTGGGGCAGGATTTTGCAGGGACTGGGTTGGGATGGTGCCTTAGAAGCAAAGGACCAGTGAGATCAGGGGTATCAGCGGGTGAAGAATTTGATGGGTCTGGATGAAATGAACCCTTTCTGACAGATCTGAAGGTATAGGAACAGGTCTAACCTTTAGTTTAGCAGTAGCTCCAGTCTGGCTGCCCCACTGTGTCAGGCATGGGGGGTGATGTGCCTTCTGGATATGCTGATGCAGTAGAATCATTATAAAGAACACTGAAAGCAGATCGTGCTGACTGCAGAAGTGGCTGATGATCTCTGGTGGTAGAGAGGTTGAGCTAAACCCACATTTGGGATTGGTACCGAACCAAGCTGCATATGGTGAGCATTTCATTCCAGATTTACAGGTGGTGCTTTTGAGAACCAGACAAAGTGAATCCCCACAGTCCAGTCCCATGAATTATTGCCTGCCATCCATGCTAAGAGTATTTGCTTAATATCCCCTTTGGGAGAGCCTTGGCTTTGCAGATATCTCGCTTTTCCATGCATCAAGCTAAGCAGAAGCCACAGAAGCTTCAGTTCTTGGATGACTTCAGCAGCAATTTCAGTTCTTTTGTTACGCTGCGACACAACAGGGGTACCAAGTAAGAGAAAAATATCAAAAAGATGAAAAGACACTTCTGATGCTCCCTCTGAGGTAAGGGTTCAGAGAGGTGGTGTTGGTAGACCATTATCCCCTCGACATTGCCTTGAGACCAAGCTCATGCATCAATAAGGTCAGCTTGACCTCATGATGGATATTCATTGCTTACAGTCAGTTTTGCACCAACACCACTAGCCAAGGATCTCTTTCTCTTCTTCTGACACCCAAAATAGAAAGATTTGAAGACTTCAACATCCTATCTTGAGATGTTTGCATATTTAGATAATAAATGCTTTAAAACACAAACATGTGGCAACATGTACTTTTCTGATGATGTCATACCTGTCCTCAATGCTCACACAGTATATGGGAGATGCTTCTTCAGTCCAATGTTTCTTGATGAGTTTCTCATTGTCACCACACCTATGAGCAATGGAGGAAATATTAAAGAACTGGCAATTCCATAACAAAACAAGAGACAAATGATGATGAGAGTAGAGAGGAGAAAAAAAAAATAGACTGTTCTTTAAAACTTACTCTGCAAGCAGGAAGTATTCAAGTTTTGGTTTTGATTTGGGATCTTGGCTTGTTTTTTGATCTCAGCAATAGTTGCACACTATTCTTCCCACGCACTTTGGGCACTTCTCACACTTTCTATAAAATTCTTTTTTGAAGCTACTTTCAAAATCCAGATCCATCCCCAGCAGTCATTGCAGAACAAGCAGCAGATCCTTATCCAATAACCTCCCTTTTCACAATATGCCTGTTATTGGGTGAAACAAACAGTCAAATAGTCTAGTAGAATATCCAGCACGTCAGTCATTTCGTAGAACGCGTGAAACTTTTAGTCATTTTACAAAATGAGTGAGTGAAGGAGTCATTTTGCAAAATGACTGAAAATTTCAGTCATTTCAGGAAATGACTGGTTTCATGATACAACTAACACATCATGTGCTAGAGGAAAAGCTTAGGCTGAAAGTGCCAAGCAGATCATGTTCTTCAAACCCCCTCTTGTGGCTGTGGGGAATAACGCCATAAAATACCGCATTTTACTATAATCTTTTGTTTAAAGACTGCAGTGATTGTTCAGGAAGAAAGGAGATGTGGGAGCCCTTGCTTTGCAGTAGAGTCCCATCCTGATGCTTCATATCTTTCCATGAAAATCTCTAACAAAGGAGTTAATTTTTTTTCTTAAGTTCTTAAGAAATAGTACATGAGATTCAAGCTGGACTCCTCTGCAGAGATCCAGGACAGAGGAGTTGCCAAAAAGGTTCTGCAGGGGTGGATTCACTGGCCATGGCTATTTTATGTCATCTGTGACTATGTATTATAACTGTGTATGTTTTACGTGTCTAAGTGCAACCTTCACTTTGTTTTCTGAAAACCACTTTAAAGCTTCAGAGCCTCCAAGTAAAGCTGAAACAAAATAAATGCTCTCAGAGAACATTTTCTTAGCAGAGAGCTAGCAATGAAGAAGCTTTCGTAAACGCTGATGAGCAACCTTTCAAATCCGAGCAGTTTGGGACAAAAGCTGCCTAAAAGGCAGAGCTTGTTTTCCTAAGTAGAAAACAAATAATTGATCCTCTGGTAAAGTTTGAATGCGAGTGAAACAACAAACTGACATTTTAACACACGTTCCATTGTAAAAGATGATTAGGGGCCAAGAACATCTCTCTGATGAAGAAAGGCTGACAGATTTGTGTCTTTTTAGTCTGGAGAAGACTAAGGGTGTATCTGATCAATGCCTATAAATAATTAAAGGATGGTGTCAAGAGGATGGGGCCAGTCTTTTTTCAGTGATGCCCAGTGACAGAACAAGAGGTAACAGGCACAAACTTGAACATAGGAAGTTCCATCTACACATGAGGAGGCAATTCTTCACTTAGAGGGTGGCAGAGCACTGGAACAGGCTGCCCAGGGAGGTGGCAGAGTCTCTGTCTCTAGAGACATTCCAAACCCACCTGGACACATCCCCATTCAATCTCCCCAAGTTGGATCTGCTCTGGTAGGGGGCTGGACTAGGTGATCTCCAGAGGTCCCATCCAACACCATATTCTGAGATTCTGTGATTCTGTAAAGGGAGACCAGGATAAGGAGAGAAGTGATTGTGGTTGACTGTGAAAATTGTTGCTTACTTCCAAAGTGCTTTAAAAACAGTGATGCAAATTGGGGTAGAAATTTTGATCAACGCTGTTTATCTCTGGTGTTGCCTTCCTGTGGGAGGAAATCAGCACCTTAGCTTTGGGAAATCAGACGTTGATGATGCATTTGCAGAAATGGTACTACACCTTGAGTCCCTCTGAAAAAGATAATGCCAAAAGCAGAATTAAAACCAACAGACTGGATCATTACTTGGTTTGGAGCCTACTCACAAGAAGTTCATAGTAGTCATCCTCTGTAGGAGTTCAGCACAAAAATCTTTGGACGCCATCTAGGTCTGTGATACCTCATTTTGCTGGTATTCCCTCTTCCCAAATCCCACATACTTCCTCTTTCTTCTATTATTGTTTCAGGGAATTCTTTTAAATACATTTTTTAATCTCATTTGCATGAACTATTTTCCTACAGCGTACCTATGGCTACTGGTTTCTCCTCTTTTTTTAGTGGGTTTTTTAATTATTATTATTATTTACGGTGATATTGAGAGTCAGTGGCCTTACAGCTTCTAAAACAGTAGCTTGGGGGAACCTGATAGAAGTCCATTTTATTGTACATTATAGTCTGGCACACTGAAAGGCTACACATATCAACTACAAAAGTACTTCAGACCGAAACTTACAGAACTGTGTCTAATCTAATGCCAAAGAAAATGATCAAACCGCATAATTGAATAAAGGTTTACATTAGTCTGAAACATCCTAAGTAAGGAATATTTTTAAAATATAATCTGGAAAAACATTGCTTTATCAACAGAAAAGAAAGAAAACAGTTGGCTGTGCTTCCCTTGATTATTTTTTCCCCAGTTATAAGGTATCCAAGATGCTGACCATTGTTAAGTTCAATACACTTCATTTAATGCATAAGCTCACAGTTTGTGCTACACAGTTTTGTAAACAATTCACTGAAATGCATTTTCAAATGAAAAATTAGAGACTTTCCAGTGAAACATTGAAATATTTCATTTTGGAAATGCAACCGTAAAATCAACTACATATAACATTATTTTTCCCGAACCAAAACTGTCATACCCAACAAAAATCCCAGCATGAATATCAGCCATACAATTTTTGACGATACCTACTTCAGAAGTGTGGTTTTGCCCACACTTCTATATATTTAAGGAATTCAAGGTTTGGTTTCTAGCTCTGTCACAGTTTTCCTGAGTTCTTTATGTCAGGGTGAGGACTTGTAACAGTGACTCTGAATCTACTTGAGTGTGTCTAAGTTTGAAACCAGTGAAATTCCACTGTGCTCCATTTCAGGACAACCTGAAGTACCTCAGCTCCCTAAAAATATCTTCCTTGAAGGCAAAATGTATTAATTCTTGTGAAGCACCCTCATGCTGTGACAGCAGGGAACAGATATGAGGACAACAAGGTCAAATCAGGACTAGCCCAAAGCTCCTCAGCCGGGCAGGAGAACTTGAATTTTTCATTCTTCAACTTACAACATCCTCACAGGCACAACTTCTCCATGTAGCATCCTTCCTAAATGATGCAGGGCAAATGTTGACTCGGGGAAGGACCGGGAAGCCTGATGGGCAGAGGGGTGACCTCCCACCTCCCCAGATACTTGGGGGAAAGGCATCCCTGCCCTGGCCTGGTCCCTGCAGCCCCCTGTAGTCCCTGCTTTCTTCTATACCTGCAGGAGGTTTTGGCCTCATGAGGAGTTGTGTGAGTCCCTGAAACATTGACATGTGTCCTCTGCCTGGCCCTGAGTGGTGGCGTATGTCTCAGGGCTGTGCAATGACTGGGCACAAACTTCCAGGGAACCTGCTACGAGCCTGAATAAAACATCACACATCATTAAGCTTTTCCATCCCAACAGTTTTAATTAAGCCATCCAGTTCATACCACACATTTATCAACATTAAAACCTGCATTATTTGCTGAACTGAATGTAGACATGCAGAGGAGTTAGGTACTAGTAATTACTCTTAAAATGTCCTATACATATACAGCTACTCTATTGATTTCCAATATTTAATATTCCACAGTGACCAGCAGAGAGCTAGCTACACTAATGAAAATACAAGCATATTATTCTCAGTCCCTTAGCCAACATTTGAGACATTTATTTTTATTTACTTAATACTGAAGAAAAGCTCTATCCCTAATAAATTTATCTGAGTGAGAAATTACTTTCAAAGACCTCAAGACTTTGCAGACATATGATGCAAAAAGTAATCTCTTTTTAAACATGACTTATCTATTTTATTCAAGCATTACTTTTAAATATGTTTTAAGTATTTTGCCAGTGGGTTATGTATTTAGGGGTTTTGCACTATCAGCTTTGCAGACTGGTCAGTCTCATCTTGTGGCAGTGCCACACTGACACGTTGCCGTTGTGATCACCCTTCTGCAACACAAGTGTGAAATAGGTTGGCATTTCTTCCCTTTCTGCTTTTTCTCACTCCATGAATATGCTTCTGCTAAGTTAAATTCATTTTCTTTCTCAAAGTTGTATAACCAGTGGACTTCTGAACCACTTGACCTTTTGGCTGTGTGTGTTTCTGGCAGTAGTTTGCTAGGGGAGCGTTGTATATTGCTTCCAGCCTAAAAATTCCCTTGTGCTCTTGTTTTTGAGGTTTGCTGTCATGGGATCAGACTTCAGGAAGGCAGATTTTTAAAGAGCACTTAATATGGGTTGGTCCAAAAAGCACTGACTTTACCTGAGAATTCCATCATTGATTTCGGTGTGAGTGGCTTCTGGTGAAAGTTGAGTACATTTGAAACTCTTCCCTTCATCTCAGGTGCTTTTCAAGGGGTATCTGTTCCCAGAAGGAGCCAAGCTGTGGGTTCAAGGGCTGTTTGTTTGATTAAAGACTCTAGCACTGGTAGTAAATAGATAATTGACCAAAAAAAAAAGAACAAACAAACAAACAACAAAAAAAAAAACCAAACAATATTGTAGGAATTAGGAAAATGCAGTTTTGGCATGCTTAAATACAAAGTTGAATGTGAAAGGCCCTTCTAAGGCAAAATGTCAATTCACTAAAAGATACAGTACCCAGTTTTCTTAACCTTTCCACAGCAACTGTGAACAGCCAGCTGAAGGTTTTTTTCATCAGAACGGATTTAGTGAGTTAAGATTTCCCAACTCTAGATCTTCTAAAAAGCGTATCAAACTGGCATTATTTTTCCATCACATCCACTTACCAGGTAAGAAGATCTTGGTTTTTTTTTTTCTGTATCCACTTACAAAAGCATTCAGTCTAGTCATCATATCTATATCTTCTCTTTTAAGTTTTGCTTCTGTCACTTCCACGGCTTTACGTTGTGACACTTTAAGACCCACGCTTCCTCAGAAAATAATGTTTCAAGATGCAAAGTGCTTCTTGAAGATCAGTTCTGTTCCAGCCTCTGATGCAATTCCCAGTTGTACCACCCTTCTTCTGCCCTGCCTGCTGCACCTTTAGCGATAGACAACACAGAGAGTCTCTGCAAAACATTAGGAAACTAATCATCATGAACTGGATTTATCTGCCCATTTGAAAAATACTGAAGGGGTATTTGCTTGGCAAGAAGTAACCTTTCTCAACAGAGAAGAGTTAAAGACGTCTTAAAGGGATCTATTTTAAAACCTTAGCATGTTTAAAATTCCCATTAAAATTAATGAGAATGACTTTGTTCTTACCTTTGGCAATTCAGGAATCCAAGGCTTTTTTAGCATGAAAACAATGAAGTCTCAAGTAACAAGTGACCTCTGTTCCAAAATGACAACTGGAGAATTTAGTGTCTTCTCAGTCTTTCCCAACAGAGATCAGGTACTACCAGAGGGAGATCAGTTAAAACAATGAGAAACAGCTGGTAATTTGCTTTCCTGGCTAAAGTTAAAATGGAAGAATTATTCATTTTGGATTATTTAAAAAAAAAAGTTTTTCTCGGGGAATGGAAAACTACTGAAAAAGGTGAAAAACTCTTTAAAAATTCTTCTTTTTTTTCTTTTTTTTTTCTTTTTTTTTTATTTCTCTGTTGTTTTTTTTTTTTTTTTCAGTCAGATGAATTCAACAAACTCATCACAAACTTCCACGTAGTTTCAGCTGACCTGCACTCACATTTTCAGGGAACAAATCACTCAAGCAAAAGACATTCGTCACCTCTGGGAACAATACACACCTTTTTTTCCACGTGGCTTTCTTGAACACTAGTAAGCCATTAAGAATATTTGCTGCTTCCTGCATTCAATTGCCAAACAAGGTGTGCTTGCCAGACCAGATTTTCCACATGAAAGTATTCAACATGCATATATATTTTGCAATTCTTAGCCTGTTTCAACAATGAGTTTTCATTTTATCTAAACAAGGAGTGGGGTCCAGGATCAAGAATGAGAAACATGCTTCTACATGGTAAATGCAAAAAGGTTGAAGGACCCAAGATCTTAATATATCTTAGATGGGAAGAGGCATTGTCTACTCCACGTATCCAAATCATAGTACTCTGATTCTCCAGAATGCTGAAGTGCAGTTTCTTTCTCAGTTTTAATTTTAAACCAATACCCATATTGTATAATTTTACCCTTTTTATTTTTCTTCAGAGCTACCATTTCAGCAGCAGATGCACTCCAGCAATGACAGATACTTTAAAAAACAATAGGAAAGGTATTTTAATTAATTAATTCACTGTTAGAAGCAGGTTTGGATGCAGAATCTATGGGGGAAGATTATGAATATTTTGTCTGAATGGCTCTTTTGTTTCCCAACAATTCTGTAAATATTTTAATAGTGTAGCGATGCATCCCTGATGAAAAGTTAAGAGACAGGCAAAGGGAAAAAAAGTGATATCAACCTTTGTACTATTTTCCCCCTAAAATAGGAGATGTAGCCTGGGGCCAGGCAACTTCAACCTTGTTAACTGAGCCATGAGCATCCTCCTAGGAATGACTAGAATTCATTGCAAGCTCACCAGAGCCCAGTAATGGATTCAGCATTAGGCTTCAAATACAAGAGTTGAACTCACACGGGCCCACAAAAGGCCTGGGTTGCAAAACAGACAAGAACAAAAGCTGTGTGTGCAAACTCCTTCCCCTACCTTCAGAAACCATTTTCTGCTGGCTTTTTCTTTTTTCTTTTTCTTTTTTTTATCCTTTTCTGCAAGAAAAACACCTTTTTTCAGGATACGTCAGCTTTCTAATGCTATTTAAAAGTGAAAAAATAATTTTGGAGGAGGGGAAGATGTATGACGAGGTTGAAAATACAGCTGGGAAATAGCAGTAACACTGCTCTTGTATTTTTGGTTTGGGTTGTTGTTTTGGGTTCATTTTTTTTTGGTTTTTTTTGGGGGTTTTTTGTTTTTTTTTTTTTTTTTTTTTAAAAAAAAAAAAAAAAAGCTTTCCATTCCCATTTCCTTTTCTCCCAAAAAAGGTTTCCATTTCTCACTCCCTGCTTTGCTGAAATCCAGGCTGGAGGACCTATGTGTATGATATTTGAGCTTTCTGGAAGGCAACAGAATATTCCCTATTAACCTGCAGTGTGTCAGTGGAAAAAAAGCCTTATTGTAGCTCTCGTTTTCATTTTCAGTCTGTTCTTGCTGGAAGGGATAATCTGCTTAGTCTCTGCAGGGTAGGATGGGACCTTGGGAGTTCCCATATTACTTCTCGTCCTGCAGGTTCCTGGTGTTTGGCTCCCTGACATTACCCCATGTCCCATTGAGAGGGTCGGAGAACCCTCCCCTAAATCCCATTTTTCACCTGGCATGACACAGCACTAAATCATCCCATTTACACAAGCCTGTTCTCCCGGACCATCCAAGGACTGCCCTCCTCTCAATCTGGCGCTCTCTGCAGCGTTTTCTTTTCCTTCTTTTCTTGAACAATTGTAAGAAACTACAGACCACCAGGGAGTTTTCTTTGGAAGGCAAGTTACTAAACATGAGTGCTGTAAATATGGGACTCCTAAATCCCTCCTCCTTTCTTTACCCCTTGCATTCTCCCATATTTCAAAGCGTGTGAGAGGCTGCCGGTCAGCTCTGTTTCAAGGTTATTCGGAAGGTCTTCACTTTCCCTAGTGTCAGCAGCCAGCCACAAATCACAGCGTTCAGTAAAGTAAGGGCTGCCTGTTGGCTAAAGCATTGCGGAATACTCCTTTCGGACTCACCCCAAACAAAAAAAAAAGCTTAGTACTAAATCCCAGCGATAAGCAATAGTTGAAATTAAACAACGTGGATGTCAAAAACTGTTGGATCTGCACAAAGGCAAAACCACTGCACTTTGAGAGACGCTGGAGCAGTAATACCAGGGGAAATCAGTGTGTAAGCTGTCTGACCTCTTCCCCCCGCCTGCCCCCTCCCCCATTCCTCCCTTACTCTCTCTCTCCTCCATCCCCAAAGGAAGTTAAAGATGTTTTTATAATGTGGATGATAGAGACGGCTGATCTGCATAATGAAGCTGAAAACAGCCTGCTTGTGCTGAAGCTCCTCCTCTGCATGTTACATGCCAGCAGAGATTTGCTGCAAAAGAGGAGAGCTGCAATGCAGCATTTTCCTCTGGAACTTTGCAGCTGTTTTACAGTTCAAATCACACCACGAAAAGACTTTTGTTTACAGTATTTAAACTCAATTTGAACGGTAGCTGTTAGAAGCAGGCAGATGAATCACTGCACGTCCACTAACAGTTTAGTGCTCGCCCACCCTGAGGCTATTATGCTTAACTGAATTACTTCATGTTCTCTTACAATTGATTTTTCTATTGTTTTAGGGTACTGTTCGCCTCTAATAATTATTTGTCCTTAATACTCAGCTAGAAATAAGATGCCTGGGTGACAAAGCAGAGTCATAAAGGAGCTCAAAATACTGAAGGACAAAATCGCCAAGTAGGGATGATAAGGGCAGTAGTCCCAGAAGGGAGAGAAACTTCAAGGAAAACTTCATATTGAAATAAGCTCTTATTTACTTAAAGTACAGGAGTGTTATTTCCTAATAATGTTGACAATTCTTCTGCTTCCCAAACTGTCCAATGTCACTGGAAGGTCAGCTGGGAAGCGAAAGCCAGCAAAGATTTGGTAACTCCCATTCTGGGCAGTGCAGTAACTGCCTTTTCTCCTTCACTTCCACATTGCTTTAACATCATCCCAGCTCAGCAAGGCAGAATGTTATGAAGTCAATTCCAACATGCTATCCTGCATCCCAAGCTCCAATTTACTCATTGAATCTGAACTCCAAATAATCTGGGAAAAGTTAATACCTTGGTCCAGCTTCTCGCCTCCCAGCCCCTCCACAGAGGTAGTAGTTTAATGCACCAACATTTCCATTACAGGTTCAAAACGTACTGCAGTTGCAAGTAAGAAGAATAACAGTGCACTTAGATCAGTTCCCCATGGAAAGAGTCACCAAACCAGTCAGCATAATTATCAGACTCTGGTGAAGAAAAATCCTGGATGAAAAATACATCAGCGACAATGATAAAATTCAGCTGATGAAAACCTCTGAGAGAGCTCTGGGGGAAACTATCCCAATACTCTCTTGCTTTTGACATGATATGAAGATAATTCGTATAGAAGAATTATATTTGCACAAGGTTAGTAATAAGAAATCTCAAATTGGATTTCTGCTCTGTTTTTTAAAAAAACAACTCCCTACATGCTGGATTTAGCCACTGATTTCAATAAAGCCAGGATTTCACTCTCATTGACTACAACGCAGCCATTTCTCCCTAAGCCTGAAAAATATTTAGCTTCCCACATGTGTGCACACAAACAGAACAAGAGAGCAGAAACTACATATCCATGTGTGTCCTATAACATCCTATATCAACTGCATATGCAGAACGACAGCTGCAAGCCTGCTTTGCACCAAGCTTTCCCTGTACGTTTGAAGCTATAGGGCACAGCAATACAGAGGATGAAAATGACTATGGCTATTACAAATGACAGAAGCATCTCTCCCCTTCATCTTCCTCCTGCCATTTCACTAGAGAAGGCAGTTTTATGATGGGCCCTTATTTGAACGATCGTCCTCTGAATTTCTGCGTCTTCTGTTGCGATAGACTGAAGACCGATCAGTTGTTGGTCGCACTGTTGTATGTGCTGTGAATGTTAACACTACACCTCACCAGAAATGGGGGTAGATTTCTCTACTAGCTGTGTGCATGCAGCTCAAAATAGCAGCCCCCCTTCCCCTTGAAGTGCCTACACATTGCTGGGTTGCAAATATTAAACAACAGTGAGTTATTTATTACCCAGTCAAGTCCTCTCACTCCCGAACACGACAAACTCTATTACTTTGCCTGAACTGACCTCTGATGGAACAAAATTAATCACTCCATTTCCACAAAGACAGTACAGATGTCCAGAACGTGAGATCTTCCTAGATATTTTATTCTTTTGCTGAGTAGGGTGCTGAACTGCGTAAGCCCTAAATTGCTGACTGCTGAGCAGGTTTAGCAGGGGAAGGATCACTCTTTAGTTTCCTATACGCTTCCCTAAGCACCTGCGCTCACCCACTGCTAGAGGCAGAATATCAGGCTAGAAAAACCCATAGCCCAACCTTTGCAACCATGGTTTAGGTTCACAGGACAGTTTTCACACCAGAATTTGTAGCTAATTTATGCTGGTCCATTCTGGGAAGAGAAGGTGTCGCAAGTTTCCCTCTCCCTGACAGACCCTTCCACTCCACCACCAGCACTGGGGTAGTGTCTATTGGTGGGAACACACGTGAACCCAGCTCCTGGCAGCAGACCTGCCCCAGTAAGCACAGATCACTCCTTTGCAAAGTGCAAAAAAAACCCCTGTTTTCTGCAGCAGCAGCAGTATGGACACAGATCCCAGAGCTTCTCACTCTAGGAGATGCATGTGCTTCTTTCCCTGCAGTAACGGAGCTCACTTGAGCCTTGGAAACTTCCTTCAGACCCACAAAGCTCATCACAGCTAGGGTCAGGGGAGACATCAAGTTTCAGACACATGGAAAAATACTCTGGACTCAGGGATGGCTACTTGGACAGAGCTGAATTAACATAACTACTGCTCAAATGCTGAATGACTTTGATTCTCGCAAGACAGTGTATTAATTGAAGCTATTCAACAAATGTTTTTTGCAACCATAATTCAGCGAATTGATTGTTTATAATCTTTGCCGGTGATTGCTGCTTTCAGTACAGAGAGAACTTTTTTTTTTCCTGTACTCATTTACATCTGAGTGTCAGCCTTGCAAACAAGGGTGTATCGGTTATTAGAACATTCACAGAAAAATGTTAGATGGACAAATCCATTCTTCTCAATTACCTGGAAAACATATCCTTGAAATCACCTGTGACCAAGGATTTTATCCAACTATTTAAACCCAGCCTTGAATCTTGGCAGCTACAGAGATATGCGGGGTGAAGTAGCTGGGAAACATTATCACCTTGAGATAACCATAATGCCGGTGATGCATTATCATTAGTGCGAAATAAAAATTCACGTACAAAAGAAAAAAAATCCCTTACATTTGACTGCTTGGGAATCATTTAATATGATCTGCTTTGCCAGCAGCATAGCTGCCTGGATACAAGACTCAACACATGCATTAGAGAGCTCTGACCTTGCTGGATACAACAGTCATGAGCCACAGTGTTGGACTTTCTCCCCTGATAGAGAAGGACCCCAAAGCATTGCAGAAACTTTCTTCTCCTCCTGCCTCACCAACCTTGAACCTGCAAAGCATTTGGGCTAGTGAAGGATGCCAGAAGAGCAAGGACAAGTGCAACCAAAGTGCCAGACAGCCTAATTAGAATTGTTACAGGACAAGAAAGATCACAAAGCCAAAAATCGTCCCATGCTCAAAAGCTAGTCCATCTTTATTTGCTCATGTTGTTGCAATCAAGCTGCAGATTACTATTTAATTTCCTTAAATGGGACAGTTCTTCACAGAAAATGGATGTTGTCCTGGATCCCAGAACTCCTTTCTGAGATGTAAGTCAGTATTAATAAAACAGTATTAAATTACCCTGCAGTAGTAATTACTCAGCCTCAGACCTAAGCTGTAAATGGCAATAAGGAAAGATTTCTCTCCCATCTCCCCCTAGATATTAGTCCCTGTTTTTAATATCTGTGCTACTGATTGGATTTGGGGTTTGGCTGCCTCATTTGGTCAGCTAGGGTTTGATCAAGAATAGGAACGATGGGGAGCGCAGAAGTACAACAGCATGTCCTGATCAAGCAAGAGGCAATTTCAAAAGGTCCTTATTCTATTTGCAAAAAGTTCTGCCAATGAAAATACATAAAAACAGAATTTAATCAAGTTGATATAATCTAATACACCAAGTCCAACTGTATAATTTAAGGAAGTGGCTTTCTCCGATTAAGCGGTCAACTACCTGGAAAAAGACTGACATTGTCAGTAAAACTCTTTGACATGGGATAACAGAAAGATGCCCATCTTTCTGAAACATGTATAAATAACAATAACTAAACATGGGCAAATATTGTGTAATGGAAAGACAACATCAATGGAACTGGATGCTTTGACAGGACAATGACATTCTTCTGACAACCCCAGTTTCTTTGTTTTCCTGTAAATTTCTAGTGATGCGGGTTAAACCAAAAAAACCACATCACTGTAAAAGCCTTGTGACTGCCTTAAAATTGTATTAGGGCACAGATGTGCCAGACCTTTAATTCTTCACTCAGAAGGAATGAAGATACACCAGATAGAGTGCTGCTCCATTGCTTTGCTGGGAACAGACAGTTCTACAGTGCAGTGCAGGCCAAATAATATTAATAAAAATTCATGCTTCTAATCCTTCAACAGTCACAAATTTCAGGATGTAAAAATATCACACTTGAGATACATTAAATGCTCATTAAAATTAATGAGAATGATGTCATTCTTACAAAAAAAGTACGGCATTGTCTCGTGAAGGAACTGTTTAGTCTCACAAGTGAACTGAGAGTGTTAAGAAATCTGGTGGTACCAGATAAAACACATGACAAAGCTGTATAGAAAAATTCACGTGGCCACCTGGAAACAGAAAATCACATTTCTGTCAGGTCTATTTTATCACAGATTTTGTAACTGTTTCCACATATATTAAGACCAGTTTTCACAAACCTAGGGCCTTTTGATATTTTTTTTTCTCCTTCTCTCTTTCATGCAGCACAATCTCTCCTTTGTGTTTCATGGACTAGTTTTACTTCTTTGCCCTTGAAAATATGCATTTGTATACCAGGTTAAAAAATGACAAGAGTAGCAAAAGTAGCCCACTACAGTTCTCATGTTTGGATATAGATATTGATAACTTTGACACTGCTCTAATTCTGAATAGTATATAAAACCCACAGATCTAAGACCTGATAAAGAATAACTCAAGCTAGAAGAATTTTTCAAGGCAAAATTTTAGAATCAGAAAAGAGAGGTTCCAGGAGTGCAGGCAGCATCAAAAAGGCATAAAGGAGAGTTAATATTTAAAATGTTGATTATAATCAGAGATCTTTAGAAATCCCCTGCAGAAGTCAGTTTAACACATGGTTTTAGCAAAACTGAACACTTCGTAAGCATGATGGAGCTTTCTAGAGTTGTTCAGGTACCCAGTTCCTTGATTATGGCCCTTCTGATGTTTTAGAAAACTACTGCACTAGAACATCAGGGAAGACAGCGGAGTTTGGGATGAAGAGAAGGAGACGGGGGTCTGTCCCTCTTGGTAGCAGTGAGGTGCTGGGGGTACATCAGGTCAACCCTCTGCTGTCTTCTCCCACCATTGGTCTGGTCTCTCCAGCCTGGGCATTCACAAAGGCAAGAACCCTCTCTCGCAATTAGTTTATAGATTGATTAGTTCAAACGGTGCCACATCAGACGAGGCCTCAAGGTACTAAGTAATAAAAAATGGACAAAGACTAATCCCATTCAAGATAATCAGTGCTTAACAGGACGAGGGTTTGCCACCCAGAGTTGTCTTCTAGTAAATATAAGCCATGCCAGCATGAGAGAGAGTCTGGCTGTTTACTCTAGTTTCTTAATGGCAATAAGGCAATATTAAAACAGAATCCAGTTCTGTTAACTTGTAATGCAGCGAGAACATCAACAACTTTCATAAAAGATGTGAAAGAACAGTAGTTAATTTGGAGGGAAAAAGCATCCAAGAAACAACTAGAAATATAAAGGAAATACATTTTCTGTAGGAAGGATTGAAATGCTTTATGAATTGCAGGGACATAGCCTTCATGTTTTACCTAAGGCGGGTATGCAGCAACTGCAAAACCTCAGGCCAGGTTGTAGCTGGATTAATTCTCTCTCTCCTTTGAGTCTCTAAAGTGTCCCTAGAGATTTACATTCTAAGGTGATGCCTTGGGACAGTCCCACCGTGTAGCCGGTGTCAAGTTCCCTGATAGCCCATCAAGAAAGGACTGTCAATAATCAGATCCCCAAAAGAGAGTCATAACGTCAAATTGATCGAGCACAAAAAAGCTTCAGCAGCAACCATTCAAAATATCAGAAAGCCTGAGGAAAATGAAAAAGAAAATACAAAACAAAACAAACACGACGGCAGCAGGTTTGCTCAAAGCCAAATGGAAAATTACTGGATTCAGCAGTTACCTTACTCGTGTATTAGATTTGATATTAAAATTCAAAAGCTGCATTATCATTCATGTCCTGATAATGGTGTAATGAAAAAAGTTAGGGAAATGTCCAAATGTAAACAAAATAATACTTTGTTCTAAATTCCATATGGGAAGAAAGAATGATATATGATGCTTATTTTCAGCGTTCCTGACATTTTGTTTCCCACTCTCTAGTACTCAGTTACCTTAACCAAAGGCAAAAAGTTAGCTAATCTACAATGCTAAAGTAAAATATACTAGCCAACTTCTGTGTAGGAAAACAGGTCACAGAATACAACCCCAGCCCGCTAAATCTGCTTAATGCAGACACATTCCTTTTCCACTTAGAATCAATACCAAGATTTTCAGGAGATATGCAATGTTCTGCTCCTAAATAAATGTCCTTGTGTCAGTAATGCTGAGCTGCTATTGTTTCAACAAAGTCACGAAAGATATGAAAGATATGACTTTGCAGGACCAGGGCCAAACTGCCTGTATGGATATAAAACATGAAATCACATTATAAACATAATGAAGACAGATGCATACAACTAAAAACCCTGAAAGAAAAGAAGAAAAATCAATTATTTTCTCTAATCCCCGCAGTTTTAGTATAGAAATTCCAATCTTCCCAGAAGAATGCAAATGACAGTGCTTTTTTACCTTGACAGCTTTCCTTAAAATACCTTTTTTGTTTCAGATATGAGGATGGAGGAGAGAAATGATTGTGTTACACTTCATTTTGATTTTTTTTTTTAATATTTCTTACTTGATAACTCATTTTTAAATGAGGAGTTTGTGACAATGGAGTGAAATCAAAATCATAATGGGGATATTAATTCTTCTTCAGAATTATATAGGGGTTTAAAACTAAGGCTCTAAAATATGTGTTGTTACCACACAAGAACAAAAATTGCTCATTTTTTCAAGGAATCTATACACTCCTGTGTACAACATTCATAGTCACACATGGACGTAAGCACCATCATGCTTAACAGTTATATTACCTAGAAGTTATGGCCACAGCTCTAGGACTGGGATGAACCAAAGTCCATGCAGAGCAGACAAACACCTGAACAGGCAATAGAAAACGCCGTGGGGCAGGGAAGGGGTAAATCCTGCCTCCTTTCCACCTGGTAGCTCTGAGCACCTGTAGTCCTGAGACAAGCGCTTGTGTGAGGTGTGGATGCCCAACAGAAAGATAACCAGCATCTGGAGATGTCAAGGTGACAGGTCAGGCTGCATCTTGCCTGTGGAGGTGCTGTAATTAAAGCTTCCTTAGTACAGTGGCCTGCTGTCAATAAAACGTGTGGAGAAAAATCCCAACCTAGACCAGTCAACAGATCAGTTTAAGATATTTCCCTGGAAAGAGTCTCCCTTAAGCCATGAAGAAACTTCTACATAAGCCTCCTACTTTGACCAGGAAGCTTGTGTAGATTCCTTGCCACCATCTTCACAAGCAGCTAAAGTAATTCAGATTTTAGTAATTGATGTGTTACAAGAAAAGACCCACAGCAACTTTGCATGTGCTTTTCCTTGAGTTAGCTGAGTTGCTGGCTTCAAGACGCTCTTGAAGAAGTAGGTTCAGATACCTCAGCTGAATTAACACAGCACATGCAGTGGGTGACATTATTCTTAAAAGGCCGTAAAGGATCCAGCCACTTAGAGAAATTAAGCCACATTGCCTGGCTCCTGTTCAAGCACTAAATATGAGGAACCTGTGGCCTTGCATTTTGTATCTGTCCTGCTCAAATAGCGGAGAAGGTCAGCAGTGTTGGACCAGGTTCAGTAAAGATATTAATATTTGCCTTCTTGGAGCCAATAGAAATAGAAATACAGCAAAGCCACCTCCGGTTCTAACATCTTATTAGGGCAGCAAATAAAATGAAAGACAATGAACAAACCGTAAGAATTTCTACAACCTGTAGACCTTTTTTCTGACTTCATCAAGCCTTTAATACACAGTCACTGCTCTATCAATAATAAATGCCTGCCTTGTGCATATCACTACACTATGAACAAGTTGGTAGAACTATGTAAATTCACTCTTTGCCAACTATTTCCCAGGCGCTGACTGTGAATGTGCATCCTTTACTATGTGGGGTATCTTAGTGGAGGAGGCACTAAGAGCTCACAGACAGGAACTAACGACACCGGAGCTGACCTAAAGGGAGACTATGTACTCTCTGACCTCTCAGCAACTTGCTTTCTGACCATGATTGAAAAACTGAATACCAGAGAGAAAGTAGCTCTGTAGCATTTCCTGGCCCTAGTATTCAATAGAGGAAAGGCAATAACCGCTCAGGCTGTGTGTGCCTCTTCCTATTTTCTCCAAATTGTTTACCATAAAAGTAAAGCACAAGACCTGTGTCAGAGCAGCCCGTGATGTGAAGGCAAGAAATGCACAATTTAAATACATATTAATACTTCCTACTGGTACTGAGAAAGAAATGTTAATTTCATAGAATCATAGAACGGTTAGAGTTGGAAGAGACCTTAAAGATCATCCAGTTCCAACACCTCTGCCACAGGTAGGGACACCTCCCACCAGACCAGGTTGCTCCAAGCCCCATCCAGCCTGGCCTTGAACCCCTCCAGGGGTGGGGCAGCCACAGCTTCTCTGGGCAACCTGTTCCAGTGCCTCACCACCCTCACAGCAAGGAATGTCTTCCTGAGATCTCATCTAAATCTCCCCTCTTTCAGTTTAAAACCGTTACCCCTTGTCCTATCACTACACTTCCTGACAAAGAGTCCCCTCTCCAGCTCTCCTGGAGCTCCCTTCAGATCTTGGAAGGCTGCTCTAAGGTCTCCCCGGAGCCTTCTCTTCTCAAGGCTGAACAGCCCCAGCTCTTTCGGCCTGTCCTCATAGGAGAGGTGCTCAATTCCTCTAATCATCTTCGTGGCCCTCTGCTGGACCTGTTCCAACAGTTCCATGTCCTTTCTCTGTTGAGGACTCCAGAGCTGGACCTGGGACTCCAGGTGGGGTCTCATGAGTGCAGAGTAGAGAGGTAGAATCACCTCCCATGACCTGCTGGTCACGCTTCTTTTGATGCAGCCCAGGACGGGGTTGGCTTTCTGGGCTGCCAGCACGTACTGCCGGCTCATGTTGAGTTTCTCATCCACAATTTGATTTGCTGTTCACTGTCTGGGGGGACATTTCTGGTGACCACCTCACTAACGCTGCAGCAAGCCTGGCATTTTGCAAAAACAGAAACAAGAAATCCTCCTCATCCCACCTTCCCTTTTCAGTCACCGAAGTGATTGAATGCAGATGAGGACAGGAGAGAGCAAATGTGCAAGGAAAATGCTTACCAAATATTTACCAAAGTGGAAGCAGAGCACATTGAACATCACCAGCCCAAACTTTTTTTGTCTGCTGAAAAAACCCCTGTGAACACAAGAATGGATCAAAGGTAGGATACTGGCTCTTAGTGTGATCATCCCTAAAAATAACAATTGGCACAACACTTTCCTCTTCTCAGGGGAGATACCTGTTTCTCATCTAGATGAGATACCTATTCTTACAGTTATCTAAAACCCCAAATTAGGAGCCCCTTTTCACAAAAGCAACAATGTGGAAGAGAAGGGAGAGTCTGAGCTCCGCTATCCAGCCTCATGCCCCACCACCTATCAGATGACACGCAGCATGTAGATTTTCTTTAATTATCTTTCTGCAAATTAGTACTTCTGTCTCTCAGAACTCCCCAACACAGTTGCTTTCACTGGACTCTAATTTAAGGTGTGTTGCTGCTGTTCTGGATGACATTTCTTCCAGATATGAAAAAGGCTGTAAAAAGGAGTCCTGCCAGACTGTGGCAGAAAAAAATGTCTTTCTTGTACTGTTTCCTGGGACTAGTGGTATTATTAATAGGAATAATAATGGTAATCATCATATAGGATATGTGTACCTTTATTTATTTCATCTGAATAGGTTACTACAGTTTTCTCAGGCCTGCCAACATAACATTCAAAGAGCCAGTTCAATTACTGAAGTGTTTTCTATTAAATTAGAAGCAATGCACTTCTCAATGAAATCATCTATTATTTATAACTAAAAGGCAAAGAATCATCTAACCCACAACATCTTTACAAACTCTCACAGCTGAATTGTTAGGTTGTATCAGAGGCATGTAAATGGGTTCATTCAGTAACAAATTACTTAAAGGTAGCACAGCAACTACAATGGTAGACGTTAGACTGTTTTAATAAAATCACAAATCCAAACTGCTCACGAGAAAACGTTAGACATGGAAGTGAAAATTCCCCTAGTCGTAAGCATCACCAAAATGTCTAGTGTGGGATTAAAGTGTAGCTCATTGCCTCCCTTCTCCAAATTCTTACTGTGGCATGACAGAGGAAAAGGTCTGCTATTTATTGACTCCTGCTATAACATACTACATATATAAGAGGCAACAATCAATAACTCCCTCACAATGAGGAGAGAGGAACTTCAGCCCTGTTTTATAAGGAAGAAAAAAAAAAAAAAAAAAGATATGTAGAAATCTATAAATCTTACCAGCACCAAAGACCCAATGATAAAGGTTTTTGTCACTGATATTAGCCTAAGTTTAGGCCCATTCTAACATATCCTGCTCAGTAAAAACCCAAGGTTAAGGGGTTTATTGAAATTGTTAATTTTCATTAACAGGAAGAAACTGAGCCAATTCCTTGGAGTGTGACCAAATAAGATGACTATAAGACAGTTCCTGGAAAAAGCCAGGGTGTAGCAATATGTTATGGGAGGGAAGACCTGCCCCTAAGACTCTCATTTGTCTCTAAACACTTCATCCTTCAAACAGAAAATGTGAAAACTTAGAAAGAAAAGCCTGGAAGAGGCCTCCAGGCTTCATCTGGTTCATTCCTTAGCCTACTGCTTCTGCCAGATGGCTTCCCAATCTCTTGCAGGCTTCTTATGACAAGTTCTTACAGGCTTTCAAGAAAGCTGCTTCCCAGGCTTGGCTATTCCTTACTTTTTTCCCTTGAGTCCTAATTGAAGTCTCCCTTGCTGTAGCTTAAAAATCATTACTTTTTGCTTACCCCATACAGGAAAAGGCAATTGGAATCCTAACCCCTCTCAAGAAGCTTTTTTTTATTATTATTTTATTTTATTTGAAGACACAAATGAAATTCAAATCTTTTTCTGGAGAGTATATATTCTTGAAATCAGTATAGGTATTTTCTAGAGAACGCTTTTCCCTGCTATCCTTTAAATCCTCTCTTGTCAGCCAACACCTTTTTCAAACACAGGGACCACAACCAACAACACACTTTTCATCTTGCATGACCACATCTAGAAGACAAGATTTATACATCCCAACCCATATGCATTTTTATTTTTTTTTCAACATCAGATAGCTTGTTGACTCATGCAATTTGCATCCACCGTATCCTGTGGATCCTTTTCTATAGATGAGCTTGTTCTTCCCCTTGTGTTGATACAGCTGGTTATACATGCCTGAAAGTAGAATTGGAAGAATTGAATTGTATCTTGCTCTCTCCCTCAGCTCATTTCAAATTCTAATTCACTCCTCCAGGACATTTCCCAGTCTTCCCACCTCGATGTCATCCATAGATTTAATAAACATACTTTTCATTCCATTAGTCACTAATGAATCAAGGCATTCAGCAAGTTGAAACTCAGGACAGGAACAAAACAACCTCCCAAAACAACACAAAACACAATGTTCTAACTTGAAAACAAACTGTTCTCGGCACAATTTTTCAATATGTACACCTGCATTACAGTAGTTTTGTCCAGAACATGAATCTGTAGCCTACTTTCAAATATCATGCGAATTGACATCAGAAGCCTGAGTCCTGAAAGTTAAATCTTAGAATATGTGTTGTTTTTTGTCTTCTCAGAATGTTTGTCACTTTAATAGAAAGGTATCAGACTGATTTGATGCACTTTGTTCCTAACAGCCCTCCATGATGACTGCATTGCATCTTGTTAATTTCTAGGTACTTGCAAACAGCTATTAGAGTATTTTTTTTCATTTGTTTGTTTGTTTGTATTACCAGGAATTAAAATTACATTGGTTTCTAATTCACAAGCTCCTTCTTTACCCCTTTTGAAAACAAAAATCTTATTTATCTTTTTCGACACTTCTAAAACCTCAACTGCTATTCATAAGATTTCAAAAACGGCCTTTCGCTTATTGAAAATTGTTTCATCCTGGTTTTTAAGGAGCTTTGGATAAATGTTAGATATCTTCCAACTGGATGGATCTAAGTCTTCTGAATTCTCTCTAATCTGTGCTTTCTTTATGTCGGAAAAGTAGTTCTGGTTTATAATCCTCTTTTGTTAATTGTATTAATGACCTCAACATGGTCTTTTTTTTGGTGAAAACTAAAGCAGGAAACTCCAGAGTTTCAGACTCCATCACATTTGATAGCTTTTCCTCTGTTTTGAGCAATAGACAAAGTTTTCCTCCATCATTTTCTTACTAACAACATAAGATAATTTCTTCTTGTCCTTTACATCCTGTGCAATATGCATCTTGATTTCTTGCTCTTGCTCTTTTGACTTTGCTCTTACAGGTAAATCTTGTTTTCTACTTATGTCTAGCAACTTGTTTTGTTTTCCATTTCTGCACATGTCCTTCTTTTGCTCAAGGTCATACGAGTACTCATGAGCTGGCCAACACTTGCTTTTTTTGCTTTACATTCAGCCTCCCCCTACACCAGGAAGGTTTCATTTGTGGTCTCAGAGTAACTTCTTTAAAAGTCTGCTGTCTCTCCTGAGCCACATCTCCCGGAGACTTATTTTCTATAAAATCTTATCAGTTAGTTTTCCGAGGTGACAATGTTCTCTTTGCCTCACCCCTGTAAGTTGCTTCAGGTTGTTTGTACAGGACCGCATCATAAATCACCAAGAAATATTGACTTGTGATTTTTTTAAGACTTTGTTATAATGTTTTGCCAGTGATAAATGTGGCCTTTTCTTTGTCTGGAACGTTACCAATGGACAAAAAATAAGTGCTTCCTGGTTTAAAAAAAAATAAAAGGTCTAGTTTATAGGATATATAAAAAACAATTCTAATGATTTCAATCACTGGGTTACAGAAATTGTTATGAGCAGGGAAAAAGCAGAAAAAGGGATCATTTTGCTGGGCAGAAGCAAGTACCCTTACCCTCTCTCTTTCTTTCTTTGCCCACCTTCCCAGGTATGCTGCATCTTTAGAAGGTTGAGGACCAGATATTGAGAGGCATAAAAAGCAGTTTTAACCACAGCAAGGAAAAGATATCACACGAACAGCCACAGCTAAAAATGGACTCGTGCAATCAAATATATTCCCTTAGACAAAGCAGGAGCACAGGGAGCGCTCAGGTGGTCTGCAACAGTCCCTTCCCAAGCATCATCTCTCCAGCCACCGGGCAGAGCGAGCAAACACCTCCAGCCAACTCAGGCTCTTTTTGGTTACAGGCGCACAGAAATCCACCCCAGGAATGCCGCAGCGTTTCAAGGTCAGTCTCCGTGGCAAGGGCAAGAGCTTTCCGCAGCAAACGCTCGTCAATCCTGCGGCTGTAATAACGCGCTGCCATCTGCAGCCCCACACCCCCCGAATCCCCTGTCGGCTGCTGCCGGGCTGGAGGAGCCAGGGCTTTTCGTAATTCCGCGGTCACACACACAAACCACACACGCTGCCCAATTTTATTTAACTCTTTCTCAGCATTTTGCTAACGAAACAGGGACCAAAAGAAAAAAAAAACACCAACCCCCCCCCCAAAAAAAACAACACACCCAAATGTTGCCAAGTGCCGGTGGGAAGGAGAGGGGAGCCCAAAGGGGAGTGGGAAGGTGGCAGTGCCATATGCCCACTGCAGGGAGCAAGTGGTTATAAACGTGGGAGGGGCTGCCGGGTCCCAGGGACCCTTGAAGGCAACAGCTGACACCAGTTTGTGAGTGGTTACCCATCCCCAGACAATGCCACACTGCCAGGTTCAGGGTTCTGTGACGCATCGCAACTGTGAGAGAAAGGAAAGAAAACCAGAGCGCCAGCAACATTTGTTGACTGTCTTTCCAACTTCTGGCATTTCTCTAAACCAGGAAAAAAAAAAAGAAAAAAAAAAAAAAGAAAGGAAGTTTGTTTAGCTCAAATCTCCTCACTTGCATCTCTCAGCCCTCAGGCAGCCACAGGCAGGGACACCTCCCACCACACCAGGTTGCTCAAAGCCCCATCCAGCCTGGCCTTGAACCCCTCCAGGGGTGGGGCAGCTTCTCTGGGCAACCTCTTCCAGTGCCTCACCACCCTCACAGCAAAGAATTTCTTCCCAAGATCTAATCTAAATCTCCCCTCTTCCAATTTAAAACCCTTCCCCCTTGTCCTATCATTCCACTCCCAGATCAAGAGTCCCTCCTCATTACTCCAGTATCCTCCTTTAGGTACTGGAAGGCCACGTAAGTTCTCCCCAGAGCCTTCTCTTCTCCAGGCTGAACAATCCCAACTCTCTCAGCCTGTCCTCATAGAAGAGGTATTCCAGCCTTCAGATCATCTTCATGGTCCAGTTTGCTCACCTCTCTGCACAGCTTGAACAGCATGTGGGGTTTGCATAACCTCAAACCAGAGTGTGTTCACTCCAGGCACACAAAGGTGATAGCCATCCCGCAGTTGGTTGCAAGCTGGTTATGCAGGGACATGAGGTAGGGGTGGAGGTATAAGACTATAATTTGAAGGCAGAGCCAAGCTCAACTTTCCTTAAAAACTGGGTAGGTGCAGAGAGGGATGGTGATGAAGGGTGGAGACTTCATCATGTGAACATTCATGAGACAGAAAGAAATGGTTCACATTTGGCCTGAGTCAGCAAAGGACCCAAGATCTGCCTGTTCTCTGAGCATCATCTAAAGGCAGCAAATCCATACAGCCATTTGGAAGCTGGTCATTGCATCATTCATCGCTCACTGCCATTTCCAGTGTCCACACTTGCATGAGCCTGACAATGTTCAAAACAAAACCTTTTGCAGGGCTGCTGAGATGTCCTTAGCTGATGTTACCAACGTCAGGGAAGCACAGAAAGACAAGTAAAGGAGAGAAGGAAGCCTCATGGCTTCACAGTAAGCCCTTCTGTCTTCAAAGCATTGCTTTAGGCTTGGCTGGTGGAAATATGTACGCAGGTACATAATTTCAAGTTTCACTGCACAGCCCGTTCATTTCAGCTTGGCCACTAAACACCCAAAGCTTACCAGCATTATCCCACTCTCCAGCCCAAGCAGCTTTACTTTACCTACCACTTGGTTTGCCCCTGCTACAGAGATTAAAAAAAAAAAACAACACAGAAATGTAATAACAGCTCTTAAGTATCACAAATCAAGCGTCATTCAGGACAAAACTTTCATTGAATTTGGCTCTGATACGCAACAAGGCAGGACCTGGGCTAAATAGTGGCATTTTCACATATCTCCAGATTTTCTTCAGTCACTGAATATTCTTTTCTTTTCCTTTAAATTTGCTGACAGTTCCTGAAATAGCATATACTGGTAGTAAATTCTCCCGAATTATCATACCAGCTATCGCAACTGATCAATTTAATTTTGACTGATATGTTAAAGTGATTATAGAGAGACTAGGCTCCTGAATGTAATTGAATTTCAATGGAATTGTGGCACTTACTTCCTTTCAATATGTAGAAGATTCCAGACCATAAGACTAAATATTAAAGCTGCTTAAAAAAAAAAAACAACAAGATTGTTACAAAAAAACCCTCCAAACTACCCCTATTTCACTTCAGAAATTTTTCTCATATTTATATCATTTTTCGCCACATAAGAAAGATGAAAATCCTAAGGATGCAGGTAAAGTTTTTGTTGAATATGATTCATGAAAGGTTTGTCTAGCAGAAAACTCAGGCCATGAGTTTTCACATTTTTCATTAAGAATTCTGACCACTAATGAAAAATTAACAGATACCTGATCTTAAATGAATTTAAATATTATATTAAATATGTAGTGATTCTTCTAACATACCTTTCTAAGATTGTAGATGTTTCAGAGCTTTCCTTTTCTACCATGTGAGCTGATGCAGATTAACGTGGGGTTTTTGGCACTTAAGAAAATTGAAAATAATTAATCTGTAATGGCATTGATGGAAAAAGTGTTCAAAATGTCAATAAAAGTGCTGCTTTAACAGTACTTCAAATATTCTACTTACGCAACTTAAGAGACACATTATCTGCCAGACTACACACTTTTCCATTAAGATCGATGAAAATCTGCAGGTGTTTAATTACCTGCTCTCCCATTGTTCCCTGGCTGCAGCAGGAGTAGTTTGAACACTACCGTGTAAAAATTAATGTGCAATTTAACATAACGGTTATGCAGATGGAATGAAAACTTTCCCTAGTTTCTATTTTGCATGAAAAGTACCACACGAATAAACTGTAAGTTGCTTTTCTACCAGAAAGAGTTGTTTAAATATTTTCAAACATTTTTTTTACTTATAAAAGTAGTCAAGCATTGCTATTGCAATAATCAACTTAGGACTATAAAATATCTGGAAAAATACTCTGAGGAAAACTATATCTCATGAGAACAGTTTAAATACACACTCTTTTTCCCAGAAAGAAGGAGGCTGTTCAATAAAGGAAATTGTTTCAGGAGATCATTGGAGTTTTCACAGAACCAAAGCGTGGTTGAAGTCAGAATGGACTTCTAGAGAGGAGAGCATCTGGTTCAAACTCCTGCTCAAGCAGTTTCCCAGGACCATGTCCAGACAGCTTTTGAATATCTCCAAGGAGGGAGACTCCATAATCCCCCTGGCAACCCGTGCCAGAGTTTAGTTACCCTTGCAGTAAAGGCGTGTTTCCTGATGTTCAGAGAGAAACTTCTCATGCTCTCATTTGTGTCTTTGCCTCTGGTCCTGTTACTGGGCACCTCTGAAAAGAGCTTGGCTCTGTCCTCTTTGCACCTTCCCTTCAGGTGAGATCCCCTCAAGCTCCATCACCTTCCCAGGGATTAAGGTGAGGCTGTCCAGTCTATAGTTCTCTGCATCTCCCTTCTTGCCCTCCTTGAAATATTTCTAACTCTTTTCTGTTAGAGTTTCATCAATGTCAGAAGGACTCAGACAACACAGTTGGATGTTTTTAGCCAAGGACGTTTAGTATCCTGAGCCTGAACGAAATGCAAAGAAAGTCAAGAACTCTGGGATTTCTTCTGGCTTTAGTTCAAGATCTAACCAGCTTTTTTGGCAGGCTTCTCATTTTTCTGTTTCATGCTTCGTCCTTTCAAGGCAGACCCACAAAAGGCAAGCAGTATTTAGCTTTCTTGTTCATGAACCCTGAATTAAATATCTCTACGTGTATACACAAGGGCACAGAAGGGCATCCTGCTAGGTGTTCATTAGCTCCACCCATTGCTTGGTCTTTGATACCATGTTTCACCCAAGAACAACAGTCCAGGATCCACTCATGGGAGTAGGCATCTGCTTTATTTCCTTACAGAAGAGATATCTCCCCTTTTTCCAAAGTACTGTAGTGTGAAAAAGCAGGAAAGAAGACATCCCATCTTTTGTGGAACTGCTCGTGGTTAAATATCCTGTTCACAGCTCAACGATGCTTAGTTGTATTCATTCCTTGGATTTAGGTGTTAAGTTCATGAGACCCCACCTGGAGTATTGTGTCCAGCTCTGGAGTCCTCAACAGGGAAAGGATGTGGAACTATTGGAACAGGTCCAACAGAGGGGCCACCAAGATGATTAGAGGAATGGAGCACCTCTCCTATGAGGACAGGCTGAAAGAGCTGGGGCTGTTGAGCCTGGAGAAGAGAAGGCTCTGGGGAGACCTTAGAGCAGCCTTCCAGGATCTGAAGGGAGCTCCAGGAGAGCTGGAGAGGGACTCTTTGTCAGGAATTGTGCTGATAGGACAAAGGATAATGGTTTTAAACTGAAAGAGGGGACATTTAGATTAATTATCAGAAAGAAACTCTTTGCTGTGAGCGTGGTGAGGCACTGGAAGAGGTTGCCCAGAGAAGCTGTGGCTGCCTCATCCCTGGAGGGGTTCAAGGCCAGGCTGGATGGGGCTTGGAGCAACCTGGTGTGGTGGGAGGTGTCCCTGCCCATGGCAGGGGAGTTGGAATTGGATGATCTTGAAAGTCCCTTACAGTTATAGCCATTCTAAGATTCTGTGATTGTAAGTTCAGAGTGTCACTCTCCAGCCTTGCCACAGAAGGTGTCCTACACTACAAAAGAATTAATTAGCAATCAGATTAGGAAAGAGGGAGTGGGGATAAGAACACGGAAGAGGCTCCAGGACACACTTGGACTTCTCCTGGGGAAGGAGTTTTAAGTTTCACTCAATGTTCCCTTTTAAACATTTTATTCAGTCTTCTGAAGGAAAATCTCTAATCAAAGCACCCTAGGATTTTGCAGTCTCTCTTCCAAGATTAGCACAAACTGTCTCAAGGGAACTGGATATGACCCTTGTCCAAAGGGACACAGATCATTTCTGTCAGGCCAGCTCCTTGACACAAAGGTGAAAGGTGATGTTATTTTGTACTTGCCGCGATGCAAAGCACTGGTCCCACAGCATCCTGCAGCCCCAATCCCAAAGCTCATATTCTTCCTGAACCTTTCAAGACAGAGATTGTCATACCACTGCATCAGGATTACAGACAGACAGACGAGTCCCTGGGCAATCTGTATATTTTACAATCTTTTGTGAAAAGCACTTGTTACTGTCAAAGATGCCCAGGAAGATATTTTACATTATTGTTGCCTCCTTAGATAAAAAGGCACAATTAGACCTTTCAATCTGTAGATGTCCCATATGTGGAAATGAGCTCCCAGCTCTCAAGATGTCTATGGCTATCAGAGGCAGATTGTTCCCAAAGATGTTGTGAAAACGCAGGATGGATGAAATCAACTTCTTCGTTAGCCTTGTAGGCTTTCTGGTCAAGGTACTTCTTTCCCCATATGAGGAGCACAACATGTCCCATCAACACCAATACAGTTAGTGTTGCTAACTTAAGTTTTATAGAAGTTATTTATAGCTTTCCACATTACCACTTAGGAATTGTAGGAGCTCTACTTGTCTTGTTTCATTTAGGCTATGCTACAGACTGACCAAATAAAAAAATCTGGAAGCTGTATAGCCCTGTTAACAAGGGATTGCACCCAGAGTAATAAACTGTAAAAAACTCCAAAAGACAACCCAGATATTCCCCAGTTTAGGTTACAACCATATTGTTATGAAGCTCCTTGACCTGGGTGTAGCACAGTCTTTGCTCTTCGGGGCTGAATGTCACTCTCAGTCCTGAAGAGTGCAAGTCCCAGTCTTCCCCACAATGTGTCTGACAACACGTGGATGCTGTATGAGGCAGTAGTAAAAATCTCACAGTGGGAATTTCCTCCCTCTTTATACCTGCCGCTGTTCACCACCAACCCTGACCAGCTGAAAAGACATCGTTTCATAGGTGGTTGCCAAATTTTGCTGATTTTGCTGAAGCAAATTGGCTTATGTAATTTTGATCTTTTTTTCAAAGCTAAAAATACCAAAAAAGGGAGTGGAAGGGAGGTGATGAGAGAATCACGTTGAGAGCTTTAAATATATAGAATAGAACTAAGAGAGCAATACTTGTATTAAGTAGCTGGAGGAACCTTTCAGAGCATGAGAGAGAAAGAGAGAGACAAAGATTTAAATTCAATTCCTTTCTTTTCCTATTATGCAGGACTGCAGCATCAACAACCAGCAATTGAGAGAAGAGATACATCATTAAACTTATTTATAGCATTAACTACTTTGCATTCATCCACACAAGTGAAACTGTAAAAAGAAGAAAAAATTATAAAGGGAGTGTGTGGTTCTTTCATTAGCTTGTCTGTAATGTTGGATTGGTCCATAAATTAATGTGTAGAAGAGGACAGGAAAAAAAAAAAAAAGAATTCAAAGCTTTGCCATTGTAATTACAGCTCTTTAAATATCAAAAGACACAAAGAAAGATTCCTTTTGAAAAGAGTACCGATTCTCTTGGCAAGCCACTATTAAATACTTGCATAAATCTACAGTCTGTATCCTGCAAGTTGAGGTGACATTGCTATCATGGCTTACAGGTCTTTTCATGTGACTACTGGTGCTCTTTGGTATTATTTGTATATTTTTGTCGGGACACCTTGATGAGATAAGACAACTTTCTTCATAGAATCATAGAATGGTTAGAGTTGGAAGGGTCCTTAAAGATCATCAAGTTCCAACCCCCCTGCCATGTGCAGGGACACCTCCCACCAGACCAGGTTGCTCACCTTCTTCTGTCAAGGGTGAAAGGCTTCAGAGTTGCAACTGAGAAGGACAGTGAGAAAATGGGCCTTGGTTGAAGGTGAGCTAATCGACACAGGCTGGTCCAGACACGGGCTCTGCACAATGCAGACATCCAAGCACAGTTTCCTCACAGATTTACCAGTAGCTCTTCCATAGCACAACCCATGTGCAAGTACTGGGTCAGGTCATAGCAGCAGACACATGGCTGCATTCCTTTGTCCCAGTTCACACAGACTTTGGCCCTAAAAAGCCACTGAAACTACCAAACAAGATATATAATACCCTCTAGTATGCAGGGCAAGGTGGATTCCTAGGCTTTGCAACTTCTAAATGAAATTGCAACAGAGCTCAGCTCTCACCCTGAGTTTGCTCCCTCCCAGGCAACCTTTCCCCACAGGTTCCCAGCAAGTCTCTACCCCACTTCGAAGGGTATCACAGGAGATGGATCTCATATTTGACACCTCTCAGGATAAACCAATGCCCTTCAGTCCTGTACATTTCACAGACTGCAAACCTACTCCAGTTCAGTCCCTTACGAGAGCAAGGGAGCAAGTAGCTCAAAATATTTTCTAAAATGGCCAAAGCCCTCACTGGATGGGGTTTCACAGACAAAAATAATCATGCACTGTACCTGAAATAATTCCAAACCAGGCTTCTTTTTTTTTTTTCTTTTTTTTTTTTTTTTTTTCTGAAGCTAAACAACTGCTTCCACAAGACTGAGGTCAACACACATGTGAGCAGCTGCAGCTTCTAAGGGTTTTTCAAGAGGCTGGCTGTTCCCTCAGGATGCAGCCTCACAGCTCTCAGGCTGCCCAGCAGAAGTTGCCCTGTTGATGCTCAATAGTCATCAAATACAGTAGAGTATTTGAGAGTATAGAGTAGAGGAGTAGAGAAGTAGAGAAGTAGAGAGTGCTCCAGTAAAACACAGTAACTTTCCCCCAGCTCCTAGAAACATAAGTCAATGCCCAGAAATGGGCATTTGCAGGACAGTTTTTATGATGTTGCAGAACCTGGGCGCCCTCCTCAAACACACAGAGTAGAACAGATGAGGCACTATCCGTCCTCACTTCCAGGTATTTTAGTTTTTTTTTAAAAAAGGGTAATACAGCTGCACAGCAGGGAAGGAAGTACAGTGTGACCCAGCTGGTCCCCCAAAGAGAATGACCTACAGGAGGGAAACAGGAAAGAATCACCTGATTGCTGGGATCTGGTGGAAATGTAGATCCCAGAAGCAGTGTGGGGTACACCACAGTGTGCTTCTTCCCATAGATCACACCCAGATCTTGCCAGTGAAATGACTAATTACTAAGTACAATAAATTTACAAAGCCAAATTTGGGCAATACCTCTGCCAATGGTTCACGTTTGAAGCAAACTGGATTTAAAATTCAATGGGAAGAAAAGCAGCTGCTATGACAGATGTCCTAGCCATCAAAAATACCCACTACTTTTTCAACTAACTTGCCTCCTAGAGATGAAGAAAAAAGTTCAAGAGCAGACCCTTGAGGTGCACTGCATTGCCTGCTTCTAAGATTGCCTTGACACCATTTAGTACAACCTATGTGCATTCTTCTTCACAAGCTAACGAGCCAATTAATTATGAAAGGCAACAGGTTTTGGCCTAAAGCCAAATTACAGTGGTGTCATTAGTCTCTGCTTTGTAACAAAATCAAGAGTCCTGCCTGGATTACATTCTCTGAACTCTTCAGTTCAATGATACAGTGCTGCGGGACTCCAAGTTAAGTGCTGACACACACACACACACACATTGTAATACTAGGCACAATGACAGCAATAAACATTCCATATTTTTAAAGAATCTTTTCATCTTTAAGTATTCAGAATCCCATTGTAAAAATGCGACCTCAAACCTCTCCAGTGCATCTACCAACCTAAAGATTAAGGCTCAGGCTAAATTTAACCTGGAGGCTGCCTATCCACCAGCAATGCTCCTACCCCATCCTGCCCCAGCCTATTCCTGCTCTCACAATCTCTGAATGTCCACATCTCTGATTTTGTTCAGATTATCCCTAAAGACTGCTTGCTCACAAATGAAATGTCAAGGAACAGTATTTCCAGAAAGCAGGTGAAGGCTATATATATGACAAATACTTAGTTTGAATGAAGATACCAGTAGTATATTTATATTAGAATGTTATTTACACTAAAAAGCAGATCCATTAGGAGTACAATATACATTTTAAAACTATACACACATAGAAAAAAAAAAAATCAGTAAAACTCTAAAGCAGAAATACAATTTCAAACAAGACAGTGATCTTGAAAGACTTTGCCCAACTAGGCTGCAACCTCTACCACAGTACTTTTGGGTCTCCCTCCTGAGATATCTTCACTTTCCACCCCATTTCATCACCCAGCACTGCTGTGCTACTCGCTGAATTGCTGAAGAGGCTGGATAAGCTGCCACGACCTCCCAACCCATCGATGTGCTGCACACAACCCGGCCATACGAGTGATACTGGCTGCAGCAAGCCAAGAAAACTGCTTTATTCATAAATCGTCAAGGCTGGGCCTGAATTTCATTCAGCAGTATTATAAAGCAGCGTGGTTTAAGCCAGCAGGATCAATGGCTCATCTAATCTGATTTCTGTATAACGTGAAACAATGGGAATTCTCCCTGCGACTTCTGCGCTGCTGTTGCTGCTTCTGATAAAATATTGCACAAACATATCAGGGAAACCAATGGAAAACACCTGAGATGTCTATCTACGTTAAAGTTTTATTACTTCTGGGGTCTCAAAAGGCTTAGGAAACATCACTGAACACTGTTTCATACAGACTCACGAAAGGGTAACATAATAAAACCAGGTCAAACAACACTGAATATTAAATGTAATGTAAAGTATGTAAAAGAAAGAAATACAGGAGGTGTTGGAGGAATTATTAAAGAGAAGGAACAAAGAACAGTACCTGTGATTGGGGGAGGGTTGGTGAGGTTTTTTGGGGGTAGTTTGTTGTTTTTATAACTGATACACAAGATCATTTTACATCCAAGGAAAGAAGAAATTAATTTTCTTCTTTTT
>VXBW01004775.1:473617-524129 GCA_013400375.1 Thinocorus orbignyianus
CCTGACTAAATTTGGAACAGCTGAGAGGTTGGTTATTTCTAACCATCTTTAAAAATGGACTTATAATGTTGCCATCTGTTGGCATATGACAGATATAGCATCCCACGATTCCAGACAGAGTCACAAAGATGCAGAAAATTAAAGGGACAGATGTGAGAAATACACGCTCTCATTTGGTTCCAGTGTTCACATCTGTTCTCCTCAAAGATTTTTCAATCATATAAATCTGCCCTCGGAAGCTAGTACCTTGAAACGTTATGGCATTGCGGATTATCATAAAAAGCATATTCTAGTAGAGTTTACTGCATTCCAAAACATCGCCAGCTTCATAAAAACCTGGTCTCCATCCACAGGGCACAAAGTACACAGCAACATTACCTGTCTGCTCACCTCCCCTCTCCGTCACAAATCACCGGTAAAAGGGTAGCTGGCTGATGTGACTGTACCAAACCGCAAGCACAGGATTTCAACAGGTACCTGCAGATATATTGTCTGTTTACAAAACACCTTGAAAGGAAGTCAGCATCTCTTTTCATACAACGAGGATTAGAAAGCACATTTCCCCCCCCACCACCACCACCCTTATTGTTCTGTTAACTGGAGCGGGGACTAAGAGTTGTGATAGACACACATGTGCTTCTATGGGCAAACATGTATAGACTAATAGAATGGTTAGAGTTGGAAGCCACCTTAAAGATCATCAAGTTCCAACCCCCCTGTCATGGGCAGGGACAGCTCCCACCAGACCAGGTTGCTCAGTCTGGCCTTGAGCCCCTCCAGGGATGGGGCAGCCACAGCTTCCCTGGGCAACCTCTTCCAGTCCCTCACCACCCTCACAGCAAAGAATTTCTTCCTAATATCTAATCTAAATCTCCCCTCTTCCAATTTAAAATCATTACCCCTCGTCCTCTCACTACACTTCCTGAGAAAGAGTCCTTCTCCAACTCTAATTTCTTATACACAGATAGGTTTTAATAGTGAATAGAGAAATGCTGCTCATGGTCTTATTTCACCTTGGATGCTGTGAACACATTTTCACCTTAAGTACATCACACCTCCTTCCCTGTAATATGCTACATATACTCTCTCTCTCAAAAGGCCAGCGCCATCAAAAATTAAAATGCATAGTACAAAGCAAACGATATTGGAGTTACATAAGCCTGCTGATAATTCACGTGAACAGTTCTCAGTATTTACAGAAAGCATTGACTGATACAGTTCGCTGGCCCCGTGAGCACTATGTTAAATCATTAAAGTGCGAGTAGTCTGTATTTGTATTGCCATAATAATCTCTATCCCCAGCCCAGAACCCTGGTGTGCTCAGTGCTGTACAAACAACCACCGAATCATGATCTGCATTTGAGCACAATTTTTTTTTTTTTCCTTTAAGAACTGATTTCATCTTTGACAGCTCCTCATTTTTCTACATATTTTCAATTATTTTGAATCATAAAATGACCTGCGGGCTGCCAAGTGGAAGTCAGAATTTCTCCACACAGCTTTTGTGTGAAACATTGGAATAAGTTGAAAAGTCTAACTATTGCATATTTCAGAAAGGCCAGTAGCCTATATAAATTTCACAATACATGAGAAATTACATGCTTGGCTTTAGCTGATAAGAAACACTTGGCAACAGGACTATTTGGTGCCTCTTGGTCCCCAGGAAAATGAGTGTGAAAATGTAATGGAAAAATCTTTTCCCCGAAAACGATTCTGAATTTAAGTCCAAAGCATTTTTTTTCTGTTGCAGCTAATACTTATCACTCTCTTTCTAAACATGATAGAAGCTCAAAATCAACGACAGAAGTAACCATAGCTTCTTAAGTTTCAGATGCCAGTAAGTAATAGGTCCAGTGATTCAACGTATCCCTTCTGTGGGTTGCCCTCAGCTTAAATCCTGTGGCCACACAGCAGGGCCATAATTTGTATTGCCCTGAGAAGCAAACCCAGGGGATAAAGAAAAGACAGTAAAATGAAGTAAAATTAAGGCTGTCATGTCTAATGTGGAGCATCTCAGAAGAACTTTGCCTCATATTTAATTGAACTTAAAAGTAAATTGTATTTATATACTTGCTACAATTCAGTCAGAAAATGGGACTAGGTTAGGATTTATTACCAAGAAACGTGCACTTGCAATATGTGGTATGAAATATCCACGCACCCTTTCCTTGCAGAATCTAAGTACTTTTTTGGCATGTGAAGGAAGAACTTATCACCTATGTCATCTACAGAACAGAAAAAGAATCCTAGTCATCTCAGTCACCTCCTACTTGACTTTCTTTCTAGTAGCTGCTGTGTTTTCAGATTTGGTATGAAAGGAATGTCATTAATGCATATCATTTTAGTTGTTGCTAAGTGATGTTTATACTAGTCAAGGACTTTTTTCACCTTCCCATAGAAGTTGTGAAGGAGCATAGACAGAACAATGGAATGGTCGATGGAATATTCCATACCATAGATGTCGTGTTTAGTGTATAAATGTGGGTTGGTTGAGGAAAGGGGGGAACCCACAATCACTGCTTGGGATGGGATGGGCAACCAACTTACCAGGTGGTGAGAGTGACTCGTGTCTTGCATAGTCTTTTATAATGATTATTATTATTATTGTTTTTTTCCATTTTCCTTATTGTTCTATTGAACTGTCTTTATCCCAACTCACAAAGCATTTTTCCCCCCCTTTCTCCTCCTTTTTTTCTCTTCTCCCTACCCTTCCCGGGATAGAAGTTGAAGGTGCGTGAGAGGTGGCATGGTCCTCATTTCTGGCTGAGGTTAAACCACAATGCCATCCACGCTGATAAGTCTGTGCAAGACCTCCCACTTGAGCCAATTACTTATACTACTGCCTGTCCCTCAAATAAATTGTAGTGGGTTTTTGGTTTTGGTTTTTTTTTTGTTTGTTTGTTTTGTTTATTTTTTTTTTTTTAATTAACTCCAGGAGTTTGAAAAACAGCTACTCAATAGCACATGTTAGCTTTTCTCACTCAAACTCCTAGCTGTCGTAGAGATCAATGCCATCTAAGCTTAGTCAACTGACCAAAAGCCTACAATGAAAGTCTAGGTGCAGCAAGCTAGAGCATAGTAGTTTTAAACTTCTTTACACAACAAAAATGAAAGGGCTTCTGGAAGCTGTTTCCATACTCTTGAGACCCAGGTCATGACTGGAGACAACCTGCCTCCTTCCCTCCATTGACCAGGAAACAAGCTCCTGGCACGGGTGTGGTGAAGCTGAGCTGATGGTTTCAAGAGCTTTTGAGAACTGCTTGGTGCACTTAAGAAATAATGTGTTAAAGACAAAAAAAAACCAAAAAGTCATCATGATGTCAGACTTCAGCTGCACTAAAAAGAAGAGCAGAAGCAACACCTGAATTTATGAGGTGCCCTGTTCTGTCAGTCCACATTAGTCAGTCTTGCATCTCACCTATTTGTGTCAGAGACATAAGCAGAGAAACACTTAATTTTCTGAATCCTGAAAAGGTTCAAGCACCAATACAGTACTGACATGCCTGGCACTTGCAAAATTAAAGCAATTCTGGCCATGCATTGAATGCAATTTTATCATTTTGAATTAACATCCAAAAATCAATAAACTTTCAGAGTGCAGGAATATTGAGGTTTAGAGAGCAGTTGAGTAGAGGATTTCAGCGTGAGACTGAAATACTGACTTTCTGGCACCTGTATGATAACGGGAATGACTCAGCAGCAGAGCACCTTGTGGAAAAGGGCACCCCTGTCTAGCATTCATCTGAGTGGGAGGAGGCTGTGGAGTCAGGACCACATCACAGGAGATGCTAACAAGGGCTTAAGAGCTCATTACACCCCCCTCCCATAAAGCCACTCCTGATAAATGCAGGGTGAAGCATCCTTGGAAATTAAAAGTTACATGAACAAGACGATTTCAAATCCCACACCATGATAAAACCAAAATTTTTTAAAGACTAATTTACCAATCAGAATGCATTCGCCTGGCCATTTCTAAAAGTAAAAACGTTTGAAGATGCTCAATACCCCTACATCACTAGGGAAAGGCTGTATAAAAAGTACCAATTGTATTAGCATCCATTTTCAGTTATATCCAAGATGGTATCAATTCACACACTAGAAAAAGTAATTGCCAAAAACACGCTTTCAAAAACATATCAATTGATCAGCAAGTGCTAATGAGATGAATCAACTTATGCAGACCAAGGAGAAATACGTTCACAATCCCTCTGCAGCTGGAAGAGTATACACAGCAGCCCGCAAACAGTTGTAGCAAAGTCCTGTTTTTCTTTTGATGGTTATGTTCAAACACTCCTACACCACTGCCATCTGCTGGCAAACAGAAAACACAAGTTTCACTTTAAAAAAAAATGTCAAAATTAGTAGTGTTCAACCACGAAGTTCTAAAGTTGGCAAAAGAAGGACGGTTGGAAGTCAGGCACCTACAAGGTCCAAGTCTGCATCAAGGCCCCTGCCTTCACCCCACCACTGTGGACACCCCAGGCTTGGAAAGCTCGTCACCTTCCACCAGCAGCATCAACAGCACCACAAAATATTACCGCTCCCTTTTTAAAAGTATTCTTCCCACCAGAAAAAACAAGTCTTAAATGTTCCTTCATCAAAATCAATGATAAAGTTCCAATTGACTATTACAGGAGCTACAAATGACAATTAAAAAGCACTGACTTTTGTGGATAATACTGGTTTGTTTTTTTAGACTGATAAGATACAAGACCAAAAAAAAGAAACAAAAGGACAAATACAGTGCAAAGTCAATGCACTACAACTTCTTTTTCCTCTCACTAGTCATTTTATGATTTCTATGAAATGCAGAGGAGTCTCTTGTGACAGGCACAGCAATACGTGACACAGACCTCAGCAGACTTTCCTGGTAGCTTTTGGAGTGCCAAAGTGCCACATCATTTACCGCAAGCATTTACAGGGCAAGTGCTTTCTGATTTGCCCTGACCAAATGGTGGGTTAGTCAATCAATACAGATTGGGACAGGAGCAGGGAGATTTTCTGTGCATTTCTTTGGGATTAACTGATGAGAAGGAAAAATATTCACAGAATCACAGAATTTTCATGATTGGAAGGGACCTCTGAGATCATTGAGTCCAACCATAAACACAAAAAAAAAACCAAAAAAAACCCACCAACAACAAAACCACACACCCCTCACAAAAAAACTGAACCCAACAAAACAAATCACCCAACCCAACAATGTCAGCCACCAGCAGCATGGCCCGAAGTGTCACATCTACACGTTTCTTAAAGACCTCCAGGGATGGTGACTCCACCACCTCCCTGGGCAGGTCGTTCCCGTGCCTGACCACCCTCTCAGTGAAGTCATTCTTCCTAATATCTAATCTGAACCTCCCCTGCTGCAGCTTCAGACCATTTCCTCTGGTCCTGTCATTATTCACTTGGGAGAAGAGGCCAGCACCCACCTCTCTACAACCTCCTTTCATGTAGCTGTAGAGGGTCACAAGGTCTCCTCAGCCTCCTCCAAACTAAACATGTCCAATTCCCTCGGCCTCTCCTCAAATGACTTGTTCTCCAGACCCTTCACCAGCTTGGTGGCTCTCCTCTGAACACATTCTAGTATTTCAATGTCCTTCTTGTAGTGAGAGGTCTAGAACTGAACACAGCTCTGAAAATCCAGTTATCAACCCCAACAACACAGCATCCTGCACAGCTGTGGAACTGGTTAAAATTTTTCAATGAAAAAAAATTAAGTTTTTATATAGGATAGAAAAGAAGGTTAAAAAGATTGTTGTTATTAGTATTATTAATGAAAAAATGAAGACCAACTCTGGAACTCTCTTTCAGGAAAGAATGTAGATTACATGATTTATTGAACTTCCAAGATTTTTCAATAGAACAAGATTATGCCTTGGAAAACAGCAACCCCAAAACTTTAATCTATAAAGTGGCACATCTACACTATTAATATTATGAAGGGATCTAGGAGACTTGGTCATGGACCAGGAGTCCTTTTAGCAGCAGGACAGTACACAAGCCTAAAAAAGCATCCTTGCCTTGCCATGTGGGGTTTTTAAGGTTACAGAATAAGTACAATGAAGTCAGAAATGGTGGATTCCATCCATCAGTTGGCCATTTAATCATCCAGGTAGCAATGGCAAGAAGTTTCTCTGAGCCACCTTGGGTCCACAACACAGAACGCAGCAAGTCATCCTCATGGATGACTACATTAAACTAGGGAGCTGTATAAAAGCCAGATGAACCTCAGCTCAAGGTGAATGAAGCTCAAGGTGACACATCAGCATCAGCCTTTTTGGTCACATCACTCAACAACCCTTTATAAAGGTGCATAGAAGATGGAGATTCTGAAGGAAGGTATGGAGATCAGTTGATGGCATGAGAAAGAATGATGGTATTTGTATGAAAAATAAAATTAAAAGCTAGAAAGAAATCGCCTACTTCAGAGGAAAAAGTTGGCATATTCACAGTGAAAGAAAGAAGGTGGGTAGGCTGGGAAGAAACTGTGAAATGAAGCTTGTGTGTGATGTGCTAAAGAAGTGATAAAGTCCAAACAATAGCTTGGAAAAAAAAAAATAATCTTTTCATCTGTGTCCTGCACATTTGAATAGAGTTAAGCTACAGCTCCCATGACCAGACATATTATAATAACTGACAAAGAAAATTAGACAAATTTTACCTGCGTGATTGGATTGAGAAGACCATCTCTCTTGGAAACGCCAGAAAATTCTTCAGCAGTTGGCTGTAACATGCAAAAGAGGTAAAGATGATACCCCAAAAATACACCTTCCTTTATAGGTCTGAATGAAGTGAGACAGCAAAGTTGCCTTGAGACATAAAAATGGGATGCAGATGTGTGAATATGTAACAAAAAGGAAAGTTTGCCTTCTTTTTATATATTTTATGTATGCCTTGGATATGTACGTGCAAAATAAAATGTATTTGCATTTATAGAAATATAAAGGCTGTATCAACTCTTTGGGGATTTGAGTTATTAATGAAGAGATATCAAAAGAATGGAATGAAGGTTTTTTCAGGTAGGGAGGGGAAGGTAGTTTGACAACAGAAAGTAAGTTTGTAAACATAGAAATAATAGCAATCCCTTACAATTTAACTAAGACACTATCATATTTATTTTATTAATTTTTTTTAAAGTCTAGAAGGAACAAACTAGATTACCAAATAACATGTAGTCAAAGTCAGTCTTATCACTGCTAGAAACAGAACTAGGAAGACATTGTCAGGAGCTTGTGAGATTCACAAGTAGCACAAGGGAAAGAAAAAGAGTAGGAAATAGCTTTACAGAGAATTGGAAAAGAAAAGCTGAAGCTATAGCAGATAGGGAGGACTTCCAGTGACCTTAGAGAAGGCAAAGTAAGAACAGGAGGGAAAAACCCAAGAGCTGAGAGCAGACAAGGAAATCAGTACTGATAGATCGACAGGCAGCAAGCAAGGATGGGAGAGGTACCCGATGAGCAGTGCTAGAGAAGGAACTGTGCTGGCTGGAAAGAGGGAATGAAGCCATGGAGATAGAGGGTATAGATTTCTAAAGAATAAGTTAAGTGGACAATCTTTTGAGGAAAGTTTGAAACAAGATTATAGATCAAACTAAAACTTGAGACAAGAAGTATGCAGCTAATATAGAGTGGTTACTTGATACTGAAATTAAATCTGAAGTATGAATTCCTGCTCAAGTCAAAGGAAAGCATATCTACAGCTTAGCTTTTCAGCCTATGATCTAGAGAGTCTCAAGAGATGAAGCTTTCTCCTTGCCCAGGAGCCCAGCTTCCATGATCAAATATTAAAGCATGTGTGTTATGGAACATAACTACATAAATGGAGCATCACAGAGAAGTAAACAAGCAATGTGGCATTGAGCAGAGATCTTGCAAATGAGGGAGGAATATCAGTTTGGGTCTATCCTGAATTTGCATTAAGTGTCAAGATCAAACGTGAGTGTAGTTAATTATTTAAAGATATGATGCTTTGGGGGAAAGCCTTGGTTTTTTTATAATTTGTGATGACCTTTTAATCTTTAATTTTTTTTTTACTACACTTTCTTTTGAATACTATCTTAAGCAGTGCTTCTTCTGACGTTCCCATGAGCTCCAATTTAAGTGTGCTAAACAACATGCTTTGGAACTCATAAATAATCTCCCATATTCCAAATATTATAAACTTGAAAATGATGGAACACTTCTTTTTCCTTCTTTGTGCAGTTTCTTTTTCTTCTTATAAAACTGGGGGACTGTTTTGGATGTAACAGAAAATACTGTGTCTCGCTTGATGTCCACTCATGCTCCCAAGCTCTACAATCAACAGTAAAACAAGTATGAAACTATACTCTGGATTTTGAAAGTGTAATAAATGATATAAATGCTTACCTAGTTTTAACATATTTTTTTCCTGAAGTGTCAGAGAAAGTATGGAACTTTGGTTGACTGCTTATTCCTAAAAATGTTAATTTGGAGGGATTAGCTCACTCCTCATTCCCATTCAGAAAGTGGCTAATTTAAGACTGGAAACAATTAAGTAATAAAATGATGGCACATCTAATATAGAAACCGCATCTTGTGACACTTCAGCTTCTGCTCTGTCCATTAGACTATACAACCTGATGTCTAACACGATGCAAGTGAGTGCAGCTCTACCATCCCACTTTTTGAAAAGAAGTGCTTTAGTAAAAACTGCCTGAATCGAGCATTTAGAAAGTGGCTATCCTAACATTGTGTCATCAGTATCCTTTTTCAAGTAAATAACATTAGGTATCTACCACAACAAGTAGAACAGCAGTAAGCAACATCAGGTGCATGGTAAACTCTTCCATAGTAACTGGCTTAGACCTATTATTTGTAGTTACTTAGAGAAAGAATACAAATTTCTGAAAGCAAAATGTCTCATACTGTGTCTGGCCAACGGAAAAATCTTATTAGATGAAAACTTTCTTCCTACTCAATCTTTTTATATCTACAAATGTTCATAAAATGATCTGGTTTCAAAAATCCTCAGAATTCTTTGAAGAATGAAGGAGTCAAATTAAACCAAACTTGAATATAATCAAATATTTTAGTACTCAAACTAGTAACAGTCACTGTGAGAAGTAAACAGACCCAGACTTCATACAACTGCATCTGGAATTGAGGTAGCATTCAGCCTTCTTTAATAACGTTAAAATTGACAGATACTAAAGTTCCTATGGCCAAATCCTCTGGGAAATCTAGTAGTAGGCACCAGCAACCTTTGATGCCACTAACAGAGGTGAGATCTCAGCCTTTCTGAGGAGAAACACAGGGCTCCAGACATCAGAGCAACTTTTCATTTTGGACATGAAGATCCAGCTCGAAGAGCCAACAGCACACACCAGCTCAAAGTCTACAATAGTGGACCATGGGTTTTGGACCACAGACTACTTCCACAAGGGACCAGATTCTAGAGTAGACTGACTCTTCCAGCGCTTAACACCAATCAATATTACTCTGAATATAGCCACAAGGTGGCTTGTTCATTTCTTTGTTGGGTTTTGCTTTTCTTTTTAATGCTTCACTAATAAGCAGCTAAGTTGTCAAAGTCTGTAGAGCGACTTCCAACCTGATGATCTCAGTAGTGTACATCTGCCCACAGGAATAAAAGTGCCAATGAGATGAGTTGTTTATCCCTGGGCCCTGGTGGCAGGATACATCTATGAAGGTCAAACATAACATTTGCAAGAAGTGACAGAGTTTCAGCGTCAACTTCATAATTTTAGCAGCTGTAACTGAAAACTATCTCGACATGTGAATGGCAATAAGGAAGGACAATTACATATGGGAAGATGAAGGTCATTGTAGTGTATAATACTATGTTGTCATGTATATTACTACATGACAGCTGGACCTTAACAAGGTCAACCTGTCACCAGAAAAACAAAGAAAAAAAGAAAATCTTAAGAAAGTAATTACAATGGACAGACATGCCACAGTGCCCCGGCTTTTATTTGACGCTCTGTCTAGGAATTAAGAATGGCATGATTAGTTTGCAGGAAAAAAAAAAAAAAAAAAACCCAAACAAAACAACAACAACAAAAAAAAAACCCGGTATCAACAAATACTGAAGTTAAAAGATAGATTAATCCTCCTGACGTATAGTGGAAACAAGTATATTAATCCAAACGCTGTATAGAGTAGTCACCAAAATTCCTCAACCTTCTTTTCTCCTCATTTATGATTATTTCAAAGATTAATTTTTGTTTAAACTTCTATGATTTAAATTGATTGCAGGGTCTTAGAACTCCAGGTTATTAGATTTTTGCATTTTCAACTAAGGAGCTATTTCAGATCAACTGCAAGAGCCCATAGACAAAGTGATCGCCACAATTCTTCTACAAGGAAGATGTTAACATGACCAGGTATCCACCAGTAAGGGAATGAATGAGTGGGAACAAGTGAGAACAAGAACGAAAACAAACCATAAAGATGGTACGAAGGTTATACTGATGAAGCCAATGCCACCGGGCTCCAATATGGACCCACTGCTGGCCAAGGCCAACCCCATCAGCAACAGTGGTAGAATCTCCATGAAAACATATTTAAGAAGAATTTTTATCACTTCTATTTCAAGAAAGCAATCATCATTTGTGGGTACAGAAATATTGCAGGACCATACCTAACAGCACACATCTCATTAATTGCAGTGAAATCCTGTTGGGAAGTATTAATTTCTTCATTTCCCCAGTGATTTGTTAACATGGAAGTCATAGCTGGACTTCTGGAGTATTTTGATTGCACATGGCTAATATCTGCTTCAGAATCCGAGAGTTTGTGAAGTTAATTTAGTTGCACTCAATAACAACAGATGCTACAAAGAAAACACCACATCTGAGCTCCTCAGCTAAGACCGTTCTAGACATCAGCATCAAACCAAGCACTCAGCTTCCCCTGGTCATAATTTTCTACATGCAGGTCTTTCACAAGGAGGCTTACACTCCTACCATTTCCACAGGACGCTGACCAGTCTGATCGCTTTTCCTGAGTTTAGGTAGCCACCAGTTCTAAGAGACACAGGTGCTGCAGAGTTACATTGCTTATGAGCTGCAGAGAAGCTGTGGCTGCCCCATCCCTGGGGGAGGTTCAAGGCCAGGCTGGATGGGGCTTTGAGCCACCTGGTCTGGTGGGAGGTGTCCCATGGCAGAGGTTTGTAACTCAACGATCTTTAAGGTCCCTTCCAACCTGAAGAATTCTATGATTCTATAAAACAGGTACGGTGTGACAGCAGAGTCCTGATGCAAACGAAATGCAGTAAGCGTGCTAAACACTTTGGTTTCTCAGCCAAATGCTATCATCTAGCTCTAGTTCGCGGGAGCTAAGATGCCTGGAGTAAAATCTCAACCAGTAGCAATCTGCTCCAGGCAGCAAACTTCATTTCCCCGCCTCTGCTTTCCCCTCCCACACAACAGTTTATGCGGCACCGTTTGATTCGGGGAGCACATACCTCAACGTGTTTGTGGAGATGGTGCGTAGCGCTATGAGCTGGCATTTTTGGTTGTGGTTTCTAGCAGGTAATAAGAGTCAATAATAAGAATTTAAACGCCATTTGCATCTTACCCGTTTGTAGCAGTCTGTCTGTTAATAAGTTGGGTTTCTTGAAACATATTTTATGCACACATAGCTTGCTCTTGGAAACTTCTGCTAACATTTTTGCAAAGCCCACACAGCTCCAGGCACTGTACAAACATATGGGAATACGTATATATAGAAGTAAATGCAAAACAATAGAAAGAAGTATCAGTAAATATAAAATTGAGGCCACTAATAATACAGGTTAAAAATAACACAGATTTATAGAACAGATTTTAGTAAACAATACTGCATGATCTAGTAGAGAGAGCATCATATCATTGATTGCTGCACAAAGTTGTATCTCAGAATTTATTTAGAAAGATTCCCAGAATGCTAATATAATCAAATATCTAGCACATCTCAATACTGCAAGTGACATTAGTGTAAAATGTCTTGAATAACAAGGAAACTACATTTTTTTCCCCAAAAAATTCTCCTACGTAAAGGGAAAAAGAGCTCTACAACTTGAAGTCCGAGGTTTTCTTCCCTTTAAGAGAAGCAAAGCAAACAAACCAAATCTCAATGGCTCCCTCTGCTGTCATGTCTTAGAAGTTCCATTATGTTTGTAAAAATATTTTTTTTTTTCCCGGCCCCAGTCAGCGAATATCTGGTATTTTCGCACATCATACAGTGCTCCAGCTCTGAAGAGTCAAAGACACCTTTATCCAAAAGTAAATTCCTCAAAGTACAAATAATGGCTGGAACAGTAATATTCCTTCATGTTTGCACATCAGCCGTGGATAGTATGGAAAAAACGTTTAGGAATATTTTATCATCTTTGTCATCAGCTTCAGGGTGGCGCTGAATTTAAGTGCAGACAGAGATAAGGACTTTTTCTCTAATGAAACCAGATCACTTTGCATGAACCAACTGTATCAAAGAGTAACAAAAATTTCAAAGCTCTGGGAACTGCCCAAGAGACAGAACGTGTTTCTCCAAAAACAAACAAAAAACCAATAAAAAAAAAAAATGCTCCACAGCTGATTGAAGAAGTTGGAGAGCCATACTGCCTCTAACAAGCGCTGCCTCACTCTTTGCCAGCCCCAGAAGACAGATGATGAAAGGAATTAAAGTTACCTGTCACAGGTGAGTGGCAAAGCAGCAACAGCAGTGTATTGCCCAAGACCTGATGAGGATCTGAAGGGAGCTCCAGGAGAGCTGGAGAGGAACTCTTTGTCAGAAAGTGTAGTGATAGGACAAGGGGTAACGGGTTTAGATTGGAAGAGGGGAGATTTAGATTAGATATTAGGAAGACATTCTTTCCCGTGAGGCACTGGACAGGTTGCCCAGAGAAGTTTTGCAGGCCCCATCCCTGGATGGGGCTTTGAACAACCTGGTCTAGTGGGAGGTATCTTTAAGGTCCCTTGCTCATCTTTAAAGTCCCTTCCAACTCCAAGCATTCTATGACTCACCTGCCTCTCAGCACCGTAGTAGGAAGCTTAGCAACGAGCACTCCATTGGGGACCTAACTCCAAGCTGCAGAAGTCAACAGTTCCCTCAAAAGAACCAGAGCCCAAAATCTGCCCTCCCACACTTGAAGAAAGGAATAAACTCTGGAGGATGTCATTTATTCCCAGCAGTGTACAAAAAGGAAGGGTAATAAAAAAAAAAAAAAAAAAATCAAGAGTTTTCTGCAGTACTCGGCCAAAACACAGAAGTGCAAGTTTAAGAGGAAAGCAAAAGACTTGAGCACCTCACTTTCTAGACAGTCTGTGATAATCACCTCCCCAGGCCCATGGTGTGAAGAAGGACCAACTTGGCAAGCACAGGGCTACACCAGCAAGCGGTGCTCCCACCACCTCGGCCAACCAGCAGGAACACCCTCTGCCTAATGACACATTCCCTTAATACTTCCCTGAAGCATACTGGGTGCCTGAGGTTAATGGAACAACTGCAGTGAATATCTCCATACACCAGTCACAGAAATTGCCCTGGTCACTTCCGTCTTCATTCCACTCCAAACACGATCCTTCCCAAAGCAGGAGCTATATTTACCCCTCACACACTGCAATGTTTAATGGTCTCACGGTTCTAAATTCAGCAGCGTGTGTCATACCCAGGACCAGCCATAACCCTTCTCTGTCGGGTCCCCACATCAGGCTTCTTGGTGCATTCATGGTGCCCTGTCTAAAACATCCTTAGATGTAGACGGCGGTATCATCTTGCTCATCTGATGGTGAAACTGAGATGGTTGGATGTTCCGCACCATACCTACCCCACTTTTCATTTGATATGTGTTTAAACTGGTGGAAGACAGTATTTCTCCCCAAACTGCTGAGGCAGCACTAACAGCTAAAGTCTAATCTTGCCCAAAGATTATACCCAGCTGCATCTCAATCACCTTTCTCCAGGAAATATGCTAAAAACAGTCATGTTTCCACTCTTTCTATATCTTTGGCAGAGCAAAACTATTGTCTGTATTTCAACTTCTGTTTTCTTTTCACTTTTTCCCAGTACGTTTTTACTACTCTGGCAGGCTAATTCACCTACAGGAGGCAAGTCCAGTTTACTCTTTGTAAAGTTATACAAGCTCCCTAATTTATTACTCTTTGTAAAGCTATACAAGCATTCTAATTTACTACTGACAACCTCTTAGCATGAAATAGCTTTAATCTCTAGTTTTAGTAGGCTACATTAAGGCATTAAATTCTGTCCATCCAAATATCAATAATACTTCTAACATCCCAGATTTAGCTTGGAGGTGGACCATCTTAATCCAACAAGAAAAGTCTGAAAGAGCTTTTGAAACATTTCAAGTGAAACATGCCCAAATAATATTAGAACAGCTCCATGTTTAAAATCTCACAGAATGACGTGGGGTTGGAAGGGACCTCTGGAAACCATCTAGTCCAAATTCCCTACCAGAGCAGGTCCACCTAGAGCAGGTTGCACAGGAACATGCCCAGGCAGGTATTCAGTGTCTCCATAGATGGAGATTCCACAACCTCTTTGGGCAGCCTGTAAAAATGCCTTCAGTTAGCAATCGTGGTTCTTTGTATCAAAGCCTACATCTGGTGAATTTCAGTTGGGTTTTATTTACCTAGATCGCAAGTAGCAACTAGTTTAATACAGAGGTAGATATTCTGTACAGGCATCAGTGGAAAAAAAAACAACCTTAAAATGTCCAAAGATCCATCATAAAGCATCTTCAAACATGCGAATATAACAAAACAGTCTACACATTTACTTACTCCCCAGATCAAATCTCTTGACACTCAACATTTCTAAGTTACATCTTTATTTCCTCCAGTTCAGTCCATCTGCTGTGTGCTTTCTGATTTACGGGTCTTACTTTCCTGACTGGTGGGTGTGGAAGAAGGAATTTTCATGAAAGAGTTGCTGATATTACCAGGATAATAAAAAGTTCTGGCCCACTTGTACTTGCCCCTTTGACACATCTGATGTTGGAAAGCAAGGAGGTAGAAGGAAACACAATTAGTTAATGCAAGCAGTTGGCAAGCCCATCCTCTGTGCTTTTTTAGACAGGAGAAAGAACACAGCCTCCCGGAGCTCCTCTTGCATCTATTCCAAACTCTGCCTACAGAGCTGGAATAATTATCCTGACTTGGGATCAACTGAGTGTCAGAAAGTCTGAAACAAAAGAAGTTTGTGAAACTTATCTTTACAGCATTTGCATGCTCAATTTATTTATTGCCTTACTCCTGCTAGGTCAAAAAACACCCACATGACTGACATGAAACCAGGGTATGAAGATTAAAGGATGTCTGCTGTTCAAATCTGAGGTACCAAAACCAGAAGTCAATCATATCTTGGGCTGCATCAAAAGAATCATGGCCAGCAGGGTGAGGGAGGGGATTCCGCCCCTCTGCGCTCCTGAGACCCCACCTGGAGCACTGTGTCCAGCTCTGGAGCCCTCAGCAGAGGAAGGACGTGGAACTGTTGGAATGGGTCCAGCGAAGGGCCATGAAGATGATCAGAGAGATGGAGCACCTCTCCTGTGAAGACAGGCTGAGAGAGATGGGGCTGTTCAGTCTGGAGATGAGAAGGCTCCAGGGAGACCTTAGAGCAGCCTTTCAGTACCCAAAGGGGGCTACAGGAGAGATGGGGATGGACTGTTTAGCAGGGCCTGTTGCAATAAGACAAGGGATAATGGTTTTAAACTAAAAGAGAGTAGATTTAGACTAGATATTAGAAAGAAATTCTTTCCTGTGAGGGTAGTGAAACACTGGCACAGGTTGTCCAGAGAGGTGCCTCATCCCTGGAGGTGTTCAAGGTCAGGCTGGATAAGGTTCTGAGCAACCTGGACTAGTTGAAGATGTCCCTGATCATAGCTGGACTAGATGACCTTCACAGATCCCTTCCAACCCAAACCATCCTAAGATTCTATGAAAATAGAAAATAAGATAAAACCTGTCCCCTCCTTTTCTATAGTGCTGTTAATCAGTAAATTAAGCCAGAAAAGTATGGATACCAAGTCTTTCCATTTCACAGAGGTGTCAGGTGAGGCAGTCACTTCACTTCCTCTCCCAGTGGAGGTAGACTCTTGCCCATTTGAACTGATCCTGCTCCAAACCCACCAAGCCTGACCCAGCTGTGAGCCAGAAGCCTGCAGCTGGCCAGGAGTGCTGCCCAGCTGGTCAGCCTGGATACGAGCAATCCCAGTGGAAAAGCTCATTGTTCCGACCCCGACCTGCGTGGACGTTGCTCTGTGGGAGAAGTGTGCACAAGGGGCAGCAGAAGCACATAGGACAGTTGATACCTGGATGAACACTCAAGAACACTCAGGACTTCTTTCCATCCTAGTTTTCACTGTCTCAGAAGTAATAAATTGACTTGAGTAAAGACTTCTTTATACAACCTTTAGAATTTGAGCTCTGCCTAAATTATGGTAGACTTGAAATTCAGACTGTTAGAAAAGGGTTCCACCTCTGTAAAGAATACTGAAGACTTGCGTTAAAATCCATAAATGCAGGAGGTAACAACCTAACAGCATCTCATCCCTTTTCTGGAAACAGAAGGTCCTGAAGGGAAAACCCGGATTCCTAAGCACCAATTCTTTATTTCAGGAAAGTGTTTCCTTCAGCAATTACACCTCAGCTAAAAGCAAAGCATCCAACTCTCACCTGGGAACAGGTTTGCCCTCTGCTAATTCCTGCAGGTCCTGAAGTGAGCACGAGGGAAGAAAAATCAAGAGGAAAGAGCAAAGTCAAGCCAGTAACTCAGCATCAGGCACATTTCGTCTTTCTACAGGGACAGAAGCACTTGTTTCCGTGGGAGGGCAGCACCTGCCCCCATCCAACTCCTATATTTAGTTCTCCTGTAGGCTGCTTTAGTATCGCTTCCTCTGGAATATCAAACGCATTTAAAGATGGAAATTTCAACTAAACCCTCTCCAAAAGGTAATCTAACTGCTGGAGCTCCTGAGGTGTTTTTTTCCACAGGAAAAGAGAGTGTGGAAAGTCTGTGGACAGTTCTTCTAGACACACCTGGTAAGTGAAACTTGCCAACCACATTTCTGTCATGTGCAGTATGATTTTGTGAAGTAAATGTCATTTCGCCTGCAGAATAACATTCCATTTGTCATCTTAGTGATTTTTTGTATTTGGTTAAAAGTTCTTTTTAACAGAGAAAATCCATGCGTAACTGAGCCCTTTTGAGAAAGTTCTCAATGGGCTCTTTTGTTCCTGGCTGTCAAATGAGTCATGTTCCTACTGCAGATGTATTAATAATTTTAAAAAAGAAAAGAATGATGTTTTGCTATAGAATTTTCCTCTTTTTGAAGGTTTTTGGAATTTATTCCACTTGCATTAAGCTGTTTATGCAATTCACAAATCATAAAGCAACTGAACTAATTCATTGCAGTAAAAATCCAGAAAGGGCCCTGATTTAGGCAAGTGGCAGGAGAGCACGCTGGAGCCAGCTGATGCCTTTCTTGCTCCGATGCTGTTCTTGAAGCATTTCACCACGGGTTGTGGTCAGAGGCAGGATATTAAATTAGCCAGATCCTCAGTCTAACTGGCACAGCCATTCTTACATGATGCAATTTGTGGCAAGATTCTGATTGTAGCAGATCTGCAAAAGGGCTGGGCTGAAATTTCAAATAGTCTTAGAACAAATTTAGAATCATAGCATGGTTAGAGTTGGAAGGGACCTTAAAGATCATTCCGTCCCACCCCCCCTGCCATGTGCAGGGACACCTCCCACCAGCCCAGGTTGGTCAAAGTCCCACCCAGCCTGGCCTTGAACTTCTCCAGGAATGGGGCAGCCACAGCTTCTCTGGGCAACCTGTTCCAGTGCCTCACCACCCTCACAGCAAAGAATTTCTTCCTAATATCTATTCTAAATCTCCCCTCTTCCAATTTAAAACCATTACCCCCTCTCCTATCACTACACTTCCTGACAAACAGTCCCAGACTTCTTGAACTTGTTAAAACTTTGGACAGTAGTATCTTTCCATACTCTTTGGATCTTGTTTCAGGCAATAAAATGAAATTGGTTTATTTGCATGATTCATGTGTATACTTTTAGGGTCTTTTTTGAGCACACCGTTATGAATACTAAGACATGTGGAAGTGCTCAAAGTACTTTGCTTGAGAAGGAATCAGGAAAAAAATAGACAGAGTACTATTTAGTACACCTTTTTCACATCCCATATTTTGGTTCATTTCTTTACAGTTATTGAGGTAGAACACTCCTACACACATTTTTTGGGGGGTTTACATTACAGTAGGATTTTGATTTGATCTGTGTTGGGTGTCAGTCTTACTAGTGACTTTACTGACCAAGGACTTTGCAGTCTGTGAAGCTTTGTAATTAAACAAAAACCCAAACATTGCCCCAGAGCCTTCTGCAATATCAGAGTGTCCCTTAAAGATCATGGGAACTATAAAATCAGGTCCAAATCAGCCAGCAGCGAGCCAAGCTAGATGCCAGGGGAAGGCTAAAGCCATCTTAAACATCTGCAGTGTTTCTCACTCAGAGGTGTGGTCTCCCTTTAGATTCACAACTTCTGTTCTTGTTCACAAAGCCACACAGGGCTCATCCTTTAAGTTTTGCTTGTAGATTATCAGGGAAATTACTTACCAACCTGTATGTTTCTCTCCTGACTTCCCTTCCCAGGCAGAAGCGATCCAAGGTCAAGCTCTTACCTTCCTGGGGGAAGCTGCAGCCACTGGAGAAGCACGGCCATCCTGGGAGCAGGCACCCATGGTTTCAGCTCATCCCTCCTTACCCGTGTGAGGAAATACCTGTGATACACTTCTTCCATCCCAGTTCAATCAGTCTTAAAACTGAAAAATCCCCAGTTACTATCCACAAATTTATTCCAAAATCCCTTTGCATCTATTTCTGCACCCTCTCTATTTATGGTTCATCCCCTACCGCCTCCACTAAACCCTTTCTTGTCCCCAATACTCCTCTACCTTCACTATCCTTGGAGTTTCCCCGTATCCCACTACTGATTTCTATTTAACCCTTTTTCCCACTCCACAGAATTCAAAAATAGGGTAAGATATTTGCTGTCAGCACATTCTTCCCTCAAATATCCCCATTTCCTCCATCTTTCTTAATCACAAGCTTTCAAGTCCAGGGACATCCATTTGTGGAGTCTACTGTGTCTCCCCCTGTGCACGTCCTTCAGCTCTCCTGTAGGAAATGTGATTTATTGTAATAGGATTATTACATTATCAATTAAATATAGATGAGTCGATGGCCACTGGTGGTTGACTGGGTATCAGTGTAAGAATTACTACACGACATTTTTGCATTCTAGTTGAAGATCTGTCTCTCTAAAAATACTAACAGGAGAAATTTGCAAACACTGATGCTTGCAGAAAAAATATAAAAACCAAAACGTTTTAAATTTCACATTCAAGATCACCTTTTAACTGCCAAACGACTAACGATTTCTCTTTCTCCAGCAGTAATTTGATACCAGCATTTAAGAAAAAATTAGCCAACTTTATTTAAATAAAATCTCACCAGGCCAATCATTATCCCAGTGCTTCATTAAATCATTAATTGCCAATCCGTACCCACAGGGCATTTCTCTCCCTTGTTTCTTGCATAGCATTTGAAAGACAAATACTCCGCAGCAGGGATGGTCTCATTCCAGGGTCTCTCGTAAGTCTCTGCCTTGGTGGCACCTTAATCTTTGAAGAGCACAATGATGATAAAACAGCAGCTTCCAAAACTTCAAAACCCATCTGTTCAAATATCTGCATTAACACAAAACTTTTTCCCCCCACACTGTTTGCGGATCCTTCTGAAGAATCTGGGGATGGACGAGGAGAGAAGGACTGAGAAGTGTTGTCCAAAAATAAAAAAAAAAAAAAAAAAAAAATCAATAAAATTTGAAACCAAATTTCTCCCAACTGAAAAGCAGCTTTTTATTCTTTGTAATAGTTAGAATTGTGGGTTTAAGATGAGAAAAATGCTTCAAGTATAACAAAAAAAATAAAGCACCAAACACAAAACAACCCCACAACACAACCTTAGCTCCATACAAATGCACAGCAAAACAGAGCACATCTGGACAGCTTTTCCTCAATCTCCTTTCACCTTCAGGCTTAGTTGGCATGTTTGCTCCCTGCAGGTAGAAATATCGCAGAATTCCACCTGTTTCTCATTTTCTTGAAAGACTTCCCATTATCCCTCCCACTTGTTCCAACCTAACAAACCAACAGCTCGTTGTTCTGTTGCATGCCATAGGTATGATTAATCGAATCGCAAGAAACGGGAGAAAAACGTCAAGAGAAAAAGGCGGCAGAAAGTCAAAGCATCTTTTCAAGTGAAGTTTCTGTTGGAGAGAAATCAAGTAAGCTCGCTGACGGACATTCAAATTTCTCAACAGTCACAACCTGATCTAAACAGAGACACTAAAAGACTCCATCATGGTGTAACGCTGCAGAGAAGCCACGTTTAAACAGAGACTTTTTCATAGACTCATAGGTTAGTTGGAAGCGACCTTAAAGATCATCCTGTTCCAACCTCCCTGCCCTGGTCAGGGACACCACCCACCAGACCAGGTTGTTCCAAGCCCCATCCAGCCTGGCCTTGAACCCCTCCAGGGATGGGGAAGCCACAGCTTCTCTGGGCAACCTGTTCCAGTGCCTCACCACCCTCACAGCAAATTTCTTCCTGAGATCTAATCTAAATCTCCCCTCTTCCAATTTAAAACCATTACCCCTTGTCCCTTGTCCACTCCACTTCCTGACCAAGAGTCCCTCCCCAGCTCTCCTGGAGCTCTCTTCAGATCCTGGAAGGCTACTCTAAGGTCTCCCCAGAGCCTTCTCTTCTCCAGGCTGAACAGCCCCAGCTCCCTCAGCCTGTCCTCACAGCAGAGGTGCTCCATCCCTCTGATCATCTTCCTGGCCCTCCGCTGGACCCGTTCCAACAGGTCCATGTCCTTTCTACATTGAGGACTCCAGAGCTGGACAGTGCTCCAGGTGGCGTCTCACGAACACAGAGTAGAGGTTTTTCAGTGAACCTAAAAAGGTCTTGAAGGCCGTTAAGACAGATTCAGGACAGGGAAAGCTAACCAGAACTTGTAAAAAGAATTAAACACTCGGAGTGTTCAAAACACAGCTTGTGTGTACTTTCCATACTTTTTTTTTATTCTAACATTCAACTTAATCATATTTAATTATCTTGCCATTTAATCAGCATATGGAAAAAAAGATGCAACTTACCAGTGCAGGCTCCTCCAACGATCAACAATTATTCACAGAAATAAAGTAGTAACTGAAAAACTTCTTCAGATTAGCAACGTAAAATAAGCAAGACTAGAAAAATCACTGATCGTGAAATCAACTGGGGAAGTCCAGGAAACAGCAACCCACTTTCAAAGCCTTGGTAAATATAGGGCTTATTTAAAGAAAATGTGAAATAGGGAGTCTTATACTGGAGCACAAGTTAATTCTAAGACAGTAAACTGATGTAAAAGCAAAATCATACAGTTAAAAGTGGGAGAGAGAAATGAGATAAAGAAAAAAAAAAAAGCCACACAAACCAAAAATACCCAAAACCCACCAAAACCACTCCCAAACAGACCAAATTAGGAGTTCAGTGGGACTATGTGAACATACTTAATTCTTTGCTCAAAAGATCCTTCTACACTGATGCATGCGTGAAGAAATCAACCTCGCAATGCTCCCCTGGCATTGCTCATCCTTTTTCTTGTGCAGCTGTTGATTCTCTTTGGTGTTCCAGGAGCTTATCTACTTCCCAGAACGAGTATCTCTGTCCCAGCCTTTGACTTCCAGCTTTCATCCCCAAAAAATCATCAATACTCAGTAGCAACCCAAAGAGCAGCTGCGACAGTTATTTATTAACATTTAAAATAAGCATAAATTCCAGGAACTAAGAACTTCTCCGAATTGCTCTGCAGGTGGTACTCTTGAAATTAAAGATGATCCACACAACAGAAAGACCAAGTATTATGATAAAATATCGAGTTGAATGGAATACAGCTCAAGTTAATAGCAATTAACTACATTAACTTGGGACAAATTAAATACAGCTTTCATTTTCAGATGAAGCACCACAAGACCCAGTGAACCATCTCATGAGAATTAAGCTGCAAACCAGTTAAGCAGCTGAAAACTGGTGGCCAAATATAAATGTTTAAAAAATAAACCATTAAGAATCTAGTAGCAAAGTCTCCCACAGAACTAGCAGAAGGAGGATAAGTTTAACATCCAATGTATTCCAGTCACACAGCACGAACATCTGAATTTTTAAGAAGAAATAATAATAATAACTAAAAAAAAAAAAAAATCTCAATCCTTTCATCCTTTATTTTACAAAGCTGCTCATCTGAACTGATGCAAATACTTGTAAGATTCTCAGGTAACACTGAACAGCAGTTGCATGTATCAATGCACACAAAACAAAATTTCAGCTTTTTTTTTTTTTAAACGATACACAGTTATAGTAGATAATGAAAGATGCACAACCTTTTATCTTCCTCTTTTGTTGAAATGTAATAGCTTAGCTCAAACTGAAGGCTCAACATCCATTTAGCTTGCTCAGGTGCTTAGTTTGGAAATTTTTATTCCTGGACTAAGCAAAAACGCAAGGAGATATATATCTTTTTTTAAATTTTTTTTTTCTTATTAACATCTGAGGTTCTTTCAGATGTTTGCAGAGCAGGAAAGAACGGATGCATAAATTCAGAGTTCAAGATTAAAGCGTGTGAGGGCACAAATCAAGACAGCTTGTTCATCCAAAAACCCACGTGCTCAAGCTGAAATGCAGGCATCGATCTAGAGCATCTCATCTCATTTTACACAAGCATCCACTTCATTCTCACGACGCACGTGAACTTGTGCGGACAGATAAAGCCTTTACAGTACCTCCCAGTGGATGAAAACAGCCAATAGTAAAAGTTTGTCACATTTTTGTGTTATAAACAAATCTTACAGGCAGTGGAAGTGACTTCAATATTAAGATGATGAGTGCAAATGCATGTAGGATACACAAACAGCTTATAAACCTGTGTGTCAGTGGTGAGTTATCACCACCACTATAATCCAGAAGAACATTCAAGAGTGGACCCTTGTTTTTAAATAAATGTATGGCCTTTAAAATTCCAATGAGATCAGTCCCTTTTCATCTTTTGAACAAAAACGCTTGAGATTTGTTTTAAAAGAAATAATAAAAAAGCATAAACCACATGGGAGACTGAATTCATCCAGTTATTAACTAGTATTTCTTTGTTTATATTGTTGCAAACAAGCTGACACAGACTTAAGACAAGATAAACTCAGCCAGATTTCCTCTGTCCAGAGAAAGCAATTAACGAAGTTCAGGAACTTCTCCATAGATTGTGAAAACAGCATCCAATGCCAGGCTCCCCTCGCGGGCATCCAAAGGAAGCAGCAGACAAAAGATGCCACAGTGGATTCTTCACAGAAAGTGTCTTGAAATGGGAAGGCAGACTTACTTAGAAGGGAGCAAGAAATTCCCTGCCTCTTGACTGTCTGAGAAAGGACAGATTTCTAGAGGAAGAGACTTGAAGACCCACCCACTTGTACTCTGCTGGCAGCACGGCAAAAAAAGTTCCTTGTGAAATCCATCCGAGGAGACATCTAACTGGCATTCCACTTCTGTTCTTTGGGTTTCCACTTGCGGGTAGGACAAGGCCGGAAGAGAACAGGTAATACAAACATTATGCAACCCCTTATATTAATAAGTAGCAAGCTTTATTATTAATATTTGGCTTAGAGATCCCTGGACACTGAAAATACCATTAATAAGAATGTTTCAGGATCATTATGTGAACAAAAATACTGCCAAAAGCCTGGACTGGAGACAAATTTAACTTTGTGAACTGAAAGGTCCATATTCATCATATTAAAATGCACTTTATTAAAATATATGAAGTAGAACAGACAGTATAGAACAGATGTTTTGAGGAAAACATGTCAGCTGTACACGAATGTTGCAATTTTATAAGAAGCCAAACTCGTTTACTTAAAATTCCTATGATCCATAGGGAAATTCTTCCCTCTCCCATGCTAAACCATGGCAGACACATCAGGCTGAAAACAGAATAAATGAGGTGAAAGGGTTACTTTCACTGAAACTTTCAAACAGATTAAGTAAGATCAAATGGTCAATTTTCATGCAAAAGAATTCTCATTGAAGTTACCACTAATGCACACAAACCAAACAAGATCTAAATCAGGATCGCTCTCAATCTCTCTGATAAATTCTATGGATCTTCACCTGGCAAAAGAATAAATAAGACACACTGAAAAACTGGTGTCTATTTCCAGTTGGAAAAATGAGTTCAAATGGCTTTGAGAATAACATAAAATCCATTCCTAAATGATAATTTGCATTTGAATGTCTAGAATTATTCATTTAAAAACAAACAAACAAAAAAATAATCAGTGCTGCAGAAAATTCAAAGACTTGATTTTTCAAACACTGGATTTTTCACTGTGCAAGAAGCAGCTGAATTATTTAAATACCTTTCTGGTGAAAGGGCCACCAGTAATTGTGAAAAAAATCAGGTAACTGCTACTTACAGCATTCAAAACACTGTTGTCTCAACTCTGTTTCAGTCAGGAAAGATACGCTGATACCTGTACATTAAAATGGTCTGTTTATAACTTTGTTTAAGGAATATGTTTCAAGTGTGTCAATTCCCTTGTGATGGAGAAAGCACTTCAAAAATAGAACTTTGAAGAGTGACAAATAGTTAAGCTGCTTTTTCCTAAGTATTAAGGTATTTGCACTTGAGCAAGAGCTCAACATTATCTTTTGCTTGGTGCCACAGATTTGTCTGGGACGAGAATCATTCTGGCAAGCAGCCTCTGCATCTAAATTTTGCAGACAGTGCATTATGAAACTGCCAGGATATCCAAAAAGGAGAAAATAGAGCAAGAAGATGTATAGGAGTGAGCATTTGATAAATTAAGCCTCAAATAGCAAAAGGCACGAAGCAGTGAAATTTGTCTAGTTGTGAGTATCAAGTTTTTTTCCCAATCCAAGTCCCTCAAAATGAAGTTTTCCTTAAGCCAGCAACTTGAGCATTCAACTGACAGGAGTTATTTCTTGACAAATACCAAAAAAAAAAAAACCCTACGTTAAAGATATTGATATTACAAAGTCAAGAGACACTCAAAGGTCAGCAAAGCTCATACAGCTTTAATCTGCACTTTTGTTGGTAGGACAAGCCTTTCAGCAGTAATTTTTTTTTAATATGAATTCTCAGGTCTCTTCAAAGTGGAAAAATTAGTCAAAGTGGAAAACATTTGTCATTTCTTCCCTCCTCCTGGTAAAATTAAATGTGTCTAATAACATCATATCTCACTGTACACTACCAAAATCTTACACTGTCCACACAATTGATTTTATTTTATTTTTTTTGTCTTGGGAAGCCTTTTCCAGTTTTAAACATTCTGCTGCAACCCTGGTTCACCAACCCATAGATGCGTAGTTACGGTGCAGTTGAGCTTATTCAGCAGTGGGGACCTGATTTTGAAAGGATAAAGCTCCTTCCTTCCCCTCCCACCATCTCCCTTCAGAAGGTCCGACCTCACAAAGAACTGCTCAGACCGTTTGACCAGCAGAAACTGTCTTGAACTGGCTCAGTGTGGATCAGAGGACAACAAATGCTGACACACAGGCGAGGCATCAGGAAGAGGAAGAGTTTCCACCAACTCAGCCATTGCAACAACTTCACTGTATTGAAAAAAAATCAGACCCCCCCTCAAAAAAAAAAANAAAAAAAAGAAAAAAGTATTTCTACATTTATTTGAGATATTCAGCACCATTCCTTTTCTTTCTGGAGGAAAAGAACTCGTGCATGAGGAAGGTGAAGGCTAGAAGTTTCACACGTCCATTAACTAGTACAGCACTCCATAGCTGATTTTACAATGGTATATACTATTTTTACAGTACTTTATATGCACATAAAATTCCTCTTAATTTCAGCTGCGCATACTAAACTCTCAGCAGTCGGCAAATCGGTCGCAACATGACTAACACCATCAGCAATGAAACCCTTCTATTTGTAGATTTGCTAACAGTCCTGGAACAGTGTAAGAACTGTCACAGCTCCCTAAATGCAATCACCTCCTTCTCTCGCAATCCTCTCTCATTTTCCAAGCTTTCAAATTCTGCAACAGAGCAATGAACCCGCTTTATACCAAACCTGATTCAATTCAGGAGCAATGCTCATGCTATTAGAATAAAAGGGGCAAGGAGTAGAGCAGGAAATATTAGCAAAGCCTGCAAAAATATGAATATCTCAGCGGAAGCAAACTTAAGTTGCACATGCAATCAGCTCCTGAATGCCTGACTCTTAGCAGCAGCTTTCTTTTAACTGGAAACTTCTGTGCATTTTCATAAAGTATTTTTGTTACAAAGAAGGAGAAACATGCTGATCCCTTGAAGGATCATCAGGAGGACTACATTCTTTGGGTTCACAACATTGACTTTTGCCACTTCAACCGATCAACGACAGTTGGAACAATAGGCAGTAATCCATAGATCAGCCAACAGAGGGAAACAAGTAGCTATAAAACCTGTTAGTAAGAAACAGAAATGCATGGAAGCAGCAAGTTTTGGGCTGAAGCCAAATTTCATAGGGTTTGGGCTTGAAACTTTTATCTCCTAGTCTCCTCTACAATATGCACTTGGCTTATCCCTCCCTTACTCCACTTGCTATTTGTTACGTATCTATGTTTCGGTGAGATTGGGTCTTCTCTCAAAATACGGGAGCAGCTTCCTGAAAGCTGGCAGTAAAAATTAAGATTTTTATCTGCAACTCCGCAGTATCAAACAATATTTTAAATAATGAGCAAGAAACAAGTGTGTGCTGAACTTTGCGTTTGCAAGGTTAGAAGGGCAGAAGGGTCTTAAGAAGAGAGAAAGTAAAATACAACAAAATAGGTTATATTCCAAACAAACCTTTGCCACTTAAGCTCCAGAACTTTGAATTGCCAGAATCTGTAAATGCAGGACTCAAAACACAATATAAACATCTGTGTTGGACAGTAAGACATGAGACATGTTCAAATAATATGTGGTATTGCTATTTTAAGCTATAACATATCTGACTTCTACATTGCTGTTCTAAAAAGAGAAAGCTATCCCTGGAGTTTGGTACAGGCTGTTCAGTATTTTGTACAGTCAATACACCCGCTTAACATTTTTTTAATATTCTCTTCCAGCAGACAGAATGGGTTGGTGCATAAACTGAAACAAAAGATATGATTTTTAGAAGTTAAGAACTAGTACAGAATTACCCAGTTTAAGAAGTATTCTAAAATTCTTGTTGCATGGTTCTAACAAAAAATCACGTTAACATGGCCATGAATGTCATCTCCATGGATCAAAGTATTTCTCTCAAACTATTTTCAAATAGGGGAAAAAGCACCTGGATGTTGGGAGAACAAAACAAAACAAAAAAAAATTTGAGAAACAGAGTATATGCTTGCTAAACAAGAATTATGTTTATTTAGCTAGTGAATCACCTAGAGGAGTAAATTTTCACTTTCATGATAGCAATCTGTCAGGCTTGCAAACACCCAGAAATAGGAATTAAAGATTATTTTAAATGTAGTTATAAAGGTCATAAAAAGTCTGATTTAGACTGAGGTACATTTACTCAAAACTGAGATTCATTGAGTGGTAGCAAACAAACAGTTCCTCAGACAAATGCACTTTTTTCAGTATACATGTTACAGAAAAAAAAAATAATAAAGAAATGTGCATTAACTGGTGGTGTCCACCAAGCTGCATATTAATATTCTCTTACACCAAACAGTTTGAAACAAGGGAAATGTCATTCTAATATAATTTTATGTTACGTTTCATTTGGCTAAACTGCAGCTTAAAGTTGCTTTGCCATATTAAAAGATTACTACAATAATTTTCACATGAACATTTAGACTTGAGTTTTACTCCAGGACTAAATATGGCATGATTTGCTTTTAATCTGTTGAATAGCTAAAAACTGACAATTAAAAAAACTACAACAAAGAAAAAAAATTAAGTCGAAGCAATGTGAATCTCACATCATTGAACCACTTCTAATGGTTAAATGTTAGTATTTAACAAATTCAAAGAGTTAATGAATTCTTGCATTCGTTCGGTCTCCTGTGCCTTAGCTAGGATGCATAAATACAAAAGACAGCAGATACTGGTAAAAGCTTCAGGACAGAAAGTGCTTGACGAAGGTACAGTTCTCAAGTGTGTTTGGTGAGAGAGTATAAGGGCAGATGCACTGATGAGAACCATTACAAGAAGAGTCAATTTTGTGTTAAAGTGTTCAAAGATGTCACCTTAAGCAGAAAAAAGCTTTAATAACGTCTTCTTAGACATATTAGGCATTTCCAGAGTCTACATCATTAGTGTTGTAATTCTAGCAGGACATCTCCATATAGTTATTGTTTGTTTCTATTTCTCTCCTGAAAAAAAGCAAACAAAAAAACAGAAACAGAAAGGAAAATCAAGTTAATACACACAGTTTGACATTATCCACTTTACTCTCATTAGAGCATTTCCATTCCTTGCAATTTCTCTAAATTAGGCAACCAGCTTTCAAGGAAAAAGTTTCACTTTTTTCAGGAACATGAAATAGCTAGTTCAAGTCAACTTTTTGAAAGGAAACACAGAAGTATACATCAAATTAAAAGGCAAATATGTTCCAATAAACCCCACCTATCAAAAAGAAAAGCTTTTCTATTGTTACTTTTAAATCACTTCCAATATAATATATTGCAGAAAATGAACTGAGTAGGGAGACCAAGGGACCTACAAACAAGGCAGGAGAGGTACCTTAAATCTTCTGCTTAGCTCTGCATGAATAATTAAATATTCTACTCTCCATTCATTATATCCCTGAAAAAGTAAAGATCATATTCCCAAGTATCTTTTTCAGATCCCAGTATAACAACATTTCAATGTGCTTAAGATCAAAAGGAAGACATTGGTCCAGTACCTCCTCCATACAAACATACCACTCAAACGCAGAGAAAAAGCCATTCATACTTTTATTTTTATTTTAGAAATTACTTTTAATAACAAGATACAAAACCAGTGAGGTAAGACTGGCTGGGAAAAAGCCCCACTTGAACACAAGCCTGGGTTGGAGTCAAGACTGCATCCACCATAAAGCCCCCACAGCAGCACAAGGTGCTGTGTTTGGTGTGAAGAAACCAAGTGTGTAAAGTCATCTGCGTAACACAAAAACCCAATAAACAACTTTGTATGCCTAAGGACTAAAATAATTGCACCATCTCGCTCAGGGACTCACAAATCCTGCTATAAGTCTAACACAGTAAATGGCATTTTCAGTTCTTTAGCATCATTCTCTATTTTCTCTACTTTAAGATAAACATACACTTGGACATTATAACTAATCTCTGACAAAAGAATAAAAAAGAATAAACTATATGCCTCCATTAGACTGTAAAATGACACTACAATTCGACTCTAAACAAAGATTTTATCTTCCAGTAGCACTTCCATTCTTAATGTGTGCAACTGAGCACATTATAGAACTACTTTAAAATATCTCCATAGTGTAGGTTCTTCTCCCCCATTTAAAATAGAATAAAATAACCTAATTTCCAGTATTTTTATTATTATTGCATTACACAGCATGTTATAAATGGAACATAAACATAGCAGGGAAAACCAAAATAAACCAGAAGGCATTTGAACAATGATTTCAAAACCACTCTGATACCATGCTGAAACTTTATTATGCTAGAAATTATTTAGGAAGAGTGCAAACTGGCACGTGAACCCAATTAAATTCTGCCAAAAAGACACTCTAATGAAGGTAAAGGACACAGAATGTCTACACTGGTTGTTAGAAGTACAGCTGATGATGCACTCCTCTGCAAGACGGGCCTTAAGAGGAAAGCTACACTAAGAAACTAAAGCTCACACAGATTTCTTGGTCACAATAAGCAGCTCTGCGGCTAAGATTGCTCATTCTCAAGGGCAGAACTTCAGCAAATTTAAAGCAAGAGCAATAGCCTTCTTCTATTCTGCTAGAAATCACGTTTTCCTCATTCAAAAGAGATGTGAGAGATGTTTGCAGAATAAGAAGCTGGTTTTAAAATGTGAGATTGTATTAATGACTGATGCTATCCAACTTATATGTTAACAATGCATGTCTAGGCTGAAACCAGATGATCGCTGGCCTCGTGCCTTGCTGTGTGTGTAAGGCATTCAAAAATAGCCTGCTCACGCTCAGCTCAGATTATTCCTCTACTATTAGCAGACTTCAACTGAAAGAACCGCACTCAGTGCTGAAAAAAACCTCCACTACAGTGATATTAAACAGTAGCCTACAAAGCTCCAATGTTAAATAATGAAATATCAACACTTTAACAATTTTAAATACTACCTAGGTACAAATAAACCCATCGGTTTCTGTCCATTTGCAAGTATCACATACGGGAGCACTGAGCTAAGCTGCCTAGAAAACACTTCTCTGCATTGCGAACTGCTGCACCATAAACTGACCAACCTTGTGCTCTGTCGAGCCCCAGAACTCAAAATGCATTTTATTTCACAGAAATTCCAAGTGGAAAGGAAATATCCTGACTACCTGCTTCCAACAGATGCAACAAATTTCAAGTCCATTTTGAATTCTGCAGAAGAAAGAGGCTTCAAAGAACAGCAAGCTTTGTCTGTAGTCCCAAAGTTACACGTTATTACATTTATATTTAAATACCTAAAGCAGACATACAAACTTGACATTTTTCAATGCAAGTGAACAGTATATTCTTCAGGTATTGGTATCAGTGACATCTGGCATTCTGTACAGTGAAACAGAGAAAGCCAGATTTATTCAAAATGCAGGTAGTGGTATTAGACTCCAAAGCATTCTGACACGCACACAGCTCCAAGTCATATCACACTCACTGCCACTGCCTTTTAACACCTCAGGAAGCATTCCTCCTCTGTTTTTTTTGTGTCACTATTGTTTGTTTTTGCATGAACAGCCATTATAAGCCAACTTGTATAGAATGAAACATAGAACGGTTAGGGTTGGAAGGGACCTTAAAGATCATCCAGTTCCAACCCCCCTGCCATGGGCAGGGACACCTCCCACCACACCAGGTTGCTCCAAGCCCCATCCAGCCTGGCCTTGAACCCCTCCAGGGATGGGGCAGCCACAGCTTCTCTAGGCAAACTGTTCCAGTGCCTCACCACCCTCACAGGAAAGAACTTGTTCCTGAGATCTTATCTAAATCTCCCCTCTTCCAATTTAAAACTACTATGCCTCATCCTATCAGTCCACTCCCTGATCAAGATTTCCTCTCATCTCTCCTGTATCCCCCTTCAGATGCTGGAAGGCTGTTATGTCTCCCCAGAGCCTTCTCTTCTCCAGGCTGAACATCCTCAACTCCCTCAGCCTGTCCTTATAGGAGAGGTGGTCCAGTCCTCTGATCATCTTCACAGGCCTCTGATGGACCTGTTGCAACAGGTCCATGTCCTGAGCTGATGAGCAAGACATGGAAATTAAATACCATTTTAATTAGACCAGTGTGGGAACGCATTGGCTGGTTATGGGTACTTGCCAGCTACAGACCATGCAAATAACCTTCTACACAAACCAAAAGAACGAAAGGAAGGTGAACCTAAAAATGCATGGGCCTCAGAAACAGTCTTTGATCTCGTGCAAAGAAAAGTATGGAATTAACTTGGTCTGAACTGCAAGGCTGACTTACTTCCAAATTTCAGACTTCTGAACTCAGGGCATTAATCGAATGATCCTGTGCTGAAAAGTAGCCACAATGTTATTTCTCACCAAGATTTAATGAAACCCCTATGCCATCAGAATTTCAAAATTCAAAGCAATGAAAATGTCTCCTGATCAGACTTTAAACTATTGAAATGCACAGAAGACTGATTTCTGGATTTGTCAAAAAGAAGGGAAATTTAAAAGCCTTATTTTTATTAGTAAAAAAATGGTATTTTTTTCCCCCCAAGATCCCACCAAGTGAAGCTCAAGGTGAGTGAAAGTAGACCTGAAAGGAGGAGTTCTGCTTTTTTTTATAGCAATTGCAAACGTAAGCGTTTCAAGGTGTCCATTATGAAAGCTATACAGGACTGCAAACTTGCACAGGCAAACTGCAGAGTTCCCACACACACTCATCTCCAGCACAATCACAGATCCTTGGGGATAAAAAACAAAACAAAAACAAAACAAAAAAAAAAAAGACAACCACAAGAACACACACCTAGAATTTTGGCAAATTTTTGCATCTTACTGCAACGTTTAAAATGTTCAAGCCTGAAGCTGGCTGCTGTGCCCATCTCCCAGGAGGTGGGGATTTCAGCAGTAGCTTCAGAAGGAAACGTGTAGCACATCTAGGTTGCTTCACTGCGAACTGTGTGATTTAATCTTCCAGCTTAAAAGCCCTGCTCCTCTTGCAATGCAAGCAAACACGTCAGACGGCATTCTGCAAACATCTCCTCTGCTCTGCCAGCTCCACTGCGTGGGCAGAAACACCTGGCAGAGGGCAGAACAGACAGCTGTAGAGGTGGGGAGAAGAAGCCACAGCGAAGTTCATCAAATCTCATTTACTAATGGCATCAGCCGTAACCTGTGGTTTATTGTGCCCCGGTGAACCATTACAGCTTCAGCAGCACAAACACCAACCTCAGGGCTTGAGAATCACACTGAAAAACAGATTACTGAGAAAAACTGAAAAGCACTAGAGAGTTTACACCCTTTAAGACAAGGATCTCATTGGTTGTTAACAAACTACAGTACTGAAACTTGGAAATTATGTGAAATAATGGTCCTTTTTAACTTCTCCCTCTTGAATGCCAAACTAAAGAGGCTAAATCTCTTGAAGAGGGGTATTACCTCAAACCAGATTAAAAAAAAATAAAATTCAAATATATTTTTTCTGAGAGGCACTTCTGCAAATTCTGGGAAGATGCAAGGGAAGGGTCAGGTGGGAAGAATCTCTAGAAGTCTTAAAAGAAGCTAGAAATCTTCCCTGTGGAGATGCCATCCCTCTCCCTAAGCAGTCATTTTCTCCTGTTCCTTATCCCCACATGAAAACTACAAGACACAAATTAAAAATCAAAGTCAACACAGGAAGTTAAATGATGTTTTACAACTCCAGACCAGTTTCTTCTCCTGGTAAGCCTCATGAATTAATACTCATCTGAGACCCTGCTGCTGCAGAACTCCAGACAGTAAATAAGGCTTTCAAGCATATAAATATTAAGAAAGTCTGAAAAAACAATAAAGTAGAAGGCGAGCTCTCATAGATTCTTCCTATTAGTTTTGACAACATTTTACTTATTTCAACCTCTGAAACACACACAGCAACAGTTAAAATCTTCAACAAGTTAGAGTAAGAAGGTAAATAAATTTAACCTTGAGCAGACACGTGCGTTGTTAGTGGAACGTGGACAGACCATCTAATTTTATTATAGCAATGATAAAGGCAGTAAGAACTTAATCCACATCCAAAACTTCACAGGACATTGAATAACAGGGCAGAGAAGGCGGCAGAGGTGGGGAAAGAAACTCCAACTACTCTCAAGATACCATATGATAACACATAATGAGGAAAGGCTCTACAAGAAACCAACCTTGAACTCCCTGAGCCAGAAAAGCCCTTCCAGGCTTGTTTTTCCCAGGTGAATGCTTTCCATGATAGATTGGCAAATTCTAACTATCAGCGGTAAGCGCTTCCTTTCAGTGCTGTACATCGTTACGCATTGAAATATCAGATTTTAATTAGCTATAAGACAGCCATTTCAGCAAGTTCATTAAAAAGCAGAAGAAAAAAAAAAAAGAAACCCAAAACAAAAAGAACCCAAACCACCCAAGCTTCTAGATCCTCATTATGGTTTGTTAACAATGCTTACAGTGTAACGGCAGCTTTTGAAGACTGACAACAGGTAACTTCTAACTACACCTATGGAAACTGCGCTCAGTGATGATCATTGTCCCAACAAAAGGAGCAGAAAGATGACTCTGACACCTTTGTTAAATTTTCACAGATGCCCGTGGGCAACAACAGTAAGATCTTATTTAATTGCTCTGCTAAGAAATCTATAGTAGCCTGGGAATGGAAATGACATCCACTGCCTACAAAACACACTGGGGAAGAATTTCCCAGACAATTTTTTCTTTAAGCTTCACTACTCGTGCTCTTCGCACGTATGTAACTCAAATTCCAGCCTGCCATGAACTTATTTTATCTTGGTTGCTCATTATATTCTATGTGAGAGTAAAACAAAAGATGTAAGTTTATGTCAACTTTTTCACAACTGACTATAATCCCTAGGTACAGAAGCAAAACAATAACTTATAATAACCTGTCAATATTAAGTACGCTATCAGCCCTCTGAAAAGGTGATCACAAAGAACTGGGCTCAAACAGCTCATCATCTAACATGAATTCTTCTAGTAGGTCATTTCCACTGAATGAATAAGAAGGTTAAAGCCAATCCATTCCAATACAACCACTCCTAGTTCAACTGAATCTACAGAGAGAGCTTTACTAGATATGCAAGATCTGGATGGTTTTAAAGTGCCGTCTTTTCCAGCAAAGCAGCACCCACAATCTTCACTCCAATTTCTGCTAACGAGCTCGTCTGCAGCACGGGTCAATGAAGCAACGCTAAAATACTGCGTGGAGAGTCACACAGGTTTTGACTCCCGTGTAACATGTAGGAATAGTTCTTCCCTGAAAACTGCAGGAAAAGCACTAGTTCTAGACAATTTGTTCTTAATAGAGCAGTAAGCAGAAGGCTGCCACGTGAATTTTAATGGCTGTTCATGTATACCTGAGGTTCAGTTTTTGCTCTGGAAGGAGAGATTTAGAATTACTCCTTTGCTTTAAGAACCACAACTTAAAGACAACAGCATATATAAAAGGTAGAGATGCCACAGATCCAGCTCAAGTCAAGTCTGGAGTCTTGTCTTAGGCATTTGCCTTCATATTTAAGAACACTAAAGAATTAGATTCCAAAAACGACCAGTCTTTTGAACAAAGAGAAACCATTTGGTTGGTATTCCTCGTTTTTCCAACAGGGGTCCCTATTTTACAGGAGAAATTGGTCTTTCAAGTCTTTGCGGCAGGGAATTTAAATCCACTCTGTAAAAAGGATTCTGTAGGTTTGGTTTTGCAGGTAGGAATTTCAAACCAAGAAGACAAATGTGACAAGATCCACGCAAGTGTGACTAGAAACTAAGACCACCTGGGAGTTTAATCATATTCCAACATTCCATCCCTTTCATTCGTGGTCCAATATGGCACCAGCCCTCTTGTAGCATCTTGTCCCTTACCAGAGGAAGGCAAGGACACAGCATTGCTCCAACTCTTACACAGCTCTGTACCATACCATATTTTAACATCTAGACCTCTCTATACTACCCTCATCCTCTAATAAATTCTGAACACAACCTCTGAATAGGAACTCTTGACTCCACCAAACACACAGAAAATCAGGCACATTTGAAATCCATGTGTCTACAGCAAGAGAATTTGCAGATTGTTTTTAAGCATCTCCAAAAGACTAAGGATGCAAAAGCAAACAAGAACACAGTAAATCAGTGCACCATCACAGGATGAAAATTATGAATCAGTGCATCTAAAATTATTCTAGCTCCAAATAATCTTCTTCTCCTGAGAGCAGGGGTACATACTCATCTCATGATCATCAAGAGTGCAAAAACGTATTTTCTGTTTCTACTTTCTGACCACATTGTTTTTCACTTAGACATGACACCTGCAGTATCATTTTAATTTCCAATGATGAAACTGTAGATAAATATCAAGTTCAAGGAAATTGCAAAACAATGGCCCATGAAACATCATCAAAAGCATACAGGAAAAGCACAAGTTTCTCCGAAGATACTAGATAACCTGTCTTACTTATTGTTTTGAACCTCTTTTAAGTGTAAACACACTAACTATAAAAAGTTGTCTGCTACAACTATCATTTAGCTACATTAAAAATGCTGGTCAACCCCCTGTTTTCCTTGACTTGTACAAGGACTGGGGATGTATCTGGGGGATAAGGGGAGTAAGGAGTGCCTACATTTCACCCTTAATGGATGTTCTCTCATTTCCCTCCTTCCTCTAAGATATTTTTAAGGAATACCAAATCAAGCACAAAGTCAGCAATGTCCCAGAGTGAAAAGACGTTAACACTGCTTAACACTGCAGCCTGATTATGAGCCAATTATTAAGAAGCAGAAGTTATGTTAGTATCAGAATAAGGGGGGGAAAAGTGAAATTACTCCTTTTGACAGCCAGTTTTAGCTGTATCAGCATTCCCATTACAAGATATGTAGCACAACGTGGTAAATTTACCTGCCATTTAAAGGCTTGCTGAAAAGCAAAAATTCCCAATGTAAAATTGATCTAGACCAATATAATGAATTCCTCTATCTTCTCCCATAGATAGAAATTACTTAAGTATTTTAGAAAAATAATTAAGAAAGCTATCTAAAGCATTCTACAGTTAAGTGGAACCATGATCACTTTTTCTAACATATGCTCCAAAAGTTGAAGTCTGTGCTAAAAAGTACCAGAAGGAAGTCCTAGGACAACAGGTAATTGCAGTTTAACAAGCCACCAACAACTGCATTTCTAATCAGAGCCACATTTAATTTCAATACATACATTTACTGAAGATCAGGCACATAGCTACCAACAAAGATTTATTTTTTTCTTTTCAGTATCTTTCATTCTGCTATTGTAATTACATGCTCTTAAATGGCATATTTTAATAAGTCTCTTCCATGTTTTAGACCTCATTGTGACTGCCTTCTGTTGAAATACAATCAAAAGTGGTTTTAAATAATCGGCATGCAAATAGGCACTTTCACACTATTCAGCAGCAGCTACACAATTTCAAGATTTTAAGCACAGTATCATAGAATCACAGAATGGTTAGGGTTGGAAGGCACCTTAAGATCATCCAGTTCCAACCCCCCTGCCATGGGCAGGGACATCTCCCACCAGACCAGCTTGCTCAAAGCCTGGCCTTGAACACCTCCAGGGATGGGGCATCCACAACTTCTCTGGACAACCTGTTGCAGACTAATGCAATCTCAGATGAATTTAGTATACTACTGACAGAATTCATGCAAATCATCATTGATTTCTTTGCTGCTTTGGTGAAAGATCACAGCACTTGTATCTTTAGAAGAGGACACCGAAACCCGAGCCTTAAGAAAAATGTGAATGATTACTCCAGAAATTTGTTTCCAAGCCCTCCTGAAGAGAGCTCACCAAGATCAGGTCACATCAAAGAGTGGTAGACACTCGAGTTTTAATATTTATGCTTAAAGAGACTATACAAAGACGTGTACAAGTCACCTCTATCAAATGGCAAAGTTACTAGAGTTTCTTGGTAATCGCAGACTACTCATTGCACTCATATAAGCATACAGCCATATTTTAATAAAACATACTGCCAGGTCATATTGGAAATTAATTATTGATCCCCCTGAGTTGTTAAGATTAAACTTTTACAACCAATTATTTTACAGTAAGTTAACTGGAATGATGAATAGTTATAAAGTAAATTAAAACCATAAATCACATGCTGTTTATTATGTTTAGATCACCGGCTATATGAAAGTTTGTTAGCACCTATGCACCAACAAAACATTAAGGAACATGGAAACGACTACTGCTGCTTGATGCATTTAATATTTTATCAGCAATAAGCACATTTTTTGTGACAGAAACACTGGAATAAGTGATTGCCAGAGCTACCACAGAAAGTGGGTGAGCTTAATTTACACAGTTCTACTTGCAGTAGGAAATGCAGTAATTAAAATACAGCTCCATAAAAGCCTAGCTGGCACTAGGTAATAAAGGATTACTCAATTAACCGTAAACCAGAGCTTACAATACTAATTGTTGCATTTCCAAACTATTCCTGAACCATAAGAGAGTTAACAAGTGTATGTTTACAATTTAAAGACGGGCTGTTTGTGCACTGTGTGATAAAAGAAGAAACCTAGAGGTTTAAAATCAGTATTCAATCTCGATCATAACAGAATGAAAAAAGAACCCTCAGTAGCTGTCATTAGTTAAAAATGTAAGCAGTCCAAATTAAAGTACATATTCATTTACTTAAGGCATATCTCAAATCCACCTACAAAGAGAAGGCCTCATAACTGGATATGCAGTTCTAAAGTCATTTTTTATAATTTGTCACAAAATCGATTTCTATGATGCTGTAGAAGAATCAGTCTACTGTGCAAGTATCTTGACAAGTATGTTTTCCCCCAGAGTATCAGGAAAGATAACTTAAGAGAAACAGAGCTCAGTACTTCAGTCATACAGATACTGAATGACTCCCTGAAGATACTGAAGGAAACAGCAACATTATATTACTACACAAATATGCATAACCACAGTCATCTAGCTACAGACCTACTAAATACTGAATTTAGTACTCTGAATTTCAAGTTTAGCATACACAGAAACACGACAAATACTCTAGGTTCCCCCTCTCATTTACATTTCCTGGCTTTCACCTACAACAGAGGGAACAAAACCACAAATAAAACACACCACCTTCCTGAGTTGCCTTGGCATGTCTGAATTATGACTCCTTTTATTATTTTTTTTCCCCACAAAAGTAGATACTTCTGAAGGAAACTAGTTATTTGCAAAGTGTCTTGAAACATCAAGAATTAAGAAAATACTGAAACAGGAAGGCCACAGAGAAACATAACAACAGCCCTTCTGAAACATTACCAAAATCACCCCGAAGTTGTACTAAAGCCTGAAAAAGTCTAAAGTTTCCCCTTACACTGAATATTAGTTAAGAATGCAGCCCATCCTCCCATCATCAAGATGGCATGGGAGTAACAATACTGATTTAGGGCATATTCCATTTTCTTTTTAGGAAAAAAAAATAAATTTGAAAGGCATTACATGCCCAACTGGGTTATTCATCTTGCCTCCAAACAATAAAAAACTTCCAGCGTTAACAATTTATTGCAGAGCTGTGCAATAAAACTCCAAAATTGATTTTGGCGAGGTGCAACACCAGTCTGTAGGAGATCCAACATTCGTGTTGAAGGATTAGGAACGTGCAAGAGGGGTGGAACCACCACAGGACTAGAAATCTAAGAGAAGTAAGGAGGCTGTGAAGCACTTGAAATTCTTATGCAGCTAGAATTGTGGCAGCTTCAAGAAGCGAGTAAATTCAGGACTTCACATCCCACAAGGCCTCTAATTAGCATAAACCCTAGACTTTGGGGTTTTTTCATTCAGTAGGTGGTGTGACAGGATGAAAAGGAGAGCGCTACCACCAACCTGCACTCATGCAAGCTCCCATTTCTGAATACTAGCACATCATCTAACTGGTATAATAGTTCCTGAAATGTTGTTAACCATGAGACAAATCATACATTTAGTTACTAGCAAGTCTGGAAAGAAAATACATACAGCAGAAGTAAATATTGTGGCCAAAGGTGAACACAAGTGTTACTAGTAGGGAGAGTATACGCAAGACAAAATAGACAAGTACTACAAAACAGCTGAAGTTAAATGACTATTTCCCTTGTCTGGTTTTTCTGAAATACCTCTAAAACTAATGGTTTCTCTACAGGTTTATCATAATTTCCATGAAGAGTGGTATATTTAACTAAAGATTACTCTCTTTTTTGGAAATGTACTATCAGGAATGCCAAAAAATGATTCTGACTCCACACAAGCCATCACTGTATCACTTCGGTGTTTCACAATTGTACGAAAGACAAACTAAATCAAGGGGAAAACCTGCTTTTCGCAGTAATCCTGCTGTTAACATTTCAATTCAAATTCTGCTTTGATGAAATGTTACATTAAACAAAAGCAAGCTTCTCCTGCAATTTCAGGTCCTCTTTATGACTTCTAGTTTAGATTTTTACAGTTTCTGGACGTCTCCAGTTACAGGTAATACACTCAATTCAGTTTTTCTCTATCTCAAAGAGTAAAACGTGCCAAATGTCTGCTTACACGCGTCTGTTACCATTGTGGTTAAATAAACATCCATGTTACCAAAACCAGTTACAAGAAGTTATAACTAGTTCTTAATGAAGAAACTTATCAAGTACAGACACTCTGAGTAAAAAGCACCATTTTCTCATTCAACACACACACACACAGACATCCCAACTGTATGAAAAACGAGGCTTCCAAATCTAGAAAAAACAGTAGAGTTACTATAATGACATTGATTCCTTACCCTACGCATGGCTTCCTCCTCCTCTTGACGCTTCTCATAATGTGCAAAGTCATCAAAGATTGAGGTGGTATGCTTGAAAGTAGCAATTATTTTAAGCACTTGCTTGGCTTTTTCTAAGGGTACCTCTTGAGTGTCCCTCGAATTGGTAACCGGTTTGTTGTCATTGTTTTCCAAGCGAATATGCCGCAGTTGGTTATTGGGAACGTCTTTGACAAAGATCCATTTGACATCAAACTTCCCCTTCCACTTATCCTGAGACCAGACACCAGCGTACGCATTGTAGTCCACAACAGACTTCATCTCAGCCACTCCACAAAAGTGTCCACTGCCATTCACGCTGAAGAGCAAATACAGCGGGCCTTTTCCATTCAGGGACCGGTAAGCAGCATCCAAGCGCTTATTACCATGTTCAGTACTACACCAGATAGAGTATTTAATGGAACGATGAATATCGTCCTCTGAATAACTTTTGATTATAAACACACGTCCATTCTTCAGATTCCAATCGAAGTCTTTGGGATTGTAGTTGTTTATGGCCTTTAGTTTCTCCAGCACTGGGTGCACTTCCACACCAGAAGGTGAGGAGCTGACGGACACGACACCTAAACCAAAGTTCTCGCTGCCAGCTCCGTTGTTCTGGCTGAAGCCCACACCCCGATTACGAGGAGCCACCCAGCGGTTTTGCAGCTGTTGCTGCTGCAACTGGTGAGGCTGGGCCTGCTGCTGAGGTCCCTGTTGCTGCTGTGGTTGCTGTGGCTGAGGCTGCTGTTGAGGCAGTTGGCTTTGCACCAGTGGCGGCGGTTGAATTAATGGCTGAGGCTGCTGGATTATAGTCTGAGGAGGCAGTACTGGCTGGGCTGGGGGGGCTTTTACCACTGACCCTTTGTCATCCCAAGTTCCAATATTCATGTTGTGTTTTATAGGTGGCGGGGGTACAGCAGGGCCCCCGATGCCCACGTTACCTTTAGGCTTGAGTTTCGGCTGAGGTTTAGCAGGCTTCCTTGCAATGGCAGCCCACGAGGTCGGTTTAGGCGCTGAACTGCTAACTGGGGGCACGCTGTTTGCTGCGATGCTTGTCATACCTGTACTGCTCAGTGCTGAACCTACAGTTTTTGTCACAGCAGCCGTCATATCTCCACCAATTTTCAGTCCGGTCATGCCTTGCTCAATGCTGCTAATGCCAGGCACCTTGCTCAGAGTATCACTGCCAAATCCAGCCTGTCCATCTGCTATGGCTCTCCCAAGAGAACTAGGTGGATAGCCATAGCTGCTGCTGTAAGCAGAGCTTTGCGTTGATTGTCCCTGAGATCCACTTGTCCCCCATGTAGAGAAGTCTGCATTCCCAGGAAAAAAATTAAATCCATGCTGCCCGAGAAATGGAGGGGTATTTCCTAACGCCCCAGGTTGACTAAATACACCATCGGGTATGTAATGGTGTTCACCATTACTCATCTGTCCATAAGTTGTCAAGTATGGCATTGGAGGGTCGCCTGCAGTTGACCATGCTGCTTCACCTAAAGAGTATGGAAATCCAATGGATGGAGCATAATAACTAGGCATATATGGGTCTGACATTGGTGGGTAGCTGTTACTCTGCAAGAAAATAAAACCAGAGTCAGCAATATATACAATTATGGGCAGGCGAAAAAAAAAAAGCCAAAACAACCTGTAATACAGTCCAAAACATTGTCTAAGGATTATATGAATGCATTTGGAAATTCCACCAGTCCTCCCAGTGTAAAACATGAACCAGGTATCTGTTGGATGTGGCCATTTTACCCTCAAGAGACCTTTGCAAAGCAATAAGAAGTCCTATTTTCATAATGTATTGTCTTTCTTCACAGTTACTGAGCTAGGCTTAAATGCCCCCATGTAAACAGTATCAAGGAAAAACAAGTTACTTTACAACAGTTACAACTTTTTTGTTTTGTTTCATAAACACAGAAAAACAACTGCAACTATGATTTGAAGGTTTGATATGCTTAGGTTTTTTATCAAATTTGTCACTTCTAATCAAAGACACCTGTCAGAACATTACAGTGAAAAGGATGCCTGTTTGTTTCAGGAGGAACAACAATCAAACCGTAACATTTCCACACTACTGAATATGGGCATCAAGTACAATCCGTGCTCTAGAAGAACAAAGACTCCTTGCTAAATTCAAACTCCACTCCCAAGGCTCCTGGGAAATCAGAGCATTTACTTCTTGAAAAGATAAAGCTCCAATAGGTTTGAAGGACTACCTCCATATGACTTCTGGTGTTGTTTGGGGAAATGCACATTATCATCCTCTAGATGATGCCTCCTTAATGTTGAATTATTTGAAAAAAAATGGGAAGGCAAGGAAAATTCTCAAAGATTTTTAATACTTTGCACTTTCTCCCTCTCTCAAGACTGCTACAACTTACAAACTTAACACGATGAATATTAACTTTTGACTATGGAGACAATTCATAGCTCTAAAAATAAGTCGTTAACTTCCTGGCAGATGCTTCAATCTACTATTCTATCAAGCATGAGCTACTTCTACCATCTTCAAAGGAAATCATGTCCAAACAGCTAATATTTTCTCAAAGAAACTCTTGTCTTGAACTGCACTGAATATACGATGATTTCATTGTAAATTTAAGGTGAGGGGGTTTGTTTTGGAATTTGTGTTTTGTTTTTCAGGTTTGTTTTTTTCCCCTCACGTTTCTTGTAACTGTATCTTTCTGAAGTCAGAGAACAAGCACAAGAGGAGGAGATATTCCAGCATGCTTCTTAACTGAGTCATTTCAAGAATTATTAAGATGACTTTACCTGTTTAAGATATCCTATGATAAGACAAGATACAATATAAAATTATATTTCAATGGACATTCAGGCAAGTAATAATGCTAAGAAATACCACCCAAAAGTTAACTAAGCCTGGAAGGCAGCTGAACTCCAACATTAACTTTAAGATAGTAAACAATATTCACTTACCTGATTTGTCTGACTACTTAGATATGGCTCAAAATCATCATCATTTACTGCATCCTTTTGATGAATCGAACCGTTTTGTACTGAAACTAAAAGTAAATCTGTATTAGGTATACTCCCTGGAAGATTTATGATGCTCTTTTAATTGACATAAAGCTTCTTAATCACCTGTACTTTGAAGTACTTCTACTTATGTGTTGTTGAGACTGAACATATGATTATCAAGCACCACCTTGTTAAAGAAAATAGCTCATTCTACTGATAATCCCAAGCAGATCTCAGGAGAGGTCTGGAAGGATGGCAATCAGAGAGGACTACTCCTGACTGTTCTTTCCTGAGCTTCACAGACAGAGGAAGAACTATAGGCACACCTTATGTGCACAGGCAGTAAATCCAGCGTTTCCAGAAGTACCAGACCAAGTGCAAATGTGCAGACCAACCAGATCAGACATATTCAATAGGTTCAGGGAAAGTTGCAACATCCAGCTTTCTCCTGCCAGGAGGAAAGGCAGTTACCCACTAAGGCAACCATGAAGGGCACCCCAATTCAGCCATTTAATTCTGTAATTCCTACACAACTTGTATATCATACTGCGATAGTGGCACCTTTGAAGGGACAACTCAAGACAAAAACAAGAGCTGAAGTCCCCAAGGGTGATAACAATCCTTTCCTAACATATATTCCTAACATATACACTGGAATCTCTTCCTACCTGCTCTTCTTGGCCTCCTATTACCTCTAATTTCATCTAAGGCATTACACCTACCTGGAATCTTCCAGCTGCCTAAATTACTTGAAGTGTCTTTCTGCCCTCCTCTCCCTCCCTCAGGCCACTATTCAAATTTCTACTGAGTTCCACTGCTTCCCATGGTGCAAAGCAGAACTTAAACCAGTAATTATACAACTTAAAGACCTTTTCTCAATAAACAAATTAATGCTTTTCCAAACGCTTCTTTTTTTGTTCAGTTTTTTGTTCAGCAAATAGGTTCAGTTGAAAAAAAAAAGAGAAAAAAGGCTTTAGAGTAGAGTTGCACTGAGAAACCATGACAGCAGAAGTTATAACAAAACAGCAGATTTTCTGACAGCTGGAGACACTGAGTTAAGAGCTGACTCCGTGGTTTCCTTTTCCCAAAAGCTTCTGAAAAGTATATGCAACTATGTAACTAAACCTTCACATTTATTGAAATCGGTGTTTATGAGTAAGTAGGGTTTTCTCTGTTCCATCAGGGTTGGTGTGAACCCAAAGTTCACATTTCAAACCAAGCAGTGACTGGACCAAGGCATTTAAAGCCAAAAGTGGGGGGAAAAAATAAGTAAATTAAGACCTCTAAAACAAACTGTCTTCAGGGAACAAAACTAGTTGAAAATATGACAAAGGAATAGAAATAACCACAAGGAATAACCAAAATTCTGAAAAAAAAATAAATTATTAACTGCAGACATCAGTAAAGAGAGATGAAAATTCATAATTTAACACAGAACAATTGAAGACTTTTTTAAAAAGCAATTATCTAGGAAGGAAAAAAGCAATTCATGTTTTGAAGATCTTCTTCAAGTTTTAAAAGTCAGAACACTTGACAAGTCAGTTATTACTAACAGGCATAGCGTGTTCATATTTGGCTGTAGCTAGTATACAATCAGCAATGGTGAGAAACGGGTTTTAAAACTTGGTAGAACAGTATTTCTAATTAAATATCCAATTTAAATTAACATTAGGTGTTGGGGTTTTTTCCCCCCACAGTTTCAGTTAAGGTCATTAATCACTCTGAATTTACACACAATGGTAACATGTTAATGAGCTGGAACACTATATTCCTTTTCATATTTTGCAGGGAATGAGCCTCAAAATCTTTTGTCCTTGCCACGTCCATTGCTTAGACTTAACCAAACAGTACGGAGAGCACAATTCTCAAACACAATTCTCTTATAATGAAAAACATGGATGCAGCACACAAGTTTCTTAAAAGCATGCAACCACAAATAAAGGAATAAACAGCTGCATGTCAAGACTAGAATCCTATCAAAATTAATCTCCTCATACTGACAGCTAATCTTCATAAAACATGCGTCTGCTGTGTTTATTGTTTCAGAGGTATCTAAAGGTCACTTAAGACAGAATTATTTTTGGTCTGCCATTACAACTAACATCAAGCATTCTTGTAAATGCATTTTCTTTCTTACTCATTCTGCAGCGAGATCTTAAGTCAGTGACACAAAACAGTTCTACACTGGCATTTTTCCTAGTAAATATATACTTTTCCCAGTGAAACAGCATCGCTAGTATTGTGTTTCTTTGGCTTTTCATTCTAACTTTACAAAATGTGTTAATAACGAAGAATGTAGCCCACACACACATTTAACAAGAGCAAACAGATTAAGATGCATGCCTCATTCCCAAAATCTCACATTAAGTGTTCCAACTAAACAGGGCGGTGATGAAGAATACTAATTGAAACTAATCTTCAGTTACTAAAAATATCTGTATCAATCCAACTCTGAAAACACCATATACTTCCGCAAACACTGTGAAAACATACAATGTAATTAGATATTGGAAAGAAACAACTCATCAAATAGAAGAACTTCAAGCTCATTTTCTTTTAACTGCTGCTATCCTTTGAATAACCACTTCCAAAACGAACAAACGATGGCCAAAGGCATAATAATAAATTTTTCATTAGAAGAAGCCATTACACCTTGATTAGTGTGATGAATAAATACGAAGAGAAACACATAACATTTCATTCTTGTTTTAAACCCAAGGCTTACATTTAAACCTTCTACAAAACCAAAAATTACATACATATATATGCAAACTTTAAGTCAGTACTTTCCTATCACAGGTGTGATAACACTGGCACAACAAACAAAAGGGGAGGGAAAAAAAAAGAGTTCCAGGAATGCCAGTTTCTCCCCCAGCACCACTGCACTGTTAGATGTCATTTGATTCATGTCAGTTCTAATGTTTTTCATCAACTGTACAGTAGCTGACAACTAGAATATGGAAGCTTTCAAGACTAGATAATTTACTCATTCAAGTCTCTGAAATACCAACATTAACGTCTCAAATAATGGGTGGATCCTACTGTTCTACACACTAGAACTTCAGTCCCACAAACTCTGGTCAAGGGAAATGGCACGGCACACCAATTTATAATCAACTAGAATAAAGCATCCAAAACATCTTACTAGACAATTCAAATCAGCTACCTCCCAATTTTGCAGGTCTAATACATTTCGTTTCAACATGAAGAATACTATTTCCATGCTCCTGATGCTACCCACTCACATTCTCTCATTGCTCTAACCTTTTTACCATCATCTTTAATGTTATCACTCTTATGCAAGGAACCAACTTCAGATTAGTCCTTTAACTCAGTATCACATCTTCCCTCAAAGCTCCTTTAAGCTGGGACCTATCATGACACCTGAAAAAGATTACTGTCAGCCAACATGTGGCCAGTGAGGACTGCTGATACTGATTTAATTTATCCTCTTGAAAGAGTCTCTAACCCAAAGCCAACTACTTGTGCCACACCACGCTACCATCTTCAATCTCCTAGCTCTTTAATCTAACTCTAAATCATAACTTAGTTTCATTAAATAGAAGCTATATCAAAAAATTTAAGAGAATGTAGATTGTTTTGTTTCACTGTAGTTTTCATTTAGGTCATATTCTCACCAAAAGAATACACAGCAAGCATCCATTACTTAAAAGGATACACTCCATAAAAATTTGAGTTCCTTTCCTCTCATAGCAGAGTTTGTTTGAATCAAACAATCTGCAGTATTTACAAACTATAGCATGCAAAAATACACCAATGTAAGTAAGTTAAAGTTGATTTGTGCATTTTCACTATTAAACAAGCTGCAACACAACACCCAAGTAGAAATGCTTAATACTTCCACTCCATATATACAGAGTATACCTCAAAAATTGCTTGTGTGATTCTCTAATAGATGCATCTCAATAACCTCACTAAAACAAGATACAGTATTTCAAAGAACGTGAAGCCACGAACTACCTCCTAAAATGAATTTAACTTTTCATTTAAGGGCAACATGGAAGGAATAAACACAAACTATTCCAGAAACACAAGTTAACACAATAGCTAAAAGCTCCAGTTTTGGGGAAAAAAAGGTGCAAGTATTAGAATATGAGAGAACAAGTATTCAAGAATGACCAAATTGAGGTGGTCTGAGGGGGTAAACCCAAGTTCATTTTTCTCCGAATGCAGAGAAACTAAAAAGAAGATGGCAAATTTAGTAGGACTCAGAAACCATTCGCCACCTTGAAAGTGATCTATATAATAAGCAGATAGTCTGCACATAGAATAACAGAATAAGTCCGGTGCAGATAACATCAAATGACAGTTCAGAGAGAACAATTAGATTAGTTCAGATAATGAACAGCGGGGGGCAAAGAGCTCAAAAAAAAAAAAAGTTTCTTATCTGCACGAAGAAATAAGCATATTAACACAGGAAGGTAGCTGTGTCCATGCTGTTCTATAGCTCAGTTTGCTAAGCATCTAATAATTAAATGGGGACAAACGTAATGATTAGTCAAAAAGAATTCCCAAATCTTTATATCAAAGAGAACAAATTCCAGACCAGAAATAAATTGCAAGATATGATCTGAGATGCTGTTTACAACATTTGTCAAAAATTCTGCATAGAAGAACATTAAGCAGTTAGTTCCTTGTTTCTGTGAGAGAGAAGAAATCACATTGAGTTTGGTATTTAAAAACTCAGACATTGACAGAAACATGAAAAAAAAAAAATAGAAAAGCAGATGACCTACAAACACTGAGAGAAGATTCTATACCGAGGCTAAAATGAAGAGAAAAGCCCCCAAAATTTCTGAGAATAAGGAAGGTGATGTGTTTTGCTCACAGATACGAGTAACTAAACAGTCACGTGGCTGTTGTCTCCCAAGCTAAGGAAGCTGCTCAAAAGATTCTTCCTGATGATTCTAGTACACTGACTCTATTCACTGCACAGAAGGGCCCAAGGTGTACTGTTAAAGAGACTACACAAGCAAAGTCAGCTAAAAAGAAATAGCTACTTTACCATACAGCTTCTGGCATTAATCTTCATTTACAAAATAAAACATTTTAAATTGATGTACTGCTGTGCCACAGTAAAATTGCTGGGAAATAACATTTTGGCACGCAATTTCCTGTCATCTTGCTCTGAAATAAGAGAGATCCTATAGCAACATTCTCTTCCCACGATTGTCTGAAGACACATTAACCTCCATAAATAGCAACATTAGAGATTTATACAAAAATACAAAAAATCAACTTACCTTTATTTCCCTGTCCTTTAGGTCTCTGTATATAGGAAAGTGAGGGGGAAAAAGCAAAACAAGTCCAGTTAGAATCCTCTAATGTTTACTCCAGAGTAATTCCATTTATTTGCCAATTTTACTCTTTTGAACTTGAATATCAGCATAAAATATTAATAAAAAGCATGCTGTTGTAATTACTTAATATAATAGTTTTTTATATAAAATATTGCCAAATCAACGCAGAAATTACTTTAAAATTAAAATAATTTCACAAAAAAAGCCCCATTGAAATAATCTAGTCTTTTACAGCATATGAAGCTTAAATGGTGTTGAAAACCTGAGCAACAAATGAATTTTTATTAAAATATAAACAATAAACACTTTATAGAGTAAACTAACAAAGAAAGTTAGTAGTTTAAGATTACTGCCAGTACTAGAGCTTCATTATCACATGTCATCTTTTAAAACAACTGATGGGTATTTATCAGAGAATAATCTACAATGCATTGCTTTTTAGATGCAAAGGAATACACCGTGATATTGTAAGCTAAACTACATTTTGTGCATTCCTCAGCTAGGCAATTACATGGAGAAAGTGTTACAGTCTTTATGAAGCTTTCACACAAGGAAATAATACCTTAGAGGAGGATTTTTTTATTTTTTTTTTTAGGATTAGTCATTACAAAACACTGTTAATCTGTCATGCACTAAGAATCACTGTAGCAGTGCAAGTTACAGTACCCTTAATTCCTTCACAGCAAAGGGAAATATCTTCAAAAAACAAATGCTGAAAATCTAACTCATCTTCTAACATAAGTACAACTAAGCATAAGTGGATCTCCAAGCTCTAACAATATTTAGTCCTGAAAAGCTCAGCATCCAGAGATCCGAAAGTTCAGGAGGCAACCACCTCCATCTTGCTTCTACATGTGTCTGTCTCAGAGTTCTCCTAAGACTGTTTAACACTGCTCCATCTAAAGCTGCACTGGTTAGTCACCTCCCTCTCCTAAATCCACAGAAAAATCTCTCTAACCTTTAAAACCCCCAACCACCTCACCCTTTGGGATGAACCTAATCCAGACACAAAGACATGCAGAGGCCAACAGAAGATATGGAAGTATAAATGTTGGGAAGGTTGGGAAGAAGTAAAAATGTTGTTCCTTTGTGGAAGACAGAGCAATGAAAAGCTAAGAGATCACCGAGCTAAACATAAGCATGTAAAAGGAAACCGGAGAGCACGCAGAGGCAAAAAGAAACAAAACATTAAAAAGCAGAGAGAAAATAAAAGGGGGGTAGGGGAGTAGGAGACCAAAGGGCCAAAACTTTTGGGGAGTGGTAGAGACCCAGAGACCATGGCAGTAGAGCTTCCAGCCAGAAAGAAAGGCCTGCAGAGGCTTAAGCAAAGATATAAACCCAACAAACACCCGACTTGGAAAAAAAAAAAAAAAGGGAGAAAAAGGGAGGAGAAGAGCTGGAAGCAGCCGAGGCCGCAGGGGAAGGAGGAGAAAGCAGAGGCCCGGAGGGAGCAGAGGTGGATGAGGAGAGGGAGGATGCGCTGAGGAGGAGCCGGAGCCGGGAGGGGAGCCCGGCAGCCAGGCGCTGCGGGACGGGGATCTATGAAGGGTGGGAGCCGGCTGGCCGAGGCCCTGCGGGCGGGGAGGCGGCTGAGCGGTTATAAATAGGGAAAGGGGCCCGCCATCCCGGATCGCCGCTCCCCATGGCGGCGAGGAAAAAGGAGGGAGGGAAGGAAGGAGAAGGCCGCGAACCGCGCCGCCCCGGCGGCGAGGGAAGGTGCAGGTGGCCGCCACCGCCCCCGGCGGGGGTAACGACGGCCCAAGGCAGAGGAGAAGGTAGAGGAGAAGGCAGGGAAGGGGAGGCCGCCCCTCTCCCGCCCCGCGGCCGGTACCTGGTCGACGCTGGTGGCTGACATTCTTCACGGGGAGCCGCGATCCCCTCGCTCCGCTCCGCCTGGGCCTCGAGTGATTCCGCACGCCGGGGCCTCCCGCCCTCTCA